>JAALGZ010000028.1:0-532531 GCA_015227615.1 Labyrinthula sp. Ha | reverse complement strand
CTAACCCTAACCCTAACCCTAACCCTAACCCTAACCCTAACCCTAACCCTAACCCTAACCCTAACCCTAACCCTAACCCTAACCCTAACCCTAACCCTAACCCTAACCCTAACCCTAACCCTAACCCTAACCCTAACCCTAACCCTAACCCTAACCCTAACCCTAACCCTAACCCTAACCCTAACCCTAACCCTAACCCTAACCCTAACCCTAACTCTAGAAGACTGGCCTAGATAAACCCTATTCCAAATAGTCCACTAGTTGTACTTCGCAGCTAAGTTACTTCAGGGGTATACAAATTAGGAACCAAAGAAAATAAAGCCATAAAAACAGGAACAGGGTTTTACAAACTATTTTGAATATCCATAAATTCAAGTTGAAAAACATAAAAATCCATCCTTAACCATACCTTTTCTGCTGAAGCGAGTTTTATTCTAGAAGATTTGAAAGCACATCACAGTTTATCCTAATTATAGAAGCAGTAGAATGGACTGAGCTTGAAGTTTTTTCTTATGTTTTTAGCTATTTTTCACACAAATCTTTTTCATATTAAAGCTAAAAGGTCACAGAAAAGAAAAACTTATTATAAAGCAGAAAATTATACCGATGAACTTGTGGATGCTAAACAACTTAAATATGTTGAAAAAAAAATTAAAAAGTACTCAAAACAAAACCTTTGCGCCATTGAGAGGAAAATGTTTCTTTTATTTTTTCAGTACAGAATGAAAGAAAATGACGGTTTTTTATTTTTTAATATAATAGATATAGAGTTAAAGTAAAAGAAATTTGTTTATTTCAGTGAAAGGCTCCTGAACAAAAAAAAAAGAATGTGTGAAATATAAAGAAAAACAAAAATTAATTTTTAAGATTCAGGTAACGAATGGAGATAACTAGTTTTTTTTCTTTGGGTTGGTTCATATACTTTGTAATAGGATTGAATCCTGATCACTAAAAAAACAAATTTTGTAAAACAATACTAATAAAACTTATATCAAGGTTAGAAGAAATCGACTTGGTTGAATTAAGAGAAAGCTAGGTAGAAACAGGAAAAGTGATACAATAATATTTATAAAAAGAATTTCCTGCAAATGAACAGGATGTTGGATCAAAAAATCCATCAAGTTGTTTCTCAAGTAGATTCAGCTTTCAAATAAATTATCTTGAAATTCTTGCTGAAGAAAAAAAAATGGATTAATATTAACAAAAGAAAATATATAATCTGTTCATCCAAGAGATGGAATTCCTCCTTTTACTAAATAACCAAAAACTGTCTTGCACTTTGATTAGTTTGGTATCAAGAAGTAGAGATCCAATTCTTACTAGTGTTTTTTATTCAGTTGATAATAATTAGTACACTGTGATTATAAATTATAAACCAGTTTTATCAAAAGGCTATTAATGAATATTTTTCTTTGTGTTTAAAGTGCACTTAAGAAAATCATAATATGTATTTAAAGATGTTAAAACAATATCAACGAGAAGGAGAAAGTTGAGATATATTCGGAATATGGAGCTGTAATGAATAAAATATGGTCAACAGAAACAGGTAATGCATTTTTTCTGGGTCTCCTAAAGAGAAAAAAAACTAAGTGTGTATTTTGAGTTTTGTAGCAACTATTTGTATTTATAAAGGTCTATTGGATTTATTGCAGATTTATATGGCGACAAAATGAATATTCCAAGAAAGTTTTTTTAATATGTGGTGTAATTTAGATATAGTTAAAAAAGATAGTAAGTCTTACTGTTGAAGTATTCTACCACACTTCCTACAAGTCAGATTTGTTTTATTCCCTATGACTAAATATATGTAACATATATGAAATAACGGAACTAGCTAAATATCTTATAGCTCTTAGAATATGATATTTAATATAGAAGTCAATATAAGGTTTTAATAATAAAGAAAAAATAGAGTTCGACACTTATAATAATATTTTGTTTGTAATTATTTCTTTATAATTGTTTCTTTTCCATAAAGCAATACGTTGCGTTCTCATAAACAAAACACTTAAGCATTAACTAAATTTGAATGTAAATACTTAGTTTTGTTCATTGAATCGAATTTCTGTTCAGTTACAAAATCAGATTATTTTAAGAAAACATGTTTTTTTTTAGTCAACAGAGCAGTAGATTATTTGAGAAAGATTTTTTGCATTGAATAACTTGAATAGTTTTCGTACTTTCATTGAAACTATGGGTCAAACCAGGAATATATCTGTTTTAAAATAGACATAGTTGAACAAGTCTATTTTATCCTCTAAATAAAATAGAACAAACTTTCCAGAATAAGGTTACATAATTTCAGCACTTTCTTTAATCAAGAAGATGGAAAACATAAGTTAAAATAAATAAACAACATTTTTTCCAATAGAAAACTAGATAGGCTCTCAAAAGATTTTTTTTGCAATAAGAACTAATGAAACTTATTAAATAACCTTTTAAAGAAGTTATTTCTCTTTTTAGTAGGTTTAAGAATATCTTCTCTGTTTGCATCAAGAACGTCGAAATCCTCAGCAGTTCGATTTCTAAACTTTGGTATTATAATTTCAAGTAAGTTGTTCAAATATGCATTATGATTACTTTGAACTAAAGTGAAAGCTATAGATTTTTCACTTGATATAAAGATATCAATAACATATTCTGTTCCAAAAATCATACGTGCAAAACCTTTATACACAAAACTTTGAGTAATTTCTTCTTGTGATTTAAACAAGGCTACTAGAATAACAAAAGTAGATAAAAGAAGAAACCTTCCAAAAATAAGTTGTATATCAGTTCTGAAAGAAGGTTTTATTTTTGATTTATTTAATTCAGGAAGTAACTCAGGAAGAATAAAAACATCATTTTCTATTTCTACAGGTATCAAAACCAAACTTTTCAAAGCCAAACTTAAAATATATTTTTTTTCTTTATCAGAATATTCTTTTAATAAAATATTAAAAAGTTCTTTACTTAATTTTCCTTTATCAACATAAACTCTATATAAAGAAAATTTATTACTTGGAATCCTAAAAGCAAGTTCATGAAAATTTGGATCCCTGATAAACTTACCTAAAGCTTGAGCAAGATAAGAAGGTGCAAAAAATATAAAGTTTTCATCTACTTCCAAATCTAAATAAGGAAAATAACAAATTAAACCAACTTTCGAATATATTTTAAGCATATCTTCAACTTCCCAATCTTCAAAACCACAAGAATAAGATTTATCTTCAAATTCCTTCAAAGTCATAATATTTGTTTGTTCTCGACAATTATCAAGGAAAAGAAGCCAAGCAGTTCCTATTCTAAAGTTAAGAAAACTTTCTTTATTTATTCCAGCTGCTCCAGAAACAAGACTTTTTATTTTATCTTTTATATCTTTTTTCTCTTGAGAATCTAATTTTGAATTCTCAATAGGAAAAAAAATATTCATATCATTTTTCAATATATTTAACTCAGAAGAAAGATTTTCAACAAAGTTTTGAAGTTTATTTTGTATTCCTTCTAGATTTGTATCTTTAATATTCTTTCTTTTATATCTCTTTAAATATGTACCAATAAAAATAACTGGTGCTTTTTCTGTATTTTTTAAAATACTTTCACACCAAAATTTTAATCTATATAAATCATTTTGGGATATTTTTGTCATATTGAAAACTACAAAATAGAGAGAATTTGAATTCATAAAAATATGATGAACAGAAGAAAATATTTCTTGTCCACCAAAATCATAAACACGAAAATAAACATCATTTGTAGCAAAACCAGATGAACTATTTTTCATTTGCTCGATAAACTTTTCACTAGAAACAGTTCTTGAAAGAAGTTCTTTTTCAAAGTCAAGTTTATATTTTGTTTCAACTTTTTGATTAGGATCAAAATCAGCATAAACAACACGAGGAAGACTATTTTTTACTCTTTGAACACTTAGTTCATATTTAGATATTGAGTTCCAGTTATAATTAGTTGGATTTATTGAAAATATATCAATATCATTCAAAACTAAAGTTGAGTTATTGTTCAGTAAAAAACTTTTGTCAAATAAACTTCTTATGGTAGAAGTTTTTCCAACTCTTCCATCACCCATAAAAAGAAGTTGGCACTCATTTAAAAGAGTTAGTCTATTGTAGTGATCTTTTAGCTTTATAGAAACATAATGTTTAAGTCTTTCTTCGAAATTTTTAGTATTGAAACTATTCTTTCCAAGTTCAAATAATAAAAGAGAGGAATGATTATCAAGTAAATCTTGAACTTCATCTTTGTTTTCTTCAATATTTATTTCACCAACTCGCAAACTAAAAGTTAAAAGAAAACAACAATAAACATAAATTTCAACAAAAAAGGTAAATTTTCCAAACATGCTTTTGCTGAATCAGTAGTTTCTGGATTATCAATCCTCAAGTTATCTTCTTGAATACTAGAAATAAACAAAACAAAAGAGAATACAAAATATCCACTAAACTTTTCATTTTTGAAACTTCTTTCATTATTTTAACAAATGTTTCTAATTTCATATAATTTTTACGGAAACTATTATTAACAAAAATAAAAACTTAACTTTATTGACTTTATTTTTTGTCCTTTTAAAAACTGAGAAAGAGAAATATCTTGTGGAATATTACACCCGATAAAACTAAAACATAAAAACAATAGAAAGTATACCTTAGCGACCCAATATTCAGTTTTTGTTTTATTTTTTTCATTCCAATGAAATTTAAGGTGTTTAAGTTACAATATATAAACCTAAAATAAAAACAAAACAAGAAAAAACTGAAGTGCTTTAACCTTTGGAAACTTTTCAAACCAAAGCGCAAGTTTTTTTCCCATAAAATTTAAAGGGCTGAAGCAAAAACTAAAGAATAAAACAAGATATATGAATACTTCAAATATTCAATCTCTTTATTCACATTCACTTCTGTGACAAACTCTTCTGCTTCTTTTCTAAACCTTTGACCTTCAGTTGGGTTGTAATTCTCATCATGCGACCTATGAATTAGAAGGGGAAATAAATAAACCATTGAATGTTGAACCTTCTGCCTCGATTTCTATTTTCAAATTGTTGTTTAATTGATGGGGCTTTAAATGACATTTTTTACGTTTTTTGTTTAAATTGGTTTTTTATTTGAAATTCGAGAAATATGTTTTTTCTCGGGAATTAATGAGAATCCCGTTAGAAAATGTTAATATTTTGAAAAAAAGAGTCGATCTGATTTTTATAACATATTTTTTCAAAATAAGAATTAATGAATATAAACACATTTTTAGATAATAATTATTTACAATCAAGTTTATTGTAAATTTGGTTTAATGAACGAGGTTGTTTCAGAATCCTAATCGGTTTGAAAAGAACGAAATGAGTTATGTACAAAGCTTCTTAGTAGTAAATTAGATTAGATTTTAAGGGAGTTCTTTGGCAAGCCGATTGAGGCCAAGAACCGAGTCCAGCACGAGCCTATGATCTTACCCATACTCTCTCTACAATAAAACTGTTACTGTAATTACGTTAATTCCACTAATAGGTGTTCTTGAGCCACAGAATCTCTCTTGTTCCATTAACATCTTGATTCTTGTGCTTGATTTCCCAAAATCCAATCCAAAAACAAAGAAAACAACAATCACAACTGTAAAAGACCTGAAGGTTCCAGTTCACGTTACCAAGATGCAAGAAAATATCGATCTAGATGGTTCCTGACATTTAATTAGACGATTCGCAGCATTTTCTGTCCAAGGTTCACGTTTCCAGCTATTTATTCCTCTCTCGACGCGTTTTTAACTACATCCAAGTTCCAGAAGGGTGATTATGAACCCCAGGGGGTAGTTCTACCTTGCATGGTGATCTTTTGGCTGTTCAGTTCTTACTTCCAGATGATTATTATTGGGTTTTTGGTGCTGTTTGGTTTGTGTTGCGTGATCCGACGATTTTAGTGTTTCCAGTTCTTTAGCTCCATCCAGGTTCAAGAAGATGAAATGTAATTAGGTTTTCATGGTTTCAGGTTTTAAGTTGGTGTTGAAGTAGCTTCTTCTGCTCCTTTTTTGCCTTTGTTTTCTCTCTCCAGCTGCCTGATGCTTTCTTTGGTGTGCTGAGGAATCGAAGCCAGTGATTTATAGTCCAAAGGGTCTTTCAATAAGCTTTTACTTTTGTGTCTCTTTTATATCAATTTATCGCTTATATCAAAAACTCTCTAACGTACAATAACAATGAGCTACATAAACAGCAATGGCTTAAATCATTCCCCCTCTCAAGGAAGATTCCATTTTAGTTAAAGTGAGTTCCTGTAACTCATGGAGTGACTTCTAGCCCGATTGAACTCCAATGGCTGCGGACGTTGGAGAATCGTGCGAAGACATCCAAATACGGTCCTTCAGGTACCAACTTCGAAGCCAGCCCATATATAGCATCTGGTTTCCTAGAGTGAGTTTTACGTTGCTCAAAAATAACGTTTACCACCTGACCATGCGACATTATTGATCGGTAGTTACCTTTTCCACATAACAGGAACATTTCTGAAACATGCCTCAAATAATAACCTGGCCCAACTTGTAGCTTGTTGTGTTTGCTGACCTTAACCCAAACCACTGTATCCAACACTTTGTAACCATTCTTCACGATCATTTGCTCTGCGACATATCTCTTTGAATTGACGATCCACAACATTAAAAACCCACTTTCTTGAAAATACGAAAAGTCCAACTTTAACAAGTCTTTGTCAGAAAAACAGTGATAGTTTATTGAGCCACCACGAGTAGGCTCTTTTGATCCAATTCTCCAAGGGGGATCTATTATAACAACTGTAGGTAGCACAGGCATGAACTCTCTATATAGCATCTTGAAGTCAGGATGTAGGACATCCGCATTTAAAACTCTGGCTTTGTCGGGAACAAAATATAAGGTAGATCTCCTAACGTCTTGCTCGTTCACAGCAACAACCTCATAAATACTTGTGTCCCTAAGAGAAAAGGTGAAACAAAATTGTTCAAAATCCATCTCCATACCCTGCACCTGATCCGTTCCATCCGGTATGTTGTCTTTGAAACGCTTCAATATATCCTTCTTGTTCTTATTAAACCAATTGATAACTTGTTCATTATCTCCTTTTAAAGCTTCATTAACTTCGTATCCAAACCAAATCCAAGAAAGTGTTTCCTCAAATGATCCCAAGTGGGGGTAAAAATCATCGAACTCCTTAATCGTCTCGAGATTGCGCAAAACTTCGCGAGTGAATAAATCCTTCTACCTTCTGAAAAAAGGGTATTCTTAAGTTTGCCAATATCTCATCATCTAGGATAAATTTTATTGCATTGAAACACCATCTTAATAACTTCCATCGATCAAAGTAAGGCGTCTTGTTAATAATAAAATTACCCGATAAGGATCATTTTGCTTTGCCGACCCTATATATATCCAAATGTATACCTTTATAAGAGATCATGGCCTGACGAAACAAAATCTTCTGGGCCTGGCTGATCAGTTGTTGCTTATTCTTACCAGGTAAAGCGTCCTCTGACATTATTTCACTCCAATTTTCACATCCGTGAATTGCTATTAAAATTCTAAGAATTTGCTTCTCTATTGTTAACCATCCCGGAGACTGAGTCGGGTAGTTTGGGTTGCCAACAAATAACGCATTTATGTTAGATCTGCTCTTCTTCTTCGTCAGCGTATAGAATTTCTTTAAAGCTCTTTTTGAATTTCTGGTTCTCATTTCTACAAGAAAATCTTTCACTACCTCAGGTATATTCTCAGCTAAAGTATTTAAAGGCTCCCAGGAGTTGTCTGCTTCCTCAAATCCATACCATTTAACCAGGATCCACCATTTGCGCTGCTCAAATTGTACATCTAATAATTTCTCAACCTCGAGATCCGCTTTGTCTACCCGAAATAACTTGATTACCTGTTCCGATGGCACAAACTGAGGCGGTGCGTATGGCCATAGTCTTGACGCATGGACTATACTATCCTTACCCAGCAAGTCTGTAATAAGATACGTATTTCGATGAACAGGTTTTACAACCTTATAGGGTCCAATCCAAGTAGGCTTAGTTTTGTCTCTAGCTGCAAGTGTACCAGCCTTACTGCATAAAACCCATTCTGAAGGCATAAATTGGAGTGCATTCGATTTAGGCTTATCATTCATCCTATTATTCTGTTTCATTCTTCTGAGTCGGGTAACATCGTAAGCTTCATTCAGCTTAGACTCCCATAAATTCCTTATTTCTAAACACTTCTCTATCACATTATCGACATCTTTAGGCTGCCTAACTTCGTCTCTCGTTGGCACTAGAATAGTATCTCTATCCAACAACATTTCCACACCGCTGAGAACCCGAGTGTTCATGAATAACTCATTTGGGCTATAACCTGCCTTTATCGTGGAAGGTGAATTGTTAATAACATTCATAATGACTCCCGTCAACTTACCGATGTCCTCTTCATATAATCTGAATTCACTTCTCAGAACTCTGACTAGAAGAATTATCTTAGAGTTGCTTACTTCAGCTGTTTCATTTGTCCAAGGAGCGAATTGAACGGAGAAGCTCCTGGTAAACTTGAGTAACTTGCTGATCTCTTCTAAAAGCTTTCCTGCAAAATAACTGCCATTGTCTGTATAAAAGGTAAAGTCATGAAGTATTTGAAAATTCCTTATAAATTCCAGAAGAGCTGTGACGACAACCTCCGCCGTGTCTGACGTACAGTGCTTTAAATACATTTTCCTTGTCGCGTTGTCAGTCAGCACTAAATAATGTGTAAATTTATTGATATAGAGAAAATCCACATGAATGATCTCCCTAGGAATTTAGCTAAGTGGACTTATATTTAAACTTCTTCTGATCAACTTTGACTTTTCTCCGCAATGCATGCAATTATTTCTGACCCTTTTGATAACTTCCAACGTTATCGTATGCTTGGGGAGGATGAACTTGAACGATGAGAGAGTCCTTTCCTCTTCTTTAATTGAAGCATGATTATTCGCCAAGTGATTGTGTAGGACCAACCTTATTACCAAAGAGGTTGGTATGATGAATCTGTCTCTTTCATATTTTAATTCTTCTTTAGGTACATCTGAAATTATTAGACCTGCATCCTGTTGATTTTTTAACACATCTGAATAGCTAATCTTTTCCCAACTATGAGTATAAAAAGGGTTGAGAAAATTAATCCTACCTCTGTCTAGTTCTTTCTCATCAAAGGATCCTTCGGAAAGAGTTGCCACTAGACCCAAAAAGTTTTCATTTCCGGAATCCAAAGGCTCCCTGTCTTGGGGGTATCCAGGGCTACCCCATCTTGAAACAAGATCGGCCAAAATATTCTTCTTTCCTGGGATATGTCGTATCGTCATATCCACTTGTTGGAACAATAAACTCCATCGATAAAGTCTGTCTAAATAAGCTGTCTTTGGATTCCACTCTGGGCCAAGGATATAAACCAAATTTTGGTGATCCGTGAAAACTGTTAGCCTCTTATCCTGATCGAGAATCAAATATGGAAGACGTTTAAATACATGCACCAGCGGGTAAAGTTCCTTGGCGCTAATGTACCAACCTAACTGGGGTCATTGAAACCTTCAGCTCAAGAAAAACAAAGGTGAGTGTATTTGCTCCGCTACTGTCGTCTCACAGTTTTTATCAGCGGGGCTCGCATTTTCACAAGACGTAAGTATGAATGCCCAGAAGTTGGTAGAAGCATCTATAAAAATACAAAGGTTTATGTCTTTTGAATACTGCGCCATATTTCTTTTTGAAGCATCATTTAACTCCTTCAATAGCTTCTCCCATCTGAGTTCCTACTGAGGATTCCATTCCAGAGATAGGTTCATTTTCTTGAGCTCCTTCATCGATCTTTCTGCTGGGATCATTGATGAGAAGTAGTCTCTAAGTTCAGCTAAACGTGGTATGCTTGACCCCAACCAGTTACACAGGTACAAAATCTGGGCCAATTCATGTGCAAAGGTAGGCCTCGGCGTCTTTAATATTTTATTGTAATATTTTTTGTTGAACCTCCAACCGAATCTGTTTATTTTTCTCTCACACCAAATAGCTTCAGTGTTATAGAAACTGTATTTTGTGAGGTTTAATCTAAGATTCAGCTGTATTAACCTGTTTAAGAAAGCATCCAAAAGTAAGAGATACTTTTCGAAACTCTCTGAGAAGAGTAATGTGTCATCTATCCACTGAATGATTCCATTTGACGTTTTAGCAAACAAGTCCAGGGGTCTCAAAATATCCGTCATGATCCTGTTTTGGAAAAGCTGTGGATTATTCACTCAACTCTGTGGGAAACCGCTCATTTCATTACACCCGAAACATGTGACTATCGTAAAGTATTTCCTGGAGTCTTCAGCTACGGGCAAATAGTCAAACCCGCTAAGGATATCAAAGGATTCAAGGACAGTAGCGCCATTTGTAAAAGATACGTGCTTCTCGAGGTTCGGCATTATAAGTGGTGTTTTCCTAGTGTGCGAGTAAAGAAGTTTCATATCCACTACTATTCTCTGCTCTCCTGGCCTGCCTGGTTTAGGAACTAAAAATCCTGGAGAGCCATAAATAGGGTTTTTCGTTGGCCTGATGAGTTCGCGATCCACAATTAACTTGAGCCTATTCCTTAAGATCTCCATCTTATGAAGTCCCATCCAACGCGGCTGTGAGATTATTTCGGCCTTCCCATCCATCAGGAAACAAATAATAGGGTCCGTCTTTGACATCCTGGCCGGTGAAGATTTCAGTCCAAAGGCTTTACTATTCTTTAGCAGGATTCCTTTTAACAGAGCACATTTTTCTTCTTCGAGGTCAGTTATTTCTTGAATTCTGTTATCAATAGCTTTAAGTAGGTATTGATCATCCTTTTCCAAAAACTTCTTTTCTTCCTCTTCACTTCTTAGGCCGATATTCTCACCAAATCCCTGCTCCTTCTTTAAGTGTATGTTGACATCCCTTTCTATCGAATCAATGAAAACAGGATCCGCCTCCGAGTGGCTTAGTTTCTGGAGTTTATTTAGTTTTTCGTCATCGGATTTATCTTGACGATCCAACTCCTTCATTGCATTTGATGGCCGGATGGCTAAAATGTTCTGAGGCTCATAATTATCTTCCTCTATTATAAAAGCTCCGATAGACTTTGCCTTTTCGCTAAAAATACTTTCAGTTATATCATATTCTTCCAGAGGTGGATGAATAACTTCTTTAAATATATTCCAGCTGCCATCGTTCAGCAAGTTGATCGTTTTTTTTGTGTTCGATATCGTTATCCCCGCTGTTTCATCGCTGTCTGGTGGCTCCCAAGGAAAAGCGTGGTATATCTTCCTCCTCGGGCCTGCATCCTACTTGTTGTTCATATAATCTCTCAACGATGGTTTAGGCATCACGGCTACCTGAGCGAGTACTTGATCGGTGGTGGCCTGTAGTGCAGCTAGTTCCGGGAAACCTATAAGAAACCAATCCCAGTCGTCTAAATCTAAAAGAAACACCCTCAATCGGTTGAATGTATTAACCTTGCCTCTTCCATGTTTTGCAGGAGCTTCTACATATTCTTGCATCGATACTGGGATGCGCGATCCGTTGGGAAGTACAACGTGCCTATCGTTTCTCAGCGTTTCTAAGTTTGTGCAGAAGTTTTCATGGGCCTTGACCCCACCTACTGTCATTCCAGCGCCAGAGTCCAAAGCTCCTTTGAGTGGTATCCACTTGATGTCTGGAGAAAACAGTTTGAACTGGGCTTTCTGTGAGTTTAGCCTTGCTCCCTTCATTCCATCGAAGTTCTTGATCATAATATCCGGCAGGCTGCAACGCTCTTTGACTGGAGATTTAAAATTGGGTTTTCTATTGTTTGTGTATCCTCTGTCTCCTTGTCTTCTGTTAAATCTTGGAACATAGGCCGGGGAGAGGCCCTTCGCAGCTCTTTCCATTTTTATATTTTTCAAAGTCATACATTCACTTACACGGTGTCCATCACCGCCGCAGAAGTAGCACACGATGTTAACTGATGAATTTCCTTGACCTTTTAGCGGGCTATTAAGATCCAACGCGTTTGAAGCAGAGATTGTCGTGCCTTGTGTATTTCTGACTGCGTTAACGTAACTATGTGTAGATGATATGGTTGCTTTAGGTGATAATAGGTTCGCAAGAGTAGCCATAAGTTGCTCAGCTGTGTTATGAGCTAATCCATCAGCTACCCTTAAAACGGTTTTATTCTTGGTCCTGTCCAATCCATGAAGATCCTCTGCTTCACTCTTGGTATCCTTTAACACAGATGCTTTGTAAATAAGGAGCTTCTTCAAGTTGTTGATCTTTTTGTGAGTGACTGGAACACCTCGTTTTCCCTTCATATTTTTTTCTCCGGCTTCTAGTAGTTCAATTTCATCTGGAGATAGTATCTTGGCCCTTGCATTAGCTAGCAGACTCTTAAGCCTATCGTGATCCGAAGGTACCAATTCATATTTGCTGGGTAGATTCTTGAGCGCTAGCTTGACTGCTTCGGTTTCCATTTTCTTGTCGTTCTTTAAGTCGCCCACATTCATGATTTCCAGTACTGTGTCGATGTAAGCGTTTACTCTTCTTTCTTCCGTAGGCTCCGTTAGATCCCACGCCAGTTTGCTGTCCAGGATGTGAAGAGCATCCTCTTTCTTGTTACGATCATAATCTTCCACTATGCTGTTCAGCTCCTTCAGGATTTCAGCAGAGGTGCTGTATCCCTTCGCTTCTTTGAGTTTTCTAATCACTCTTCCATCAATATACGGCCGGAAACTCAGAGCTTGTCCATCACTAATCCTGACCGCAGTATCAGCATTATGGAAATTGTGAAGGAAGGATATCACATCTTCTGGTTTCAGAGAGCGTAGAAACGGGGGTAGCATAATCGGGCTGGATGCGGCTGTAAAAAGTATCTTTGAAACTGTGCATCGTCCCTAGGAGAGGTCGGGGACGAAGGTCCTGATGTTTGTCTCGGGAGTGAATGCAAGCTATCTTCCGGATTCTGGGTGTCTTCTTGCTCCATTATTTTCTTCTTGTGAACTCTTATAGATTTTCTTTTCCTTCTTAGTGACAGGGACACAAGGACGAAGTCCTTAGTTGCTTTTGACGATGACCATGTATATCTCTTCGTGTTTGTATTTGCCTAAAATATATATATATATATATATATATATATATACGTCCTCCGGTTATAGGGAACGTTGTTCAAATAAAGATTTATAGTCCAAAGGGTCTTTCAATAAGCTTTTAATTTTGTGTCTCTTTTATATCAATTTATTGCTTATATAAAAAACTCTCTAACGTACAATAACAATGAGCTACATAAACAGCAACGGCTTAAATCACCAGTTAGGTGTTTTTGAGGTTGCGAAGGAGCATCCAGCTCTTATGCTGGGCGGTGTGGTGGAAGAAAGTTTCAGTAATTCACAACGCTCTGAGTGGGTTGATGAGAGGTTCAAAGCACTGTTTACCATGCTGTGTTCATGGTTTTGTGAAGTTAAAGTTGTAGCTTCATGGTCAGGAGGGACCGGTTCATCGTATTGCTTGAGATGTTCTCTGACCGTGCTGTGCTGAAAAGGTTGTTCCAGAGATATTCTTTCACAGAGGTATTGTGGCCTTCCAGGTTCCAGAACGGGTTTTGATGTGCTGCTTCCAGTAGAGCATATATAGTTTCCTGTTCACTGAAGATTTGGATCCGTTGTTCAGCCAGTTTACAGACGTTTACATCTCCATTTTACATGTTGAAGTTCATGTTCTCCAGGTTATTTATTTTCTTTTTTATACTCTCAGAAAGTTTGCTGAGTCTTTTCTTGATGGTGGCGGTGATTTTCCACTTCTGATAATTGTATAGTAGATGTGAGAGTGCTAGTAACAAGATGATTCTCTTTTTGGTTTTCTTGTTCAAGATGGTCTAGTTTAGAAGCTAGCTGAATAGGTTAAAACAACTTTTTGCTCTCGTTATCTTATCCAAGGCTGCTTTTTAATCCGGCCCCGAAGTATTAAAGGTTGCTCCCAGATATTTCTTGTTTGTTGTTCCCTGTATTTTTTGGCCATTCACTTCGATATTTGGCACAATATTCTGAGTAAGCTGGTAAATACATTTTCTGCGTGTAAAACTCCAAGGATTTTTGTTCTTGGACAGCTCTTTGTTCCATCGCAATATTCAGAAGCCCGGTGCTAGTTCAAGGATCTTTCAGTTTGGAAAAAGCGGTCATAGCTTTCACAATGAAACTTCCAAAGAAGTCTATCAACCAAAGCGTTAGGTATTTTGATCTTATATTCTAAGTACTTTTTCCATACACATGATCTTCGTTTTGTTGGTAATCATTCTCAATCCAATGATGTGTTCCAGTTTTGCTAGTTGTTAAACAATATTTATTACTTGAGAATCGTGCTTTACAAATTCAACTATATCATCTGCAAAAGCCATGAGTTTTACTTATTTAGTTCCAAGGTTCACTTTTTCATATGTATCATTTTTTAGGCAATGTATAATGCTGTCCAGTGCTACGATAAAGAGAGTTGGTGATAAGCTATCACCTTGCATGGCTCCTTCCAGAATTCTTCTTATTTTGAATTTTTTTCTCCATCAACTACTTTGACTTTTGCTAGACTATAGAGGTACTTAATCTTTTTTATTAATGATTTAGATACTCCATGTTGTCTCCGCGAAAGACGAATAGAGCTGTGTGAGACTGAGTAAAAGGTTTTATTGAAGTCGATAAGAAGCATCTTGACTCCAAGATTCTCCTTTATGTTTTTCGTAATTATTCGCTTTAGCATTTTGATCTTGTGGGTTGTTGCACGATGTTTATGAAAACCTGCTTGATATGAGGTTATTTTTTCAACAATGTTCTCTAGCAGGCTATTGATGATTTTCGTTAACACTTTGAAAGATGCTTGGAGCAACTTTATTGGCCTGCATGATGAAGGATTCTTTTTCACATCTTTGCATTTTTGCAAGAATACGACTTTGCCTTGGCAGAATGCTGCTGCTTCATTTTCCTTAAGTTTTCATTCTATGAAAAATCTTTGATTGATTCTTATTAGGTGCATTTGAAATTGGCTAGAGTATTTGAGAACTTCGTTTACTACACCATCATCTCCACTGGCTTTGTTCTTCTTGATTAATTTTAGGATGTTGATGATTTCTTCTTTACTTGGAACGTTGCATGAAATTGTGGAGCTGATTTCAAAGTTTAAGTTGAGTTGTCTATGGTAATGTTGTATCTCTTCTGCGGTTATATTCTCTGGCCGTTGAGGTAAGTATTTTTTTTTGTCTCGCGAATATGTTCCGCAAATATTTCCAGTCTCTTTTCTACTGATACGGTATTGCCTTCTCCGTCTTTAGTTATTCTTCCAAAGATGTTTTTCCTCTCCAGGAACATTATAATTATTTAATTGGCTTTGTTGGGGTTGTTGCTATTGAAGTTTGTGTTAATTGGTGTGCAGATTTCGTTCAAGTACACGTTCCTGTTTGTAGCTACAACGCTCCTGACTTCTCTGGAAATCCTATTCTTTCTTCCATCAAAGTTGTGCTCCATCGTTATCGTTCTAGTTTGATGAATTTGAGAATGGCTGTAGAGCTCTTTCGATGAAAGCCTTTGCATTTTTTGGACGAGATTAGCTTTTCTACTACTATTATTTGTATTTTTTTGAGTTGAATGTAATCCATCTCTTCGGTTTCGAGTTCATTATTTTGTAGTTTACTTTTAAGGACTCCGTTAAAATATTTGCTACACGTTTTTAAATTGGTCCATGCATCCTTTTCTGTATTTGTTTTTGGCTTGGTGTTGTGGGGTACTAGGTTGATGAAGATTTATATTGCCATATGGTCTTTTGGTTCATGCTGCCAGATACCTTTGCTTATTTCCCTGTTTCCATTGAAGGATGTGATTGCAATGGGTTTGCTGGTGACAAAGAAATTTATTTCTGGTGAGTTTATTTGTTTATTCTACGGCTTCAATGTTACATTTCTTCTGGGTCATATCTTTCCCGTCTTGTTTCTGTGGTTAGCTATGTCCATCGTGTTCTTGAGTAGGAACCTTTTTCAATATCTTGCCGTTTCTGTTACTTCTTAAAGACAATCTATCTTTGTTCTTGGTATTCATCCATATTTTTTTTATTTTGTGCATTCAAATCGCCTCCAATAACTATTAAACTCATCTTCCTTACTTTGTTTTTGAGTTTTTTTTTGTAGTTTTTCTAGAAATTTATAGTACGTTTGGGCCGGTAATTTACTTTGGGGTATGTAAACGTTTGCTAAAATGAGATTACTTTTATCTTTTGACCTGATATTGACAGTTAGGACTCTGCCGCCCCGTCTGTAGATGTCAGCTACGTCCGGAAGGATTTCCCGGTATATAAAAATCGCTACGTCAGTAAAATTAGAATCGGTTTGTGAGACAAACCATATTCCTTTTCCGTTCTGGCTAGTGTTCTTGTTCGCTTTCTCAAGTTTTTCAACGCCTTTCTGATCAATTTTTTTGGAGTAAGATCAGTAGGAACGAAAGTTCTTAAGTGAGTTTTACTATTGTAGGGAGTTTTTATTGATCAATACCACCAACATTGAGATAAAATACGTGTAATCTCGTTTTTTGTCGGCTCGTGAGGTCTGAAAGCTCCTGGAGGCGCTGAGTCGACGTAAGCTCAGCCTCAGAAACAACATGTGTCATTTCTTCTCTACCTAAAAAAATTCTGGTTTGATGGTATTCTATGGCAAGAATAGTCATCGTAACCAGAAACCAGCAGAAATGAAACATATTGGACTTGAGAAAACAATGTCAAGGGCGAAGAAAAATTACAATGTTTTCAGGGTGGCGACCTTTCTACTCCTTTGAAAGAGGTCCCAGGGACAGCAAGCAGAACCAAACACTCACCCAAGTTCATGTGTGTAAACTTTTGTGGTCTAACTGCAGTTAAATACGGCTACATACAGCAACTTAAGATAATAGCGAACGGTGAGAGTTAATCCGGCTTCAGGAAGGTAGGTTAAAGAACTGCCTGAAGAATGCGGAGGGCGTATCGACTACCCTGTGCGATGGATTCGCTAGTCGGGTCATGAACACAGAAGGAATAAACGACAGGATCCTGAAACTGATTGTCTGTAAAATGACGTTGTATACAAGTTGTTCTGAATGAAAATACAGAAAACTATTAATGTTTAGGAAAGAAACGCCAATAAACAAGGTAACCATAGAAAAACATAAAACATTGCTTTTACAGAAAACCAAGCGTCGCCAGAGGATACATGTCACTCAACAACAAATCCAAAAATACTAGCAACGAACAGAGGGAGAAACCAAAATCTAAACAGGACAGAAAAACACCAGACAGCAAAATCATGAAACCAGCAGACCACACAGTCCAATACAAGCTCCAGAGAAATAATCAAAGAAAGATACCACACCTGGAACACGGAAAAAGAAGTGAAAAACCTCACCAAAATGTTAGAACCACTATCAAATTACATTCTCAAATTTCTCCCAGAACCAAAGAAGATAACAGCAGAATATAACACAACTCCTTTTAAATGTCTCCCCAACATAACTAAGATTGAGCTACAAATCCCCACTTTCAGCGGAGCTCCTCAAAACGTCAGATTTTGATCGAAAACAGAACAATATTACTGCAGAAGCGTCCAAGACCACAAAACAGCAATGAATACATAGTAAAAAAAACGATAATGTAGAATAGCTTGATCAAGCCTTTTCCCCTCGATTTGTATAATTTTCTCAATTTTATTTTTGAATTTTGTGCAATTTAGCAATGACTAAATCCAGGAAACCAGATGCAAGGATCCTTATGTTCAACTATTAGAATTACAAAGAATATTGGAAGTTAAAAGTAGAACCAATAACGAACAGTTAAGAGAGAGTAATACATATAGTTCGTAGCTCTTATTGCTAGTTAAATCCTCGCCGTAGGGTTAGAGCAGTAGGCTCAATTAACTCTCTTAAAACCTAAACCTAACAGAAATCTGAACAAAAATAAATATATTTAAAAAATAAGAAGAATAAGACTATAGATAGACAGAACCAGTAGAACCTTAACATAATAAGCTAGGACACTTTAAATACACTTGTTGAACCTAATCAGTTTGAAGTGCTAACTATCTTACTGATCCAGTGTAATTACATGTTAAGAAGGTTATGAAATTCAAACCAAGTATGACAACAGCACCCGAAAGAGATGGAAGGCGTTAAGATCACGAGAAGAATAATAAGCACATAGAAGCAAAAGAAGAAGAAAGAAGAAGAAGAGACGAGTAAGAAGATGCTGAACTCTTTGAGTCAAACTCTGTTTTTTGAGGTAAAAGAAGCTGTAAAACATTGGAACGACAAAGAAGATTGAAATGAGAAAGAAATAAGTGACACGGAGCATGATACGCTGCGGACTTATTTGATTTGACACAAAGCGATTAGGTATAGAATCAGCAAACTTTCAAGTAAACCAATGAAAGAGAATCATAAGTGGGATATAAATTCTGTAGGTTTAGATAGAATCAAGTCTCTTCAAAAGTTGCCTGATGAGCTAAATTACTTGATTATAATATCAATACCTAAAATTAGTTCCTCGGTTAACAGAATTGGGAGAAAGCTTCATGATGGTATTAAAGAGATTTGCATAAGAACAAAGTCAACTCTTTTTACTTTTGCGATATAAGTGACTTGAGTTTTATGTTGAAGCTTTTTGAGGTAATTCGAAGTCGGGGCTTTATTATGATGCTAGTCTTGCTGATGATAAACTTGGGACATTTAGAAATACTAGAGGTCTTAATCTTTCTGAATGGAAGATGGATTCACTGGAAATCTAAAAAAAACGCAAGATGGTTTGTACTTCAACAGCACAAAGTGAGTATCTGTAGTTGAACACTGGTGCAAAAGAAGTCTTGTTTATTGCAAGGATACTTGATGACTTTTTTCGAATAAGCGCTTGGCCGATTAAGGTTTCCGTTCACAACCAAGCTATTCTTAATACTGTTCAACCTGTTGTTCCATGTGATATGAATAAGAACATAGGAAGGGGGTACTACAGGTTTTAATGATGGGTTAATGAAGGATTATTGGAGCTTTTTTATATGGCTTCGAAGCTAAACTTATCAGATACTTTGACCAAGGTAAGTGGGATCTGCGTTCACATAAAAAATCACCTTCTTCATCCACCAGGAGTATTGGAAACTATCACATGCAATGGTTTTCTGATTTTCCATATATCATTTCTTGTATATTTTGGGTATAATCTCAGCTGGCTCAGCTTGGCATTCTAGTCAATTGTTGTGAACATCTTCATCTGGAGGTTGTTTTTGCTTTATTTATGTTTTGTCCTGCCCGGTAGTTAGCTCAGCATATAGTTTTGGTAGAACTTCTTTCTTGCCTTAGTGTGCAATTTTTTGTTGCTATAAGAACTTCGAGTTGTTACAGGTAGCTGAAAAACTTCTGCAGTTACCTGTGATTAGAGTTGAGGTTTTTAAAACTGGTTGCTCTGTTTGATAGGTTCACGACTATAGATTTATCTAGCAGAAGCGTCACTTTATCCGCGAATAATCCAATTTGAACTTCGTGTTTTAATTATTAATTGCGAAAAAAAAAGATTTTTCTCAAAAACGATAAGGACTGTTTGTGTTTTTCAATTAGGAAGAAAGATATTGAATTTTACAGATTTCTTATATTAACAGTATAGTTCCTTCATGGTAATGCAATATTAAAGTTATGTACGGCTGTTTGTTCGATAGTTTAGTTGGACGAAGAAAACAACAAAAAACTGCCAATAAAAGATCTTGAATTATATTTTAACAAGGTCTCTTATATGATAGTATGAAAATATCCCCCTGAAGCTATGGATTACTTTGTAACTAGATTAAGGAACTGTATATAAAACGCATCACAAATTGAATCCGTACTACTTTGATTAATTTTCACGAAAGATACCAAAACATTAATAGTAGTTTAAGATAAATTTTAATACAGTGTCGAATCCTATAGTTATTACTCTTTTAGAGACTACATTTAACTTTGATTCTCATTAAATTGTCTGTTTCTCAGCAAAACCAAGAGGAAAAAGAAGATATAAGAATTACCTATGGGAGCCCAAATTTGGTAATGAGCATAAAATTTATAATTCAAGTTTTCTCTTGTTTTTGTGAAAATATTTAATTCTATAGTATATATTAAAGCTTTTCACATGAACTTTTCACATTACCAAATAACAATCTCTTAAACAGACACTGGTAACGATATGATAGTTTTTTTAGTATATGTTTGGTAGTTCATAGACAATACAATAAATATTAAACCATGTCTAAGCTTTTACTCAGGCTGGCCATCATAATAACTCCTCTTTTGAAAACATTTATATCTTGAATTCTTCTTTCATGCAAGTTTATTTCGTAAAAGTTCGGTCATTTTTGGATATAAAATTGCTCCAAAGATAATTAGATATTACTGGAAATTGTTTAAAATAAGATTTAGATGTTTCCATTCTTAAGACAATAATTACAATCTATATTATTTACTAGACTTAAATACGTACTGCGTTAATTCATCATAGCAACCCATAATCTAAGAAATAAAACAGAAGGACACAACGAAGTGAACAATTATATTTAGCTCAGTCGTTCTCTCAAAGTTTCGCGAGTTTTTTTAGAGATTTTACACTGATTTAGTCACAAATTAATATAAATGATTGATAAGCACTTGAATAAGAACAACTCCCTGTATTATGATATCTAATCTCCTTTTTACAATCAGTGGATTAAGAGGGCGGAATCTTTTACTCCTAAAGAATCACAGATAATAGCCGAATTCAGGAAACCAGAATATTGAAAAAATAGTATTTAATAAGACATATTAACCTTTTCAAATTTAATATTGAGTTAAAAAGTGCTAGGTTATCAATTAGGCTTGTGATTCCTGAGTTATCGGTAAAATTTTCAGCAATATAAAGTCTTTTCCATAGAGATTTCAATGTATTATCTTTCTCTGCAGATTTTTTGCAGATGAAATCAAAGGTACAAAAATACAAGCTAATGAATCTTTCTTGTTAAATAAGATGAATAGTAGTCACTGTTTAGAGTGTTGTTAGCGTTTACCTTCTATAAAAAACAAAAATACTAAACGAAAATACTAAAGTATGATCTAAGTGTCTAGCTGTGAGTTTAGATATTCTTTTTCTACTAAGAAAACTACTTGTTAAAAACAATGTTCTCATTTTATGCCTACAATCAACATCTCTATTTCTAGAATATGTTTTGTAATACGCTGATTTGAACTGATTTTTTAACATTTTACGTTTATTTAGAATAAAAAGTTCTAAGGATAATACTCTAGTACAGTGTCCAAAAAGATATTATCAAACAAGTTCTTCCTATTATGAGTTAGGGAATTTTTGAGATTGCTCTTTTTCTAATGTAGCGTCTCCAGGTATTAACAGACTAATATACTTATTCCACAGTCTAATCATAGAGAGGCATATTATGAATAACCGACATGAACAATTATTATTGGGTAGAATCTTCTTTCATGATGAAAGAATCACTTGAGCTTCTTAGAGAGGGGTTTTCAGTGAATAAAATTAAGTAAAGCATAATGATCTTTCAACTCCGTCAGAAAAATCCCAAAGAGAAGTTGTTAAAAAAGGTTTGAAATGAAGCTATATTTGTAGGAGCAGTTTCTATTATCTCTAATACTTTCTTATTATAGCTTGGTAGATGATGCTCAAATTCTTTTAACAAATACCCACTTATTTTCTGGGATACCAGCATGTATAATCTAGGACACAAGAGTTTTTAGAAGATATATTAAAAGCAATATATATATATTTTAAGAGTCTATAGGCTCGCAGTTTAATTTCTTAGGAACAATAGTTACTCGCGATTATAATGTTAGATTGACACCTGAAAGAGTTTCTACGCTTTCATTTAACTTTTCAAGTTTTCCTCCTCTGATATTATGCAATAGATTGTATAATATTTATGCCTTGTGACAACCCTTTGTTCTCCCGTTTTAGATATTAGTGCACACCATATGTATACTATGTTGTAGTACAGTCTTTTTCATCTGAAACAAAATATATTTGTTAGGTACTGTTATACTTAACTGTTGATAACCTAATTTTCAAAAACATAAAGACTAGTATTATAGACACTTGAAAACGTCTTTCTAATTCCTAAATATATGTTGTACGTGGATAAAATTCTATTCCAGAGTATGCTCTGGTACCTCTTTTTACGTCATCTCAACAAGACAGAATACTTCTTTTTCTTTCGTTTTGTTTTTTTCTATTTCCCAAAATAACTCTCCTTTTCTGCCTCGGCAAGCCAATATTTTTATTTAGGCAAGATAAATTCCATATTAAAGTTTTGGGATCAAACCAAATCAAAAAAAAATATAAAAGAAAAAACTGTAACTGACAAATAAATAAAAAGTGTTGCTTTCAACACTCATTGAATAAAAACAAATAGGTTTTTTTTGTAAAATGAAAAAAAACAGTTATATTTTAGTTTTCTGTCCTATCTGCATAAAAAAATATCTTAGGGTTTATAATTTAATTCAACTTTATAAATCATAAAATACAGATAACAGATGGACCTGTATCTGTAATCATTATTTGTTTTGTTATATTTTTGGTATCGGATGAACTCGATTTACGAAGCATCATGAAACAGTCATCGAAGAGTTGATGAGACCACAACGTAAGAACCCAACGTGTATTAATATACAATCGATTGTAACATCAGCACGAATGCAAGACTCAGAACTAAGGCCACATATTCTCAATTTAATAGCATCGTGGACAGTTTTTAATGTATTTTTGTTTCCATAAACGGAACAAAAATTTATGATATTCTGGATAATATATCCGGATCAGCAGTCTTGATATTACAGCTCTTTAATAATCTGGATCCGTCACTACAATTTACCTTGAAACCAATGTAGATTAACACGGTAGTACCAACCATGGTCTCCAGAGCTGGTGATGCATTGAGGGATATGAAAAATGCTGGAGGTCATATGCTTAGAATATGGCGATTTGTTTATGACTGACTGCCCTCAAAGCCGCATTAGTGAGCTAGAACCTGTGCCAATATTGATGTTAGATAAATAAAAATCCAAGTACCCAAAGGATAGGTTTACTTCTTTGAGAGGAGCAGAGTTATTAAGGAAAATTTTATCAGCGTAGATAAAAGAAGTATCTTGAAATAAGTACCAGCTACTTAGTTTGACTCATTAGACATTGTCATTACTAAAAAAGCTAAAAAATATGATAATACTTGATTCAGTAGAACCCAACAACTTGTTGCCCCGGTAGGTTCATCTGCTACTCTTTTTTGGAAAAGGGCTTTGAGAATTTCGCAAAAAGTAAGTTTTACACTTCGTTTGATGATGTGTCTAGATTTCATTAGCTAGTCATCAAAAAAAAAGTCTATGAGATATTTTAGAATAGTTTCCAAACATGGAAATTATCATTTAAATTTTGCGCCAATGGAATACCGTTTGACCCCAGTCTTCTTCTGCAAAAAAGGTAAAGCACGCGACTGACAGAGAAGTAGAAGTAAGAAAACGTCATGAACTCATTCAGTGGATTTATGATAGCTTTATCTATACCGACACCTTCAACATTTTTCTTAATGTACTCAGATGATTCTTCGGCAGCAGAAGAGAGGTAAGGGTAAGAATCAACCCCCCCTCCTCAAAAAATCTATTATATTCTCAACCAAGATAAGTTATTGCAGTAGGCAAATAGAAGGGGGAAGATGGAATTTTAACAAGAAGTATTATGAGATGATACTTGGTATTCCAAGGCTGGAGTTTGTATAACAACTTGCGTCAGTGCTGATTTTAGCATCAAAGCTTTCATTGGCATTTCATAACATGGGTTAGCTTAGAGACAGGGTCATGGCAAAATATCCGCATATGAACGGGAAGTAGTCCGACCTGAAAAAAAAAATAAACAAACCGGGTGGTCATATAAGCTTCATAAAGAATTTGAGGAGTTAAAAATGATTATATCAGTTGCAGCTAAGCAGAAGATAAAAACTTATAACCGAGAGAGGGTACAATTTTGGTAACTATTGCGAGAAATTAGTACAATAGTATCATAATTTTTCAAGCTGAGTTCGTAGAAAGGAACAACCCCTTGTAAAAGAAGATGTATCCCATGAAGTTCCTTTCCGGCAATTTTCAGTGGATCAGCAGAGACGAGGGATCTTTAAAAGGAGACAATACTTCAGACCGAACATATTTAGAAGGTCTTCATAGTTGCTGCCATGCCATCCTTCTCTAATTAAAGTATATAGGGATCACATGATTCTCAGAATTATTGTAGAAGGAGGTTATAGCATTGCCCATGGATATCTTAATAGGTCCAAGGGTTGTTTCTGACGTTACAACAGGCTCAGGCGGAACTCTAAAATCTCGACAATAAGAGTGATAATTTTGCTGATATGTTGTCGAGGTAGGGAACCCATGCGAAGAATAAGGATGAAAAAATTAGGTTTACAAGGGTATAAACGAGAGAACTCTCGACCGAGTTATTGAACATGGGAGATAGAAGCTTCTATAGAATAATGTTAATAGCTCCCGTCGATCTTGAGGCACGACAACTAATATAAATAGCACCCGTTGTGCCAGTGAGGTTAGAGCCAAATATTCAGAGCAACCTAGTTTTAGCACCTAGTTACTTGATGACGACCTTAGAAATAGGGTTAAACATGACAGGAGGTTAGATCATTACTCAAAAGAAAAGGCCAGGAAGGAAAGAAAATACTTATTAATATTTTTTTCATCTGGGTCGTGACATTCGAGAAAATTCTGGATTGGATTATTGCTCAACATGAATACGAAGAGTCAACAGGTTCAACAACAGATGACATATGAACAGTTCAGGATAATGATGAAACTATAAGTACAACAGTTAATGCTTAGAGGCTAGAACTAATAAACAAAGGAATGATATAACATTCGAGCTGATGAGAGCCTTCGATAAGGATCAGATTTCCACTTTCAACCCTTATTATCAATGGCAATGGAAACATATTTCAGAAGCAGAACTTCTAGCTAATCAAAAATTTGAAGGGCTTGTCGATAATATTCAATTTGAGAAAGCTAATAGGAAGGTAGTCATTTGCGAAGCCTTATCTCGGGGGCACATGTTTTGCATACATCTTACAGGCGACCATGGTCCTACGAGAACTGCTATAACAGACGCATCTAACTACGCTCGGAGGATTCCGGAGAGATACGATGAGGGTGTCAAGATTCAAAGTATTGTTAAGGAGCTCAAGGTAATTTGCACTTACTGTAGGAAAGGACAGGGGTTGCTTAAAATGGCACTGAGTATGGTGACGGAGGAGAGCAGTTCCAGGGAGGCCCTGCTCTCCGACTTCATATATCTATCAATCCGAAGGGATACATACTGGTTTTGACGGATACATTCTCGGGGGTTTACGCATTTTAAGTATAACAATAATATCAAATTAGAAACGATTGTTATTGTATTAAAGGACTTCAATAAAAGTTGGATGTTCGAATTCAAATCACACTCATAGCGGATCTAGGTTCACATATTGCCACAGAGGTGGTGAAGTTGCCGAGTCCTGACCTAGTTTCCCCCCCAAACTTTGCAGCCAGTTATACAAGTTAGAAAAACGGTGAAATCCAAGCCGTTAAAAATGGTTCTTTACGCTCCGAAGACGCTGTTATATGAGAGCATGTACCAGAGAGATCAATGACTCCAGGATCTGGATATAGCGCAAAAAATCAATGAATTATCACTTCCAACTAGGAAATCTCTGGGAGAAGATAGGGCATCATGTGATAATCAACTCTTTCTGTTTGCAAAGTCTCCGAAGGTGTATATTTATATCAATGTCTTCCCGGGAATTGTTTCTAGGAACACAGGTTGGAAAGTTAAGGCAATGTAAACAGAAATGGATACACTATTCCAGCCCTCGAGAGAGTTTGGAAATTAAATGGTGACATACTACGAGCAGATAGCTAACTATTTATATCTGTTGAAACAAAAGAAAGAAAATTTATGGGGATAAAAGGAGAAAGTGCTTTGATAACAAATTACCTCAACTTCAAGTTGGTGAATGGTGCTTGAGTAATACAGTTATAACTCCAAGAAAGACGATGAAGGTAAAATTGAGGTGCTCCACTCTCGTCAAACTTTTTGAAATCTTTTTGAATAATTTATATCAAGTGCAGTTACTTAAATTAATGCTGCTATCGAGTCATGCCTATAGATTCTATTTCTATGAACCCTCAGGTTATGTTCCGGATGATGTCCCCAGGAAAATCTTTTCTAATAACTGGTATGAGTCTGAGGAGGATAAATTCTTTGGCTTATATTACTTGAAGGGAGAGTGTTTACTCCTGATACATTGAATATGATTCCAGACAAGGTATGAATCATCTCAACCTCTTATGAAAATGTATCGATACGTGAATACTTTGGTGATGAGATATTTACAAACTAAACAAAATT
This sequence comes from Labyrinthula sp. Ha, assembly GCA_015227615.1. Classification (NCBI taxonomy): domain Eukaryota; class Bigyra; order Labyrinthulida; family Labyrinthulaceae; genus Labyrinthula; species Labyrinthula sp. Ha. Next base: position 506,098 of record JAALGZ010000028.1, on the reverse strand, counting down.
TGCCAGAAATAAGAGTAACTATAGAAGGGTTCTGGCGTGGATTGATTGCCGCATACTGGGTGGTATAAATTTTGATGCGTTGACAAGGTGAAACCCAGCATTCGAAAACACATTCAAAAGGAAGGTAGCATATGGGAGAATAGGAATGTTATTCCTCAATATATGAAAATTTGAACCCATTTTGAAAGATCGGAAAGAGGAGTCTTATAAAATGTTTTGTAATTGGAGACATCGAGTCCTTTTCAAAATATATGTTGCATAAGTATAAGGTGAGGATGTATTCGTACGTACAATTTTTAATGGGCATGATGAGCCTGGTGCATTCTAAAGGAATGTATATAGACATTGCATCACCTATGTAAGACGAGGAGCATCTGTGCCCTTTAGGGGCTTTGGGATGTGCATGGAGGTTTCAGTCGCTCGAAACAGCGAAGTTTCTAAAGAGTTACGAAGGTTTGGAACAAGGCAAGTTCTCTATTCAGAAATATGGTACGGACAGTGCAAGAGGAGGCTAGAAGCTTCATGGAGCCTTTAAGAGAACGCCTCAAAGAGCTCGTCACAAATATGGATTTACAAAAGAGTATATCAAGATTTGTCTCCGAAAGAACACCTCTACAAAGACAACAGGAGATTTATGTATTGATTGGTTGCAAGGGTACTATGTTGGTTGAGAAGACTGATGACCAAGTAATACGTCCGCTAAACCTGGAAGATACTTCAGACCTGGAGATAAAATTGAACCTTAAATATATTGGTGAGTATACCCTAACGAGATTATATGGCAACATATTTCGCTTAACTTGCGAACATTGGCCATATGGAACGAAAATGTGAATCTTTCCGGTAAAAAAGTGATACTATTCCAATATATATATAAGGGAGCTACAGTGGCTTTGTGGCCTGGTGACAAGGCAGATCTTCTCCTAGTCGATCTTCCATAGGGCTTCGACACGTTCAATCAGATTAGAGGTGTTCGACCTCGCTAATCTAAGTACAAGGATTTTGAAGTTCTGGAAACTCTCTTTAAAAATGTTAGCAAATATCTCTAGCGATATGGGCAGTTGAAAGGAATCTGCGCGGGACTCTAGAGAACTTTGATAGGAACTAGCATGATTTAGTCAACTTAATTGACCGAATCAAATGTGCTAAGTCTGAGAGCCTACGTACATTATTGAGTTAATTATTCTAATATGCCATAGAAATGTTGTTTTCACTTATGTGTAGAGCGATGAATAACGAGTATCTGGATCAGATGTGATGTGATGTATCGTGACTACAAATATATCTTGAGCTGACAGGACTAAAGATGGAACCAACCTAATTCAATTCTATTAATATATCAAATCTGTGCTTGAAAAAAATATTATTAAGGTAGAGCTACTCGTAAGGTGCTGCAACTTACGTGTAGACTGGGTTCAATTTAGGTTCGAGGTAGATCCTTGATCTGGTGAAGCGGCTTTTGTTTTTGGGATGTTCATCAATAGAAATAGTTACACCTCTTTTAGAGTTGGACATGAAAGATATGCATACTAATTATTCTTTTAAATTTATCGGTTATTGTGAAAAAGCTATCAATGAAAATAGTAGTATCAAATAGTTTGTAAAGTAATAGCAAATAAAGGTATAACGATTCTAACAAAAAAAAATCTAAATACAGAACTTAACCAAAGAGCAAACTAAAGGCAAATATTAGTTTTAAAAGAATACGATTAATTTAAGCGATAAGATTTAATGTAAAGTTTTTCTAAGTGTTATAAGACTTATAAAGTAGCGAGGAACCTTTTTGTCTTCTTTCTTTCACCTCAAGTGAATTACCATCTTCAGATTGACTTGCTGCTCACCGGAAATAGCTTGAACAGTATCAGTTTAGATGATTCGCGCTCTGATTAGTATCTCCGCCTTGGTATAGATTTTCTGACTACTTGAAGGCTCATCCTGAATAAGTAAGCACTGGCTGGATAACTGTGTATGTCTAAACATTGGACTCTTGAGGAAATTTCGGTGTGAGGTATGAGGTATGAGGAACAAATTGAGATTTTTTTGATTGAGGATTTCATTGGTGAAATATTTTTTAAGTATTTGAGAACTTTTTGATAAATCAAGTTAAGAAATATTTTTTAGGTTTTTTGAGGTTCTTCAACTTCTCACAATGCACCATTAACCACTATATCTTGAGATACGATATTACATTACCACATATTTATTATTCCGTAACTTTTTACTCAGTAGACAATAGCATGTTTTCCCCTTTTGTAGTTCGTATAAATCTACGTTTAGTTGTACCCCAAAATGATGATCCTGAAGCCCAGATGCCAAGTAACCGTAAAGAATTAATTATGGTTGGTCAATTTAAGCCTTGGGAAAGTCCAAAAAAAAAACAAAACCATTTACAGTCGAAGGGTTAAATTTTTTCTACCTAGGATAAGATTTAGAAAATTTTCGAACTGAGTTCCTTTGCTTAAAGGTTAACTCAACTATTAACCATATATTTCAAGGACTAAATACATATCGTAGACTACATTAAATATAGCAAGAGGTTTAATGTAAAAATGCCCGTATAATCGTTCCAATGCTCGAATATGCCTTCTGAGGCCCGGTTAAAACACATGTATTGTCCTTATAGGAAAGGCATCCCCCAAGTTAAGATTCCGACCCCGGTAATATAGAAGCATAGAGACGGAGAACGTCTAGGAGGAGTTCGAGACCATATGTTGTCCATGACGGCCGAAAATTTTTGTGGGGTGCAAATAGTTCCAGCTTATTGAGTTTTGGAAAAAGAGTCTCAAAGATAGAATAAAATTCTTCTGGCTTTGTAGAAGTAGTAGTAGATTAAGTGAAAAAATAATTCCTAAGATAATGTGATTCAATTTTGTTAAATATATCTGAATATACCAAATCCGTATCATTTATTCAATCAAAAACCAAACATGTTTCATGCGAATGTTGCAATAAGTATCCAATACTTTTCCTTAACTTTTCTGAAGAGTGTATCTTAATCAAAGAGAGAGTGTCGATAAGATAATAATATTAACTTTTGCACCATTAAAGTATTGGCCAATAACTTGAATTAGTAACCCAAGTAAAGAAAAATCCATCAAAGGGAAGTTCGTAATTGATAAATTCCGCATAGAAAAGTCCTCAAACGAGATTGTTGGATAAGGTAAGTAAACTCCAAGTGTTGGATCCCTATTTCTAATGTGTCAAAGAGGATCTAAAAGTACCAAGTTGAATACGTTGACTTTGGATCTTGGGTTGAATAAAGATAGAGAGAATGCATCAGACAGATATAATACTGCATCCGGAGGTTCAACATAAAAATAAGCTTCACGTCCAGAGAACTTGAACTTGTTTCCACCGTGATATTCAATAATTAGCTTCAAATTTTTGATACCTTTTAGATATGTAAGACGAACCACGTCACGAGAAAAGATGGTAAATTAAAGAGATCCTGATTCAGAATTGAATGTTTCTACTTCATTGTTTTGAAAATAAGGTTAGAAATAGTTTCCATGGATTGAACAGTAGAATATAATTGAGATAAAATATGCCAGACAGCAATCTCACTTCGAATAAACTAGACAAATGAATATAAAATATCTTTGCAGGAAGGGGAAACATCTGCTACGTCTTTTCTGTATATCAACCTCGTCTTCTTTAATGTCTTCAATGAGGTGATTTTATGTACCGCTAAAAACTTCCTGAAGCTGGTATAGAAAATTTCTCTTATAGTAAGCGAATGTACCTTAGATCTTCGAGATGTCTAAAATAAATAATTTCCACTTCAGAAAGATCGAACTTCGTAATAATTTTCGCTTTTAAAAAGTTTAATCATTTGAGCTTTTCAGCGTAAGAATTAAAATGTCCAAAAGGTTTACATGGAATGAAAATATCCCAAAATGATCCTTAAAGAACTTTTTTGTTATTAATAAATCACATCTTAATAAATTAAAAGTACCAATAGACTAAACATTCATACACTTTAGAATTTGAGTTGAAAGCTGTTGTCAACTACAAAAAGTTAAAGAATGCAAAGTATTATATTCTGAATAATTACCTGCACCAAACTTTATGTAAAGAGCATTCAATATTCCTTTTTCTTGAGGAAACCAACCTAAAGTGCTGTCGGTTGGTATTAATTCATAGTTTTCTATTTTGTAAAAACTAATCTCTGATATTCTGTTCAAAAGTAGAATACAATTATGTTTCTTTTGATATTTCTTTTTATCAATGTTAATAAGATAAGTAGATGAACGTTAAAATCTTCATCGTATATTGAATTCTCAATAAAATGTCTTGCCATTATAGAATATATTGATATAAAATAGTAAGATGCTCCCATGTATCAGACCTAGAAGTAAATCCCAACCATCTTAACTTAAATTTGTAGTGTGGGTTTCTTCCTCCAACCGTTTTAATGTCTAAATTCTTCTCTACTTCTAATGCTGCTAAATTCTGTACAAAAAGCGATTTGAGTTTTCTCCTCCAAGAGGTTTTTGATGTGAATAGAACCACATGTGAGAGCCATGAACTATGCGCAACTTACCAGTGATTGACCCTACTTAATATATACTGGTAGAGATAACTTCGACCACTCGGTAAGGGCCTAGCCATGCTAGTTTTGTTTTTTTTTCATTCGCATTTTGTGTTCCTTCTTCAGCAACTGAAACATAATCTCATGGGGCGCAAATAACAAATAAACCATAAGATTTGTTTTTTTTGCTTGACTTCGTAGCCCTGTTTTAAAGTTTTTAACTGTATAAACCGTTTGTTGAAGGTCTGATAAAACTGATTCTATATTTTTAACCTCTGAAATAAGATCTTTAAGATTTGTAGGAGAAAATAATTTATTCTTAATGTGGATACTATAAAAATCTAAGTCTTTTTAAAATAAAGTTACCATTGATTTAAGGAAAAAAGTTCATTATCTGTTTTCCCCTCTTGAAGGTATCTCTTTGTTATTTAAAATATAAGTGATCAGCGGTATTAAATGTGAACATTCGCTCTCGTGTAAGCCAAATTGAGAGACCAGAGACCTAATGTATCGCAAAATCAAAAAATTTAAGACCTCCGTTGAGCCATTAGTCCACAGACTATAGGCTACGGTAAAATACTGCTCAAATCCTATCTTCTTAGCGAGCTCGTTTAGTAAAGAGTTGAAGAAATGAGAACCGTTGTCGGTAACAATAGTAAAAACTTTTGTAAAACCAAAATCTACTCTCAATTTTTCTAAAGCAAATGTCATACCCTGGGTAATTGGAACTTCTTCATAAGCCATTTGAACTTTTCTTGTAAAAGAATCAAAAATTCTAAGTATATACCCAATAGAGTTAATATATAGATAGTCAGCTCCCAATAATTCTCGTGATTGAGAACCTAATTTGGTCAAGTGTAATGGTCTTTTTAAAATGCTTGAAACACGTTGAAAATGTAAATATTTACATCTTAATGAAACTAATAAAGCCTTTAAATCCATTTTGTTAATTCCTTCTAAGAAAACAGTAACAAGATATTATAACTCAGCTCTTTTGCTTGGATGGCATCTAACAATGTGGTTTGTTACTATATATTTCAACAACAAAATACGATTATAAACCCTTTTTTTGTAAAATATAACATGTAATTATTGTAATCACATTTATTTTTGAATTCAACTAAAAGTATATTTTGATGCTTCTTGATCTTTTTGAGATTTATACTCTCCCACTTGCCATTCGGGTAAAAAGATGATAGAAAAGAGATATGCTCCTTGAAAATATCATCTCTTAGTTCATCTGAAGTTGAATTAACTGAGGCTTCTAAAACATTGTTGAAATGTAAATTTGCTGTCTTTTCTTTCCTCTTTCTGAATCAAATTCAATTATATTTCTAACCTCTAACGTCTCATACTTATATTCATGGGTGTAATATGTCCCATCATAGAGCCCAACTTCATGTTATTGAGAGTTTAATAAGGTTTCATTGTAATCAAAGGGTTACATCTCATTTTCTTCTTCAATATAATGATATAAATCAGTCTTGTTGTTTCTAAAATTATCTTCATCATTAGAATGCATAGAATATCTGGCAACTTTTAAACTCTGATCATTCCCCCAACGAGTAAGCAGACCAGGGAAAAGTTGTCACGGCTGGAAATATGAAAAATAACCATGTCAACAGCTTGTAAACGCAAGATTCACCTGTAGATGCGATCCTAATAAATGTGTTTTTCATTCTCCTTTATCTTGACGATTGATAACAAAGCTTTATGATCAGTATAAACAAAAATGCCGACAGCATAAATACGAAGCATGAACCCAATGAACTCAAATGCGTATCCGATTGGTACAACTCCTCTGACGCGATATGCAATCTAGGTTCATAGTAGAAAAACATCCACTTATAAACATTAAAGGCTTGGGCTTCAATGCTCGGACATCATTATTAACATTCTCAGCTTTGTCTTGGAATAAAGATAAAGACCATGTGTCGACCGATGAGTCCGTGAACAACAAAAGAGGATTCTTAAAATCATAAGTTTGATAGGAATCTTTTTGAAAATTTCAATGAAGCCCGTTTCAGCTTAAAATACACATCATCAAGTTTTTCTGTCCGAGTAACAATTTCTTTTTCAACCTGAGCCAATTTTTTACCATCTAAGTTTGCAAAATCTGAAAAAAAGTTTGCGCAAATCTTCTAAATATGAAATATTTGGTATCATCAAGTTGGCTAAATACACCAACTGTGCAGCCTGGCGTCTGTATTCTGGTCGGGACATGTCTAAAATCTTCTTGAAAAATATAGTACTGAAGTTTCTTAGTCTTTTTTTACCTCACAACCGCACAAGATAGTATTCTTCTCCCCAAATCTACGTTTTCTTAACTTGAAGCGAACTCTTTTAGCCATCGCTCTTTGTAATAAAGTTTCTAAAATATAGATCATCCTTTTAATGTTTGATAATTTATTAATATATCTTCTAACCAGGCGACTACACCGTTATTCTCCGCTTGGAAAAAAACGAGCGTCTTCATCATCTAGTATTTTATTGATAATCCCATCGAAAAATAAGGCTGGTGTGTTACACCAACCCATTGGCGATTCTCGCATTCTCCAAGCTTGATGACGTGTAACTAAAGTAAAAATATCTCTAAAAGTTTCTTCAGTGGGTAGAAAATCAAAGCCACTTAAAGTATCCAACATCAAATATAATATAGAATTATTGATAGATAAAAACTATATTTCAAGGTTAGGTAAGCTAAGCGCCGTTGGAACTGCTATTTTATTTAACTTTAGCATGTTTGTGACCATCCTGAATCTATTCAACAGGTTATTGTCTTTCCATTTTTGTTTTTCCTGTGAACTATAATTATTCCAGTTGGGAGGCGGGTCTATTTTTTTGGTACAACAAATATCGGGTGACGCCTAACCGGATTTTTATCTTGTTCTACAATTCTAGCGCTTGCTGAAGCAGTAAATTTACACTCTAAAAACTCCTACTCTTCAGGGGCTTGATGATATCCATCACTTCTTAAAATATGGCAACCATCCTTCAGAGCTACTTGGATAGGAATTAATGATGAAATCCTAGTATTCAATTGCTTAACTTCCCAGGTAGTTATATATTTTCTCACGAGAAGTTTTATTTTTGATTCTTGATCTAAATCAAATTTAGAAGCGTCAACCTTAGTTAAGATTATCTGTTCTAAAATCTGAATTTCCTGGTTTTCTCAATGTTTCCTTCTCCAATCCCTACCTCGTTGAATTACTCAGGTATATTATCAACCATGTTGGAGACTAGAATATGTGGTATCACTTTACCAACTGATACATCGTCTAGGTGCCCAAAGTTTGTAGATGTCACCTGCTCCGATGGGATGTCATTGATAAAAAAAACTATGATTTTAGTGAAAGAGTGTTTATCTGTAGTTCTTGAAAAGTTAGCATCGTAAACCTCAATATTATATTCTGATCCCTGTAATAAATCCTGGAAAACCTTGATCAAATACCTGTCTGCATATGTTTGCAACCGTGGAACATTGTTATTCCTCTGCTGGTGTAGATCTATGGCTCGGTGCTGCTCGTTGTAAAATATTAAGTACCTGAAAGAATAAAATTTATAATGAGATCCTTGAAATCAGCTAGATGGCTGCGTTTGGTTCACAAAATTTATTGACTCTCCTAAATAAAATGCAGTTTATACAAAAACTATAAATATATCCATCCAATGATGACGCTTGACAAGCAAAGTTATAAATATGTAATATTGAATTTCTCTGATAAAATTGGTATCCTTAGGCTCTAAAACTGAAGCATCGTGAACGATTAAAATTTTAAGTTGTCTGGTAGGAAGTTTCTTTGTCGCGAAAGATTAGATTTATCAGTCTTTGGCCCCAGAGTTAATACCCCCTTGCCTAATTCCTATGCAATTTTTTTCTGCTTTTGGAGTTTTGCTAATATCTATCTCAAAACCAAATCTTCTTAGCGTTCTCTCTCCAATGTTGATATCTTCCCATAAAGGAGATCGAACACAGAAAAAATTTGTTTGCTTAAGGTCAATTCAAGATCTTTCTGTATTAATATAACTTTAGCAATTAAAACATTGTCGATTGAGTAACGCTTTTTGTCCAAGAATTTAAGTTCCTTTACAAATTTTGATTTTTCCTCACTAAGAATGTAACGTTGGATAGTTTCAACACTAGAAACGTTTTAATCGGCTCCGGTAGCTACGAGCCCTTTAACAATGACATAGTTTCTGTCAACTTTATGCATCATCATCATCAACTTAATTCTTCTAGCAGTGTTACCAACGCTCTTAATATGAATAATGTGGGAAAATTCTAGCTAGATGGTTATATTTCACAAAATGATTGAACTTGTTCTGGTTTTTCCTCTCTAGTTTCTGAGTGTTGGATATGCCCAAGCTTGATTCTGCTCTTCATAATCTTTGTTTCCCTTCTTAACTTTCGGAGTTGTTGTATTTAAAATAAAATATCTTTTCACTTAAAAGAATGTTGAGTGCCTCTAAATCCATATATACAGTATTAAATTGAAACCTTTTGTAAGTTGAATCAATCTCCCTAGAGATCTTCTTGAATACAATATTGCGAATATTCTCTATTATTCTTCATTTCCGCAGTGTTCATGTATTTAAAACCTTTTTAAACATCGTCAAAGAATAAATAAGCTTAGTCTACAGCTTTAAGTTTTCCGACAGGCCAAGAGACATTTTTTAAAATTTCCTAGGTATTGTCCGCGTTAGTATTTTCTATGTTTCTCCAGGTATTTTTGCAAGTAGCTGAAGATAACTCTTCTATTAGATATATCCACTCCTCTTTGATATAAAGCTTTATAAATTCCTCTAGTTAAAAGTGATTCTAAACTGATTCCTGCAACATTTCTTGCTAAATTTTAGGAATTATATAAGAATGCTTCGATTTTATCACCAATAATAATCTTTAACTTATGAGGAAATAGCATCTGAATAAGCGGATACCTATATTAGAGTGAGTCTTCTGTGGCCATTTGTAGATTGGAAAGTTATATGTGCTATTCTTCACCTTCTTGTCAACGTATCGGCTTCCAGTTTCTTACCAAGGTGTATAAAATGAGCCCAAAACGTTATTCCTAATAGAAGAATTAGATAAATGATCGTCGAAATTTGCAGGTTTGACTTCAATAACACCTGCCAAACTTACTGGACTATTCCCGTCTTGATGTGTGTCTTTATTCTGCGGATAATAAAACCTGTTAGATTCTTCCAATTGCGAATTATTATTACCAGATAATGCAGATCTTTCTACTTCTTCTAATTGTTTGTTCATTCTTTTCTCCTTCTCTAGAACTGCAGACTGCCTTTCTGTAAGGACAAGCTCCCTCGACTCGATATGTTCTTATATTCTTCATAAAGTTTCTCTCTCTCTCTCTCAGAATACGATTACTCTGTCCAAAGCCGCAGGGGAAAAAGCTCGCCACCATATACTTGTGCATAAGTACGTATCATTCATGGATTAGTGGGTGTAGATTCTGTCTGTCCACGTTCGCTTTATATTAGATTTGGGACAGCTCCGTTCTTTTTGTTCCTTGAACTATTGGTAATGCATCAGTCTGATTTTTTGGGAGAATTAGTTTCTTATTGGTTCACAATGCTTGTATGTCAAGTTCTCTTGCTTAATATTCGCATCACGTCCAGATACTTAAGTTATTCGAATAATGTCTTTAGTATATTATTTTCTGAGACTTGTTGGTTTTGATATTAACGACTAAGTTCGACATAGTTTTAAAGACTATGATATTGCAAACCGGTATTAGAACTATATTACATGGGATTACACACTTAGGTATGTACTAGGCCTATTGCATAAGGTAGACGAATAGGTGTATGATAACTTATATAACAGCAAATATATTCGTGTGAACCTTTCACGAGTGGAGGATAGAAATTAAGCTGCAAGGTCAATATGTTGACATGCAACATATCCTGCTTATATGCCAACTCCTTTATACATCCTAGGAAATTTTTGATAAGGACGTTCTTCTTGTTTACAAAATTTATATGTTATGATTAGCATTAAAAGTGCTGTTTCTAATATTCCACCAACTGCACCTACAATCAAATTTTCATCTGTTGTTAAACTTGCTCTTTGATTTTCTTTTCTCGCCATTATTTTTTTTTGGTTTGTTGTTGATATAGCGATATCTATCGATATGTTATAAAAGTATTCCAAAATATTTTTGAGATAATTATTTTTTGGTCTCATATCTCGTGAAAACCCAATAAGATTCGATATATATTTCGTTAATAAATTTTGAAACATAAAGTAATAAAAAAAAAGAATGTTTCCCATCATCAAAAATCAAAACATCATTAAATCATCTACGTAGATTTAGTTTTTCACCACTTCCTCTTCAATATCTTGTAGAAGAAGAACAAATTTTTAAGGATACTGTTAATCACTTTGCACAAAACGAAATAATTCCACATATATCTTATATTGAGTTTGTCATCTAAATTTAATTAATCCGCTTTAAGACGTTCCAAAAATCTGACAGGTTCTTTTTATTCTTCCTTGAAAAAAACTTGTTGTAAGTTTCAAATTTTTTTTTCTTTATATCTAGACGGTTAACAAAAAACTATTGTACCTATATCAAAGTTGTTGGAATAGCGTTGGTTTTCCAATAACACTATTATCCAAATCCACTGTTTCCAATAAGCTCCGTTATTTATAGGTAAAAATTTCCCTTGATATGACAAATATATTCCATATCTCGCAAATTATTGAAACTAGGTATTGGAAATCAAGGTTTGCATAATCTCAAATATTACGTTAATGCAAAAATTCCCACATTAAAACCCCGGAAAATTTTACATCGGACATCACGTATATCACATCATTCTGAGAATCAAAAATACAATATCGCACCGAAAACTAAGACTACAACCTGAAATTTCTTAAAAACTTTCAAGAATGTTTTATATCGTTTTATAACACTCTATAACACCTCTACGAGCTGAAAGTTTATCATAACACTACACCGCCCTTTCAGCTAAAGTAGTTAAAGTTCATCGCCTACAACCATCCAATTTGACTTCGAATTGTTCTTCCTCCCAAATATTTCTAACATCCTAGTGCCTTGTTCAAAATCTTCTTCAATTAACTTGTAAAATTCATCAGGTTTTTGAGTATTTTGATTTCATTTTCCATATAATATTTCTTTGCCAAATGTACGACGTTTTAACTTGCTAAGAAACAAGCCATAAATATCAATAAGGAATTCTTCTGTACACCACATAGTAACATTGCCAAGCGTCGAAACAACCTTATTCTTTCCATCAGTCTTTACGCAAACAACACGGCCCAAGTTTCTAATGTTATTCAAGGTAAACATATGGTCCACTGCTTGTTATTTTCTTCTAATAATCCAAACAGAAACCATACCTTTATTCATCACCGGTCTTAGATTCAACACCGCTATTTTAGAATCTGTCATTACTCTGTAATCTACAGCAGGACCCCATACTGGATAATCTGAAAATGTTTCCCATGGTGGGTCCGCTACAATAACATCATACGGATCCTCAACACTTAATAAAAATCTCGCACTCTTCCATTAAGATAATCTGCATCCTCTGGTACCTTCCATAAATAACCAATAAAATTCAACTTCCTATTTTCCTCCTCAATTAAATTATTAGTTCCACTGTCTGTAAATACACAATTTTCGTCCGCAACAGCAAATTTGTTTATTTTTGTCATGATAAAACTAGCTTTACATAGTTCATCTTCTACTTCCTTTTCTCTTTTCTTTAAATCAGCCCAAAACAACTTAAGATGTTGCCTGAACTCATCTTTCTTACCATTACATCTTGGAACTACTTTCCATGAATTTGCTTTATCTCTATTTAATTTTCGAAATAACTTTTCAACTTCTTCACTAAAAGTCATTTCATGTACCTCTAAAAATCTTTTTCCAAGCTTCTTTTGTTTTTTTTTTCAATTGACTTCTTATATCTTCATTTAAATTCACAATTCCAAAATATTTTTAGATTTTCCTTCATGAGTTTCTTTTGGAGAAAATAAAAATTACATCTAAATCTAGTATTATCTCTTTTCAACTGCATTAAATCTAAATGTAATCTATGGTAAACATTTTAACTCCATTTTCCCACAGGTCTCTGAAGGCGAGTGTAAATATGCTGCTTACTTTTCTCGGATCAAACTTCTTCAACTCCCTGAAATCTCCAAACCCTCTACTCATAATACATATTCTCAAAGACTGAAACTCAAAGGTAGACCAATTCAATCTATTTCATATTCCTTTTACATCAATGATTACTTTTTCCTATATCAACTTCTCCGCAAAAACTTGTTATCTCATCTTCATTAATAGCAAAAATCTTCCTTTGCTTTTCAATATGCTTAAAATATTCTGAGTTAGGATAAACAGTAAAAAATCACTAACTGCACTGTCTCAATGAATGGATTATCTCTACAAAATTGAATCACCAAAAAAGGTAAATCTTCCAAAAAGTCAACGCTGGCTCAATAATATTGTCACTTTTTGAAAATCTTTTCAACTACACAAAAACTTCGACTGCCGTTTATCATCCTTTACTAACTCCGATAGTTTTTTAATTTCCAACTTTTCTTTATCCATCCTATATATATATCAGTGAAGTTTCAGGAGTTGGCAAACCACCGCAGGTGCAAAAGGCGCTAACAATATTGAATGTCTTATCTTCTTCTTTCCATTTACATCTTGGATCTCATATAAATGTTTACTTATGCATTTTGTAACTTGGTACGGCCCACACTTTCTAGGTATTAACTTGTCACGTCTCACTTCCCCAGATTCCTTTTCTGAAAGCCACACTAACTCACCTTCTCCAAAGAATATTGGCTTAAGGCTCTTGTTTTTATTTCTTCTCAAATTATACCACATCCTATATTCTAAACCACATGTACTAGCTTTTTCACTGTAACTCTTCAATGTTCTTCCTCAAATCTAGTGCTACTTTCTAAAAGTTATTATAGTCTTTTTTTCTCCATCTCTTTATAGACTGCACCTAGTGGAAACTTCCCATCTTTTACACCAATCATCGATTTTAAATGACTTAAATTCGTGCCTCAACACGGCAAAAGATTTTGATTCATAAAAGCTTGTAGCATTGAACGTACATCCAGTCATTCTCAATTTTCTAAATCAAATTCACTCACGATTGATCTCAGATGTCTCAAGACATTCTTATTCTAAACCTGAACTGCACCAGCTGTGTGACTCAGCTAAGTATCAGTGAATTTTTGTTGACATCCAGATTGTTATAAGAACCTCTCAACTACTATAGAAGTAAATTGTGATCCTCTGTTTATAACGAAAGTAAATACCGGCAAAAGTTTAAAGTGAGCATTCAAATCCAAAATAATGCCAGCCAGTTTATCTCTATTGGCTTCGCCACAATACCGCAAAATAGTAGTCCTGGTTAATGAATCAACCAAGGTTAGTACCCATTCTTTGGTATTTATATATATAAAGTCAGAAAGCAACCCCCCGCTTTACTTCCTCATGCTGTCACATATAATGGTCGACGGATCACTAAACTTGGACACTGGCAATGCAAACATTGTCTATGGAATAAATCAATTGCTTTCTTCAACAACTCTATGTTATCCTTCTCAAAACAATTATCTGGTTTTGTTAAATTCATTTCCTTTTTTTATAGACGCATAACTGAAAATAAAATGGGTGTGCATTTTGATCAATGGTATTACAGTTTTCAGCACGAAGATATTATCTTCTTTCATCTTTATTTTATTCAAGGCTGAATCTTCTCTCTGGTTCAATATCTACACTAATATTTTGTCCACTATTTCAAGATTCTTTTCAGATAAATCTAAACTTCCTGGGTTTCGAGGAGATACATGCATCTCATCTATATAGTTCCAAGACTCCAACCCTTTATTTCTGTCTCCAGTTTCTAATATTGCTTGTTGAATTAGTAACTCTTCTACCTCGTATCTGTATTTAGGTTCAACCAACTGGATAAACAATCCGCTAGTATAATTCTGTACCCCCCCCCTAAAAGAGAGTCACAACGGTTAATTTTCATAAATTCAAGTGTCTATCTACTTAAACGTCAATCGTGAGACTTCAACTTCACTTCTTTATGATTGATAATATTCATTAAGTTCTTATTATCAGTAAAAAGAATTTTTTCTTCGCATTAAATATTAGATAAAATGGGTACTTCTTAATAGCCATGAGAGCCGGAAACCACTCTTTACATGAAATAAGCCACCTGAGTTGCGATCCACTAAAACTTCCTGAATTCAAAGTAATCACTCTAAGCTCTGACTTAAATATACCAAAAATATCCACATCTTCTCCGCTCTGGGTTATATAAAATACATAAAAATAATTGCTGGCATCTGTAAAAAATATAAAATCTGCTCTGGGTCATAATATCCTATTGAACACTTTATACTTTGCTCAATAGCTTTCATCATCTCTTTATAGGCTTTATACATATCTTCATCCCACATGATTTTTATTTTCCTTCCCTCTAAATTCTTCATCTTTCCTCCTATTTCATGAGAACCTATAACAGTTTTTTTTAATCTTGAAAATCCGGGTGATGTCTCAGAAATAAAGTTCGCTGTGTAAATCAACCGAGCTAAATCGTGTAAATATACAGGCTCAAATCTGCCCAATAAACTCTATGAATACTGAATATCAAACTTCCAACCGTCTGCATCAAAACTTCCACCACAAAATGTTAAACTAATCGCTACTGATTCGAACTTATCAATAAGCAAATGTAATTTTCTGCTTCTACTCTGATTTAAAATTTTTTCTAAGTTATTATAAAGCTCGTCTACAGTATCCCCCATGATTACGGAGTCATCGGCCCACTGTAGAACTTTACGTGGCCATAGCCCTATTGGCTTAGACACCTCACCAATCTGATGCATTGAAAATAAATAGCTGTATTGCATCAACCGTGAGGCACTCCTAAAAAAGAATAAACCATCCTCTAGGAGGGGTTGTAAAAGTAAAATATTCTGCTGCTTGTTTTCACAAGCCAGATAATTAAACCCACTAAGTAAATCAAAACCAGAAAACCACCCGTTTTCTATAACTCTGTGTAGCTAAAGTTCAATTCTCGGAAGCATATTATCAGCCTTCTGGATTAGACGGTTCAATGGTCTAGAACCTACAACTAGCCTAAACCTTTTCGGTCTCTTTTTAGGAATTACCGACAATGACATAGCAGTTGTTAAACTTTTATTCAGAAGGATAATTCCTGTCTTCAACATATGATCTATTCTCTGGTGCAAATAATCTTCCTGCTCTTGACCTAAAGGTAACTTTTTTTGCATCCCGTTCTAGATTCTGATAACAAATCACATCATATGGTGGGTTATTTTTGAGAACTTAGTCAAAATTTCTCCATCCCCAAATGCATAGAAGTTGCTAGTAAATAAGTTCACAAATTTCGTTTTCCAAGCAGTTGATCCATTAAAAAGTGATACCTCGATACTTTCTATTTTACCTCTAATCTTCTGCTGCATCCTTTCATCATCTTTGATATCCCTCTTTTTCTCAGCTCATAATCTAACAGGAACATCTTCTGTTTCCATGAACTCATGATGCGTTGGCCATTATATACTAAATATGTATGAAAGTGTTTCTAATCCTTATGCTAAATTGCTTTATTCATTTGCAAGATAAAAACTAGTGATTGGTATCACTTCTTTCTCCTCTTCGCCATTTGTCTCTACAAACCACTGTGCAAAGTTAGTTTTCTTTAATTATTTTCTGTTTTTCATTCTTATCTTTAACGTACTAAATGGACCTAATTGATATTTATATAACACTTGGTTTCCAACTATAAAATCACCCCATTCTCCTATATTTAAAATAAGTACCTCAATATTCCTAAACGTAAATCCTTCTTTCCCTTTCTTGTTCACTATTGTAGCATCAAAAAAACTTACTTATCTCCCGCGCGGAATATATCGTTCCACCAGCCACTTGTACGCGAGCTGGTATTTTCAACTTCTTGATCTCATCGCAAAATTTGTTCAACTTTACATTTATGGTGCTCTTAAACACAC
This sequence comes from Labyrinthula sp. Ha, assembly GCA_015227615.1. Classification (NCBI taxonomy): domain Eukaryota; class Bigyra; order Labyrinthulida; family Labyrinthulaceae; genus Labyrinthula; species Labyrinthula sp. Ha. The sequence goes on along the minus strand of JAALGZ010000028.1, from coordinate 489,509 downwards.
CTGACTCAAGCAGTGCCTTAGACCTTTCTTTTCCTCTTTCAACAGTTACTACAGCACGTTATCTGTCGTGTCTCTTACTTTCTACCTTTCCTCACCTAGAATTATTATTCTCCTGATTTTTTGTTCTCATTGTACATCTCTATGAGACTATATGTTTTTGCTCCAATCACTTTTCAACTTCTTTTTTAAACTCTGTTTTTCGCCTCATATTTTTTTGCCATTATTGTCTTGTTATTTTCCCTTTTATTATATTCATCTAATCTTCTTCTTAATTATTCTTCTCCCGGATGCTTCTGTGCATGTTCGTCCATATTTTTATTATAAAAGTAAGGCTCAGTGTGTTCATTTTCCCAGTCGTGAGTGCATAATAAAGGGGTTCTAGTTGTCTCTTTTTCTTTTTTTTCTACTACATTCTTTACAACCCTAACTTAAAATGTTTTTTCTTTGGCATCTCGTTCTTTCCACTAGTTATTTTCATTTTCTCTAACTCTATCATTTTCTTAAAGTCTCCTCTCACATAACTTGGAGCGATACAACTAAGAATATATTTCATCAACTCTTTTCTATCCTCATTCTGCAAAGCAGGATTTAAAACCAGATCTTCTTCATATACCCAGATATATTTGGGTAACTTCTTGAAAATAGCTTTAGAATTTAATTTTCTCTTTCTCTCTGCTTCAGCTGGTAAATAGCTCAATACTTCTTCTACATCTTGAAAAAGATATTCAATCGTATATTCTTCAGAAACATCCTTATTAAACCTCACACTCTGCTCAATCAATTTCTCAGCTGTAACTAAATCTCTTCCTCTCTTTTCTTTGATCTTTTCCTATATTGCTGCTATGGTCGTTGAGTTATCTTTAGCATTTCCTGTGTAATACAATCTCCTGTATATATTGATTCCTAATTTTCCTTTCAAATTTATAGATTCTCTTGTAGGTTCATCAGCAGTTTCGTATTCATAAATAAAATTTCCTAGACTTTCCAGTTTGAAATCCATTAATGTGTGCATCTTAATACTTCTTCCCGCTAATGCATTTAACTTTTTCTCACTCTTTTTCCTTAAAAAATCTACCTTTTCCTCATTCCTTTTCTCCATAGCTTCAAATACTTTTCTTTGTGTCTCTGTTGTTTTCAATAATACCTCTTCAGGGAGCTTCAAAATTATATTCATATTAAGCTACCTCTCCTCACTCATATCTTTTAAAATAAATTTATCAAGAATTATCTTAAATTCTTCTCAAAATCCTCACAAAAATCTCCCCAAAATATACTCAGGCTTCCGTCAAACTAAATTCACAATATTAAAATATTGCGTTTATCATCTAAATTTAATAAATCTGCTTTAAGACGTCCCGGAAATCTGACAGGTTTTTTGTATTCTTCCTTGAGAAAACTTGTTGCAAGTTTCAATTTTTTTCTTCTTTATATCTTAATGGTTAACAAAAAACAATTATATCTTTATCAAAGTTGTTGGAATAGCGTCGATTTTTCAATATGACTGTTATCCAAATCCACTGTTTCTAATAAGCTCCGTTATTTATAGGTAAAAATTTCCCTTGATATCGCAGATATATTCTATATCTTACAAATTATTGAAAATAGGTATCGAAAATCAAGGCTCACATAATCTCAAATATCACGTTAATGTAAAATTTCCCACATCAAAACCCCGGAAATTTTTACATCAGATATCACGCATATCACATCATTCTGAAAATCAAAAATACAATATCGCACCGAAAACTAAGACTTCAACCCGAAATCGCTTCGAAACTTTCCAAAATGTTTCATATCACTTTATAACTCCCCATAGCAACTCTAGGAGCTGAAACCTTATCGTAACACTTCATATTTTGCAAAATAGTGACAACCAGATAAAGAAGTGTCTACTTTAGAGTATACTATCTTCTTTTATCTTTATATTAGGTTTAACTATTGTCCCTTTCATTCTGTTAAATCTATGTTTGTAAGATTTATTCCTTGTTTTCCAGCAGTGAAAGCACTCCGGTATTGTATTTTGTTTTCTTGACCATAGATTTTTCGAATGTAGTTTTAGTGACGAAAACTTTCTAAAATTTAAAAATTTGAAACTGAATAAGTTGGAGTATATTTTTTTTAATATTTTTAGTTTAGGTTTGAGTTTTGTAATATTCCTGAAATCAGTTCATTTTGCAGTTTTTTGAAATCAATCAGTGTAAAACATATACAGTAAGAATATTTTTTATTATTACTTAGACTATATGAAAACAATTTCATTGAAATATATATATCAAATATAGTTGAAAGTTTATCTTTTAATGAAACAATTCTAAAAATATAGTATTTCTTACTAATATATTGAGTCTTTAGTATTTATCAAGATGTTCGCAATAAAGCTATTGTTTCAGCTATAAAAAATTTCTTGAAATCTAATAAAACAATAAAGTGTTTAATATATAGACATACTGAACCATCCAAAAAGCTAGAAGAAGAAGATATTATTGAATTACAAGAAATAGTTAATTCACATCCTTTTATTCTTGGTCTACAAGTTTATGAAAATTTTATTGAACCTAAAGGAAAGAGTAAAATGTTAAAAGAACTTGTTCATTCTGCTTTACAAAGTCAATATGAAAAAGCAAACTCGTTAAATGAAGTTCCAGTTATTCTTATGGGTATTTTATTTAGTTTTGTTTTATTTTTAGGTGATGGAAGAACTGGAAAAACTTCTTTATTAAGAAACTTATCTGGAAAATGTTTTCAAAAAGAAACTCAATCTACTTTAGTTTTGGAAGATTATCAAATATTTCAAGTTCACCGCCATAATTTTAAACCCCTTACAAAATATGATTTGAGTATTCAAAGAGTAAAGAATATGATGTATTCTAAGTATCAAATCGAAGATGAGGTTCAGAAAAAGTCAAAATATAACTTAGCTTTTGAAGATGAGTTGATTACAAGAACTGTAAGAGAGAAAAGTTTTGTTGAACAATATACAACAGATTATTTTTCAGATTTCAGTACTAGTGATACTTTTTTACGTGTTTATGATTTTGGTGGACACGAAGTTTTTTCTTCAGTTCATCATATTTTCATGAATAAAAAAGCTATTTATTTAGTTGTTTTTAATATGACAAAGTTAAGAGAATGTGATTTATTTAGACTTAAATTTTGGTGTGAAAGTATTTTAAGAAATACTCCAAAAGCACCTGTTTTATTAATTGGAACTTATTTAAATACTTTTTTAAAGAAAAATAAAAACCTTGAGAATATAAACAACACAATTAAATCCTTTCTGTCTAAGCTTTCTGGGAAGTTATCTCTTGTTGAAGATGAAAAAACTATTTTTTTCCTGTTGAAAACGCTATTGATTCTACTGAGAGTCGTGAAAAGGCAATTAAAATGGAGTTCAAGGGCATAGGGAGCTATAAATCAAACTTTCATATCTCAAAGTTATATGACTTATTAAATCCAAGTATATCGATCAAATCCGTTTATGTATTATTTTTGGATAATTGTCGTGAAGAATCAAGTTATATGACAGTTGAAAAGTTTAAACTAAAAGCTAAAAAGAGTAACTTTTCTGAAGATGAAATGGAAGAAATGTTAGAAATTTATTCTAAAGAAGGAATTATTTCTTATTTCAAAGATATAAATTTATCTGAAAGGGAAAATTTTATATTTTTTGCCCCTTCTTTTTTAGCTCAAGCTCTGGGAAGTTTTATTCGTGATGAAAGTTTTCATCAACTTGCTTTTAGAACAAATAAAAAAGTATTTTCAAACTATAGAAAATATATTGATACTGGAATAATAAGAAAAGATTTATTTGAAGTTTTATTAAAACAATATACAAAAAAAAGAAAAAGAATATGTTTTGAATATAGCTTTACACAGTTTGGTTTTATTTGCAGATCCAAGAGAAAAAAATGCTTTTATTGTTCCAGAATTACTTCCTGAAGTAAAAGATTCAAAATTAAAAACATCTTTGACTCCTGATTTAGTGTGGAAAACAGATAAACCAATTACAAAAGAAAAGTTTATGCAAATTGTATTTATTTTCTTTAGCCACAAAAGGCTTCAAGATTCATTTTTGTACAAGTTCTTTTCTAGAATAATTTTTGGTCCTGATGAAATACTTGATATAATTGTGATTAGAGAAAACGAACTTAGTTTTAGATTTATTGGAACAGAAAGAGATGATTTTCTTGTAAGTTTTATACAGCAGTTGATTAAAGAAAGCAATGTGAATGAACAAGAGGTAGAAGAAATCTTTCATGCTGAAAAGCAAAAGAACCCTCGCCTTTAAAGAATACGACGGATATTTAATCCGATGAAAAATATTTAAACTGATTTTAAGGTTAATTGTTTTTTTAAGTGTTTTAGAATAATTCCAGCATTTAAGCTATTCTAAGTTGATAATATCTATTTTCCAGTACTATCAAGGTGAAAAAATTTCTTGATCACTATTTGTAAATCTTGAAGTTGTGGTCTTTTTTTTTAACTTTTCACAAATGATTGTCTCTTCGGAAACAGCTTCTCAACAAGGTAATTTCTATACTTTCCTAGTTGTTAACTAGACAATTCAAATAATATAACCCTCTCTTGTTTGGCTCTGTTAGTTCTATTTTTTGTCTGTTTATACTTGTTATATTATTTCTTGTTTTTCTTTATAGTTGTTTTTCATAGTTTTAGAGATTAAGCACAGTGTTGCATTACCATAATGATAAATGTTAATTAACAGTGATGGGAATTGAGAATCGAGAAATGATTTTCCTTTCGAGAAATCCTGAAAAACAATAAAAGAACAAGGGAATTTAAAAATTTTGTGTAGAATGGGGAGGGAATTCGAAAAATGATCTTAAAGCGGAGAATTCTCATTTTAGAATATCCCTTAATAATGCAATGTCAAGAACCAAACACAGAGTCTTCTAAATTAGAGACCTAAAAAAAACAAAACAAGGACAAACTCATAGAGTTAGAGAAAAAAAAGTGTTTTATCCTTTTTAACTTAAATTTTAGTTAATTGAAGCCTTACATGTACAGAAGAATGTGAAATGAAGAGCATATCAAAGTGTTGAGCTTAGATTAAGCAACAATATGACAGCATTGTTTATAAGAAAGATCTATGTCAAAATATATTGTTTAACCCTTAATTACAAAATTATTTCTATAGTGAAACTTCATCATTAACAATACTTACTCATTTCGTGAAACCGTAACCAACTTATTTATGTTTTAAACTTTCGAAACATAGTGTACACGTCCCAGATCCATCTTCTTCGCAAGGATTCTTAGCAGCAATTTTATTTTTTTCACATATGATATTGAACATCTTGAATGAATAAACTTTTAGAAGACTTGCTAATAACTTGGAACGGTATCACTTTACACATTCTGAAAGCTAAACCTTGAAAATATGTTTATTACCTTCACTACTTGGACAGATTTTGCAATTTTCATTGTAGATTAACGTTTGTTTAACTAGATTCAGCGTCACTTCTGATTTATTCTCAATTTTTTGTTGCGAGGTTTCCTACAAAGTGAAGTCAGAAGATCATTGCTTGGTTCTGGCATCATTTAATGAATAGTGCTACTACCCAGCTTAGCTAACACTCCCACTTCTAACTAGTCTTTCTCCCTCAGGGAATATTTTTTTTCATTTCATAAGTTCAATAAAAGTTCATCCTATTTTGCTGCACTGAAAATTCTCTAGATCAAGACACCTCCGGAGGTAAACATTAATAACGTTGATCCTATTTACAGGTTATTTGTGAGTAGTTATCTATTACAATACCAGTAGATAATAATAATAATATAATGACACCAAAAATAGGAAAGTTTTAAATAATTCTAACATTGAACTAAATAGAATAAATACCATAGATGAAATAAAATTCTCTGTTTAAAATGATTTGAATTAATTTCCCTGAATCCAAGTCTACCATAATTAACTCTTACGTAAAAGATTCATATGGACTTAGTTATATTCTAATACAACCTAGTAAGAAAATCTGCTAAGCGTTAAAAATATTAAATAATACCATTTAGAAGCAAATTTTATTCTCATTGGCATGATACTAGTAATACTTGATTAATCATGTTTAGCTTATTTAACTTGCACAAACAAGAATATCAGTTTTCCAATTTAAGTATACCATATAAACGTCTCAAATACGAGTTTTCTATAAAACAAAAACTTATTTACTCTAAATATTTATAGTAATATATATTTTAAATTATTCTAGGTTTTGCATACTATTTTATGTTTAAGAGGTAAGAGAAAACTATTATTTATAACTAGGAACTTAAATTAGAATGAATGATATTTACATTATTAAAAGTATTAAGATCCTCAAAATATATTTGTCTATATTTCAAATTACTGGGAACTAATATTAAATAATCTGATAATGCAGTATTATTGTATTTCACTAATATGTAGTCCAATTTTGACTATTTTACAGTTATCTTAACACGAAATTTCATTTATCCAAGTTATTATCGCGGGGTTAATATCAAAATTATTTGTATTTAATAGAACTAAAGTTGACGAAAGCCTAAATTATAACTAATAAAATGTGACTAACATTTTTTTCGAGTGTTTTACTGTTTTTTATCGCACATTCAGAAAAAATTGCAATTTAACAGTAGCCTTTTGTAAGGTTTCTGTATTCTCGTAAATAGGATATATTGCTTGGAACTCTATGTACAATACTTCATTTTGTAATCATGTTTGTTGTTTTATAAAAATCCATCCTTTTTTTTGACGTTTAAGATCTGTTCAAGATATGGACGAGAATTTCCAGAGACACTACACGGGTTGACCTTGACAAAAAATGCAAATTACCCCGATATAAACTTTTCTTAAGAAAATATTAAAAACTTCATCAAAACAGAAATCACATTTAAAGATTCTTTTCTTATAGTTATTGGTTGCTCAATACAAAATTTGATAAGATTATAGAAAAACTGAGTGATTTCGTATTTTCAGATGTGCAGAATTTCAAGTTTTGCCTTTTCTGCGTGAAGTTTAGCTCAGTTGCAGTTAACTAGAGAAAAAATTCCTGAGAAACATTTTGCGAAGTCATATATAATGAATTCTTAGGGTCTGAGAAGAATCAGATTACTTATAGAGTTATTCTTCATGATGTTACGTTTGAATGTATATTTTTTAGAGATCTGTAAACTTAGTTAATCCCCCCTAATTAGCTTTTTTAGGGTTTAAAGTACTCGTTCTTATGAAATAACTTGACAAAATACATGTTTGGAAAGTTTTCTTAATTTGAAACACATTGTGGGTGATAATATTGTATTTGAGGAAGATTTCGTGACAAAATCTAACAAATACTATATTTTATGTTTTCAATAATCATCGGTTTCTTATGCTTTATATAGTTTTAATCCTCTATATTATTATGTGGGTAAGTAATTGTTCTAGTTTGCAATACGTTTTGAGCTTTGTAGAAAATTTGAAGAGGTGTTGTTGATTTTATGGCCATTATACTTATTTTTGAAAAAATCTTTGATAAAGCTTCCAACAGCCTGTAATAACAAAGACCATAAAACAATATTATTTACTACTAGGCTTAAATTGAATATAAGATCAAACGTTGACAGTGTACAGAGATCGGTTAAACTTTTTATTATGGTTTTCTGATCGATATAAAATGGATGTGCGATATTTTGGTGATATTTTGCATTCTACATGTATTTATTCTTTTCACATCCTATATTATCTTATATGGCTAAAAAATGTTTAAAAGACCTTTCTAAAAATGTATTTTGTTTTTAATATATTCAAAAATCAATTGAGAAATGATGTTTGTAATTATTTAGAAATTGTTCTAAAATACCGAATGACGTGAAAAGAACAGAATCGAAAAGTATCTTTTAGTCTTCAAACACAAATTTTTTAAAAGCCAGTGGGTAGAAAAAAAATTTTAAAACAAGTATTATAACTTATAATAGTGTTCCACATAAAAATTAAGGTAGATATAAGAGAAGCCAAAATATGACTTGAAATTGACCAATATTCTAGAAACATAGAAATAAGTAGTTTAACCCTAGTATTTCACAGTAAAAGAAAATACAAAAGCTATAATATTTTGGGAACAATTATTTAAAGCATTTTAAAATCTTATTTGGTTTAAAAAGAAGAAGTATTGACTGAGAAAAACGGCTTTTACTGAGGAAAATCTTCCTATGCTAGATTTGACTTTGATATTCGGATATTAAAACGCACATAACTTGTGACTAACTTCTTAAAAGTAACTCCAATTTTTGAGTGCACAGGAAATTAAAACATATTTCCAATTATGTATCTTTGGTTTTATGAAAAGGATTTTGAGCAAAGATACAACTATTTCTATATGAAGACTCTGCAAAATTCTTGACATGGCCAAGGTATTACCTCTATTTTCTCAGTTGCATTTTCTCTCAGTGAGAAGAATTAATTCTTTAAAAATACTTAGAAAAGGTATTTGAAATATTTAAAAAAATTTTAGGAGTTATTTTTAGCTCAGATAGAGATACATTCAAACGTAAGGTTAGTAATTATAAGAAGATTTTCATATATAATAATTTGCAAATATTGAGTACGTCTAGTTCTCAATTTAAACTTATAATTTTTATTTTCTCCTTTTCTTCTTGGTTTCTTAAAACTATTGTAAACTTCTTCTATCGATTACTTAAGGCTTAAAAAACTTATTAAAAACTATATTCAGCAAACTACAGTTCGTGTTCGATCATCACTGAAACTGTATTCCACCAAACCACGTCATCACATTTTTCTCTTCCGTTAACTTCCAATATGATATTACCACCGATTTTATATTTCTAATAACGACCATTTCTCTTAAGTCTAAACAAGCTTATATTTTCCCATAAGAGCTCCACTTGGCTCTCAACAAAGGTTCGAATATATCTCATCCACTCAACTTACATCTATCTTTATATTTCAATCACTAGATGTCAGAACATCAGCTCTTTCTCGTATATTTACAAAACAAAACTAACTTATTTCAACACTGCTTTCTTTATAAGCTCGATGCTCCATCTAAACCGATAGTACACCAATCCTCACGACAATTCCATCTTCTCCCAAATAATTCCAAATATTTAGCGCCAGGATTTAGTCTTTCAAGCAGTTGATAAACCTCATCTGGCTTCCTACTTTGTTGACGAACTTTACTCATTATTACATCTCCACTTCTTGATTTAGATAAAAAGGATTTTCCCTTGACTGACAACAGCAATATCTCTTTATTATGCCGCAAGAACTGTCCGTGTGAGTGCCAAAGTTTTCCGCTACTGGTCTTTTTTACCCATACCACTACTTCAACTAAACGACATCCCCAAATTTTCAAAATATCGATTCCCTCCTGCAACTTCAAATTTGTCACCCACAAAGCTACAACTACAACAGGACAGAGCTTATTAACGGGGATCTGCTTCACTTGGTCTACTTTAATTGTTGGATAAGTTATTGACAACCCCCTTGTTGGATTAGACGACACTCCATCATCCCAAGCAGGATCAAGTAAAACAATATCATATTCACCTACTACCTTCAAATTCAACTTCAACACATCCGAAACCATATATCTACTTCTTTCAGGTTGCTTCCAAACAACAAAACACTGTTCTCCCACCTTTTCAAAATCATCCAACTTATACAAATTATCCCTAATTTCACCTACTCGAACTCCATCAAAGCAATTATTATTATTCTTCAAATATTCCGAAAACGATCTTCTATACTTTTTTCTTTCTTCCTTTTTATTTAATTCATTCTTATACAAATCCTCCCACTCTTTCAAACATTTATCTCTCAAATCATTCTCAAGAGCATTTACTTCAAAATCAACTTTACTACTTCTCCCCATCAATATATCTACCGGTCTCAATTTATATTTTTTCAAAACTTTCTCTCCTATTATTATTTTATTCATTGATCTCTTTAGCACATATAAACACACCTTTCCCAAGTTCAGTTTTACCCTAGGATGTATCAATTTAATCTCCATCCAAACATACCCCATTATTTCTAATTTTCTCCCACTTACACTGTATACATTACTTAACTTTACCAACTCTTCCCCCTTAACTTGCAATTCAGATGAAGATATCACATTAATTCTTATACAGCTGATCCCCGCTCCGCTGTCAAGCAACACCTTATACCACTTATTCCCGATTTTTGATCTAAAACTATCCTTTGGCCAAGTTACTTCTACTGCATTATCTTCAATATGATTCACCGATTCTTTAAACTCCTTTTCTATTTTGAAATTCTTTATAAAGTTTATCATCTTTTTATATCCTGAAGATTAATACGTGGATTGTTTACATCTGCTACATTCAAAACTGGAATTTCAATATGATTTCTATTACTTTGCACCTCAAAATTTTCCTTATAAAATTCTTTTTCCTTATTTAATTCAGATGTTGATATCTCTTTTCCAGTTCGCACAATAATTCCATTACGTCTATAAACATTCTTCAAACTATCATTATATTCTTTGATCTTCTCAAACTTTACTTTCAATATTCTATATACCCCGATCGATTGACTACCTAACGATGCCTGCAATTGAGTTACCATTTGAGACTTACTTTTCCCAGGAAGGCAACTTAGTGAGCATATTTCTTTCCAATTTCCTATTCCAAATTTCAAACTCAACTTTTCAAATACTATCTTTTCTGCTAACGACCAACCTTTAGATCTACTTAAACCTTCTGACACCCCTTCCGACATCGATGTTATTCTACTTGGATATTTAATTATTTTTATCCTTTCTTTCAGCCAGATATTTTTAGGTACATTATTTACACTTTCTGCAATCATATTTACTTCTTTACTACCTTTACTTCTTTCCCATTCTCTGATCAATTTATGAGCATTCTCAAAATCTACGGTATCATCTTTATTTTTCCTTACAAACTCTTTCACCAATTGGGGCACATCCTCGTAGAGTCTACGCATGCATTGCCAATTTGAATCACTTTTTGAAAATCCTTGCCACCAAATCAACACCTCAAATCCATCTATTGTGTTTCTCAAATCTAGCAGCTTTTTCACATAATAAGGTCCCTGATTATAATAAAAACTATGTTTTATTTCTGAGGTTACCTTAAAGTCTTCAGATTTTGACTGATACAGAGCCATTCGTTGCGAATGAACTACTTGCTCCTTACCTCCAACGGATTTCATCCTATAACAATGTTCACCTTCAACCGCTACTACTATATATGGTCCAATCCATCTTAAACTTATTTTATCATTTAACCACGGTGTACCTACTCTAGATATCAATACAAAATCTCCAGCTGCAAAATTTACACTCGATGATCTGAATTTAGCATTGATATATCTTCTTGACCTGTCTCTGCTTTCTTTAATGATAGGCTCTACTATATTTCTCCTATTCAAAATTATTTACATCAACTTTTCTACAGCTGACTTGAACTTCCCAGAATCCTTACATTCTCTAAGTTTCCCCTGAGTCACTATTAGCAAGATGCTTGTTTTATCAGTTTCTACTATTTTATTCAACCCTCTTGCAGTAGATAAATATTTGGTTAGCTCATTTGGAGAATACCCATGACGCGAACGGCTGTTATTTATGACATTCATCACTTGGGGTAATAATTCACTCCACTTTTCCTTTTCAATCATGTAGCAACTATACAGCTGGCGAAGAACTCGGAGAACAAACCTATTCATTGCTTCGATTGATCCGTTACTCCAAGGGCTATATACTATTGAAAGTTTATGTTCAGCTGGAAATCGTGACTCAAAGGTTTTTAACACTTCGTTGTTAAAATGAGAACCATTGTCCGATACCAAAGTGAATGTGGGTGGCAATCCTATTAATCCCCTCCACATTACCAACGCCCTTACAACTACAGCTGCGCATGGACTGGGATCTTCAATCAACAACACTTTTCTTGACACATCTTCCAATATAACCAAGATGTACGATTCCTTTACCTTCAAAAAATCTAGATGTAGCACCACCTCTCCTTTTATAGGATGATATATTTCCCCCAAAGGTCTACGGATCATTTTTATATCTTTATCACAATGCAAGCACCATTTCTTTAGATTTTGTACTAAGATTTTTTATTTATTCCTAGGTATACTGACGAAAAAAAAAGGATCTAAAATACGCATAACTTCATCCACACTGCCATGTCCTGAAGCATTATGAGCAGTAACGATGAATTGTTCAATCAACTCTCCAGGTATAATTATTTTTCCTTGCTTATTGATCCAGGCCCCTGATTCATTTTGAGATGCATCCAAATCCTTCAAGTTTAATTCACATGCTTCTTGGACTTTCACTATCTCTGGAATTGTAAAAATCTTCATTTCCTGCTTTCTTTTAGGGAAATGAACAGCAACTCTATTTTCCACAAACTTTACTACTTCTGGATCAAACCTCCAACTATAGCCCTTATTTACTTCTACTTCCAATACCTCTTCACTTTCGGGTCCATCAATCATATTAGCAATCTCCATCTTTTCAACATCAACGTCTCCACTATTTGCAAAGAATGTTATCCCTTTCCATCTAATTCTCCAACCCATATCCCCATTGTTATCTACCAGCATAGCCTTCAAGTTTAACGTGTCCTCTGACTCCTCATTCCCCCACCTCGTCAACAGATCCGCCAGAACATTAGTCTCTCCTGGAAGATGATGAAACACCGTGACGAATTCTTGGATGGTGAGTATCCATCTCTGAACCCGCCCAAACGCAGCAGCTTTCATGTTTTTTTTGGTGTCATTAAGTATATCAAGTTTTTGTGATCTGTATAGAGTTCTATGGGTGTTTGGTGATCGTACAAGATGAATCTATATCTTTTCATTAACTTAATAATGGGATAGATATCCTTAACGGTCATGCTCCAATGAATACTACTTCCCACAAACTCTCCACTTCAGAAACAAATAGGCAACCACCCGTCATCATTCCACAGTCCAAGCACCCCTGACCAGAACTGAAAACTTGCATCCGTGAATACGGCTACCCTCCTATCAAGCTGGTACAACTTTAAACTGCTGGCTGCACTGGAAGATATAGACTTCAAGAATTTGCGAACCTCGTTCTGGTCCTCTTCGCTATATCACTCTTCCACCGATGAAGCTCTTCGTTGATGCTTATTTAGCTTCTTTTTATATTTTATTTTTAGATCCCGTTCAAGCTCATTCATTCTCTTACTAAGGTAGTGACGTTTCCTTGCTAAATCTGGTACGCTGGAAGCTAGCCATGTGCTTACATAGACCAAATCCTCCAACTGACCCATCTTCCTCACCTCCCCCATATCTTCCAACTTCAAAAAATATTTCTCATCATATCTCCATCTCCCGTTTTCCAAGATTCTCCCACACCATCCCACCCTACTTTTGATCAAATCACACTTATTCAGATTCAAACGAAAATTCACCTTTATGTACTGGGTTAAAAACTGGGAAAGAATATCCTTATATTCTTTCCAGGATGAAGCATAAATCAGTGAATTATCAATCCACTGCAGAACTCCATTACCGAACAAACTATTATCATTTACACCACCTAGGACTTCGTTGATCAGTCTTTCGTGGTATATCTGGGGAGTATTGATATATCCCTGGGGGTCATCAACATAGTAGAGCAACCCCACGGCGTCACCGTCCCCAAATATTTCTGAGCTCCATCTTCCACCCTCAAATAATCGAATTCACTTAATCTATCAAAACCCCCGAAGTATCTCTAGGTACCCTTAAACCAAGCCAACTGAGTTTCCAAGTCCGGCAATCCTGCTCCGGTAGGTCTAACAGATCTGTTACACCTACGAAGATCAACTACCATCCTATATTCATCCCTTTTTCCTGGCTTCGGGACCATAATTACAGGTGAAGAGAAGAAAGGGTTTGGCTCTCTCCTAATCATCCCCATGTCTTCTAATTCTCTTAATTTTTTCTTTAGGGCCTCCATGCTGACTTTGGACATTGGGTAAGGTTTACTTACATATTCTGCGACTCCTTCACGTAGCTCAATTTTCATAGGAGTAAGATTATTGAAGTCGCATTTAGCAATTTTTGATCCAAAAGCTTCAAGATGACCTAATAAAATGGACTCCAGCTCTTGTGCTTGAATAGAAGTTATGGTTCCTTCTTCCACTCCTACTAAAACTTTTTCTTTAACTTTATTTCTTAGGTACGCCTGCACTTTCTTATTGGTTACATGTGGCTTCCCTACATCTCCTCCGACTTCAAATTCATCCTCAATTAATATTTCTCCTAAGTCAACTGGATCTAGAGACCCCACCATGAAGTCCTCCGGTTCATCTCCATAATTTTCTTCAACATCCAATACTTCGACCGCTCCTACAAATACCGACTCCTCATCCTCCGAACTGCTTTCTTCCGCCTCCAACTTTTCATTACTCCTCTCCTCTTTTTCAATTTCGTTTACCGTCTTCTCCTTCTTAGCATCCCTCTGTTTAACCAACTTACAATCATCAAATCGATGATTACTGGTGTAACAGAAGAGGCACAGGTTATGATCCATGCCATACTGCTTCCTTTTTTCCTTAGACCAGCTCTTTGGTAGGAAGTGTTTTAGTGATCCATCCTCTAGAGTCGTCTTTCTTACCCCTTCTGAGGGGTTTGACTCCCCTCGAGGGTTTTTTGGACGCTGCTTCGAAGCTGGATCCGACTTCACACTTACTTTATTTTTATTCTTTAGGGGATCATTAGTCAAAAGTTTTAAAGCTGGACTCTGAAGATCCCATTCCGATATTATCATGGCCACCTCATTCAAATCTCTCCTTAATTTTCCCACTGTCTTCCACTTCTTTATCGACTGGGTTTCTTTTGCGTTCCCTGATCCAAACTCTAAAGGCAATTTCTTGATCACCTTCAAGCAAAACTCCCTCTTCATCGACTTGGTCTCCCACTTAATTCCTCTTACCATATATGTAACTTGTTTTAAAAAATGAGTCATGGACTTCATAGGTGTGCCCTCACTAGACCACATCAAGTTCTCTACCTTTCTCATTAGTATTTTTTCTTTTCCTTTATTTTGTAGCCGATTGATGTTATTGAGGTACTTCATTACAGACCTCCTTCTCATCACACTTACTCCCTCATCTTGCAACATCACCTGCACCTGATTGCTCAAACTTAAAGAAATATCAGCATTAGGCAGCTTCAACCTCCCTCTGACCACATTGGTCTCATACACCTGAAATTCCTCTAGAAATGATGCCACCTTACTAGGCTCCAGGGTTCGCAATATTAGCTTCCCCTTATATTTCTCCTCTCTCGCCCTCTTTCTCTCACTTTCTCTCAAACCTCTACTATTTCCAGCATCGTCATCTGACTCAGCCGAACTCGATGAAGATGTCGAAAGATTACTACTCTCAGAATTCGAGTCCTCGACATCCGACATATTTTTCCTCTTATCTTTGATCCTGAACAGATCCTTTTTAACTCTCTTATTGCTTCCCGTTGATATGTTTGCCTTTACTTGTTGGAGTAAGGTGCTCATTTGAAGTTGTAGAGTCTCATAATTTTGCAGAAGCTGCTCCCAACTTTCACGTGTTACTACTACGTGATCCGGGGTTGTAATGTTTTCTCCTGGATCAGACACGCTCCTGTACACTTCACTAGTGTCTCGCAAGTCTCCTTGACTGCTATTTTCCTCAACCGCAACCTGATTCAACTCCTGAGGAGTTTCTGTATCTCGGGTGATAATGTTCCTGGAACTGATTTCTGCAACCACCCTTCCTCCTGATTTCCTACCACCCTCCGATCTTAGAACCGCAGGCTCACTTCTGTTTTTATTCACTTTTTCCATAACTATTATAATTCGTACTATTTATACGAATATTGGATCCAATATTGAGTACGTCTAGTTCTCAATTTACACTTCTAAATATTATTTCTTCCTTTTCTTCTTGGTTTCTTAAAAATATTGTAAACTTCTTCTATCGATTACTTAAGGCTTAAAAAACTTCTTAAAAACTATATTCAGCAAACTACAGTTCGTGCCCGATCATCACTAAAACTGTATTTCACCAAACCACGTCATCACATTTTTCTCTTCCGTTAACTTCCAATATGACATTACCACCGATTTTATATTTCTAATAACGACCATTTTTCTTAAGTCTAAACAAGCTTATATTTTCCCATAAGAGCTCCGCTTGGCTCTCAACAAAGGTTCGGATATACCTCACCCACTCAACTTACATCTATCTTTATATTTCAATCACTAGAGGTCAGAACATCAGCTCTTTCTCGTATATTTACAAACCAAAACTAACTTATTTCAACACAAATGATGTTGATTCTATGTTGCATCTACTTTTGAGTCAGCTTTTGCTTCAGTTTATTTTCTTCATAGAAATAATACAGATATAATATATTATGAGGATATGATTTGGGACAGAATATTAAATTGCTAAAAATTTTTGGGAACACTAAAAGCTATCAGAATTTTTACTTACCGTTAATTTCCGATCCGTTAAGGATACCTTACCGTTAATAACGTTAAGCAAAAATGGGATATTTAAATTTCCAATAGTTAACGGTAAGCACCATAAAGGACCTAGATACAGCCAGTTGGTTTTTTTTAATGATTACTTTTACACACAAAAAATGTTTTGGGCAATTAGTTTATGTACTAAAATAACAAAAACAAACAAAAAAAATCGAATTGTTTTTTTTGACTCCGGAGTCAAATACTCCAAAATTTCATTGGCCGAATTTTCAATTGCCCAAAAATTTTTTACAAAAAACCTAACCAACAAAATCAAGATATAAAATTTGAAATCATGACAATTGCCTGATAAATACAGGACAAGACAAAGCTAGGACCCAGAAAGCACCATAATTAGCAAGATTGATCAAGATTATACAAGATTGAACAAGATTTTACAAGATTGAACAGAATTTTACAAAATTAAAATGGATATTACAAGATTTTACAAGAGGTATATATATTCAAGAAAAACGAGTGCAGGAAAGCAGTTAGTAAAGGACAAAGGTACATCTTTTTGTTGATACATAGCTGCTCAGAGGGGTCAGAACTCAATTTTAACTACAGCCAATGCTCAGGGATCAGGACTATTAAAAGCAAAAGGGAGGGGGTTTAACATTTATATTTCAAGAAAACAAGTTCAAGAATTTATATTTCCAAAAATAATTTTCAAAATTTTATATCTCAAAAGAAAATGTTCAGGATTTTAAGTAAAAAAAAACAGGTTCAAGATTTTATATTTCAAGAGAAAATGTTCAGGATTTTATATTTAAAAAGAAAACAGGTTCAGGATTTATATTTTAAAAGAACAAGGTTCAAAGTTTCTTAGTTTGGGATGGGGTTGAAAATGTGGTTGAGAACTCAGTTTTCTTCTGCATGGTTGGGTGCTTGGGTTCAACTCATATTTCTTAGGGAAATTTCAAGGTTCAAGGTTCAAGGTTCAAGATTTATATTCAAACTTTAGAGATCTGGGGATTTCTTTTGCATGGTTGGGGGTTTGAGTTCAAATTAAATTTAAAAAATAAATTCATGGGTTCAGGAATTTCATTTTGGGATAGGGTTGAAAGTGTGGTTGAGAACTCAGTTCTCTTCTACATGGCTGGGTGGTAGGGTTCAACTTATATTTCAAAGAAAAAAGGTTCAAGGATTTTATATTTCAAAAGAAAAAGGTTCAAGATTTTATATTACAAAGAAAACATCTCCAGGATTTTATATTAAAAAAGGGGAGGGGGTTCGGATTCAAAGATTTCTATTCAAAGATCAAGATTTATGTTCAAGAAAAGTAAACTGTTCAAAGATTTATTTTTAAAGAAACAGTTCAAGAAAAGTAAAGGGTTGAACAGTGGACCACTTTTCTCACTCATCTGTGAGAAAAGTAGTCTGTGAGAAGTCCATAGGCGAAGCGACGTTTTCTCAATTCCCCTTCTTTTGACCCTCTTCTTCGACGACTCAAACCCCATCCCACTTTCCTCCGAAACCCATCTATGTTTACACAATTTCCATTCTAATTTTCCTCTAAGGGTGCTGTCATCCTCACACTTGTTGCGAAGGTTTTCTGCCTGCCGCTGTTGCTGCCTTTTGCCTGTTCATTGAGTGCTTTGCATGCAGTGATAAGCCATGAATATTTAGCCTCCGGTTTACCTGAGATGTGAGCAAGACCAAGTTGAAGAAACTTATACTTAAGTTTAATAACCCCATCAGCCACAAAAGTCTTTTAAATCATCACCCGCAAAGCCTTTTGAAAAAGTAGATGAGTCTGGAACTCCCATCTTTTTAGCTAG
The DNA here is from genome assembly GCA_015227615.1 of Labyrinthula sp. Ha. Taxonomy (NCBI): domain Eukaryota; class Bigyra; order Labyrinthulida; family Labyrinthulaceae; genus Labyrinthula; species Labyrinthula sp. Ha. The sequence continues at coordinate 471,214 of JAALGZ010000028.1, read as the reverse complement.
GTGATCTATGGAAAAACATTGGATCCTTTTATGATCACAGTTTCGAGCCTAGTGCTTGCAAGGAAAATGAAGATTAGTCCTCGTCTCGTAACTGAAAGAAGGAGCTTCTACCCAATCTCATTCTACAACCTCAAAAATATACTTCTTCTTCACCTTGGATTTTGAATCACCTACAACAAAATCACGCTCACTCCATTTTTCAACGATCCAGCACACTCCCATCAACCTCAACTCTACTGAAAACATCTTATTAGCCTCTTTGGAAAACACAATTTCCTTCTTTATCAAATCCTTGAACTTTTCTAGAGTTGTCTTCAGGTTCTTATCCACAGTAGTCTCGTGGTATATAACAACCTCATCAAGAGTCCAGGTTTTGATAGTGGATATCAAAGTTCCTTGTACTTTGATGGCTGAGTAAAATGATTCAACCCTCTGAGTAGCGCTGTGAGAGAACGTTGGAAGTTTTCTCGTCATTTCCCAACACAGTTTGTTATGTTTTCCTGAATTTTTTTTAGGGCAACTTGCTGCGGTTCTTCAGGATATTCAATTAACATGTTTTCAATGAGCTGATCAAGTTTTTTTCTTCTGAAAAGATTCCAGTGGGAACATCTTCCAAGCTACTTGTAAATTTTATTTTTTTCATCCCTTTTAGGCCAGATGTTGCTGAGTTCAAGCTGGAAAGATAGTGTTTCCTGCAAAGAACATGAGGTGCCCCCAGTTCCTCCACAGCTGCTTCCAGAGCTTTACTCCCATCGGTCATGATGATCATCGCATCCTGAAGACCCAAAAGTTTTAGCCCTTTCACAACATCTTTACTGGCCTCGCTTTCCATCATTGGGCACCTGAAACTTATTGTTTTACGGAAGAAATCGATCCCGCAAGGGAACATTACCACCAATCGATATCTGCTCATTCCATGGGTAGTATCCACTTAGATACTATCCCCGTACACTCTTCTTAATTCATTTTGTAGGTCTTCTTGAAAACTGAGTCTATTTAGAATAGCTTTGCCTTCCTTGGGATAATCCCAAGTCAGATCAAATCTTCCTCCACGTTCTAGGCATCTTTTATCACACGCAATTAACTTTTTAATTTTATAATCTTCGCTAGCGCCAACACCCTCTTTAGCTTTTTTCATAATTCGTTTTACTAGTGCTTTGTCAAACAATGAGCCTGGAAAATTGCGATGTAGAGCGACATCTGCCGCTGCAATTCCACTGTCCGCAACTGCTAAGCGTTTAATCATTTTTAATTCTTCACTTGTAAGCTGTTGTGCACATTTTTTTGTCTTTCCTAGTGCCTTTACTTCATGATTGCAGTGATTTTCGTTAATTACGACGAAAATGTACTTAGAAGTTTCAAGATTAAGCTTAATGTTAACTTCAAACGAGCAATTTTTGTCTGAACTACACTTAAGTTTACATCTCTTGAGTCTTTTGCAGTTCCAACCCCACTTAGCAAAGCATATTACCTCGTGAAAGAAGTGAAAAGCACGAATTTTCCACTTAAATCGACCACTGAAAAGTCTACTGAACACTTCCAGCATTTCTTCTGACGTAGAATACGTTGCTGCAGTCCATTTTCCCAGTAATTCTGATTGACTTTGTTGTTCAGGGTCTAGAACCTCTAGTTGGAAGCTCGTCCCTTTGGTTTCGTCTTTTTTGCATAGTTTTTGTTCATAATTTTGTTTTCAAATTTGCCCAAAATATTTATGTCTGCCCTCTTTAAATTTTCTCCAAGTATGGGATTCACAAATTCTGCGCCTCTTTTGTTCAGACGAAGTATGATGAAAAAAAATTTTTGGGAAATCGATCTGACCAATGAGATCGCGAGGAGTATCTGACTCCGGAGTCAAAAAAACCCGAACCCAACAAAAATAAAATGATGAAATCAATTAAAAAACAATATGAAGAAAGAGATAATAAAACATCCTTTAATATTGAATGGTATATTAAGTAAATAAATTATTTAAAGGGACTTTTATGATGACAAAGCTCCAAATACCAAAGACATGTTCAAAAGGGAAATAGAAGAGTTTGTAAAGGTGTTCCAACCAGATAAAGAAGTGTCTACTTTAGAGTATACTATCTTCTTTTATCTTTAATTAGGTTTCACTATTGTCCCTTTCATGCTGTTAAATCTATGTTTGTAAGATTTATTCCTTGTTTTCCAGCAGTGAAAGCACTCCGGTATTGTATTTTGTTTTCTTGACCATAGATTTTTCGAATGTAGTTTCAGTGACGAAAACTTTCTAAAATTTAAAAATTTGAAACTGAATAAGTTGGAGTATATTTTTTTTAATATTTTTAGTTTAGGTTTGAGTTTTGTAATATTCCTGAAATCAGTTCATTTTGCAGTTTTTTGAAATCAATCAGTGTAAAACATATACAGTAAGAATATTTTTTATTATTACTTAGACTATATGAAAACAATTTCATTGAAATATATATATCAAATATAGTTGAAAGTTTATCTTTTAATGAAACAATTCTAAAAATATAGTATTTCTTACTAATATATTGAGTCTTTAGTATTTATCAAGATGTTCGCAATAAAGCTATTGTTTCAGCTATAAAAAATTTCTTGAAATCTAATAAAACAATAAAGTGTTTAATATATAGACATACTGAACCATCCAAAAAGCTAGAAGAAGAAGATATTATTGAATTACAAGAAATAGTTAATTCACATCCTTTTATTCTTGGTCTACAAGTTTATGAAAATTTTATTGAACCTAAAGGAAAGAGTAAAATGTTAAAAGAACTTGTTCATTCTGCTTTACAAAGTCAATATGAAAAAGCAAACTCGTTAAATGAAGTTCCAGTTATTCTTATGGGTATTTTATTTAGTTTTGTTTTATTTTTAGGTGATGGAAGAACTGGAAAAACTTCTTTATTAAGAAACTTATCTGGAAAATGTTTTCAAAAAGAAACTCAATCTACTTTAGTTTTGGAAGATTATCAAATATTTCAAGTTCACCGCCATAATTTTAAACCCCTTACAAAATATGATTTGAGTATTCAAAGAGTAAAGAATATGATGTATTCTAAGTATCAAATCGAAGATGAGGTTCAGAAAAAGTCAAAATATAACTTAGCTTTTGAAGATGAGTTGATTACAAGAACTGTAAGAGAGAAAAGTTTTGTTGAACAATATACAACAGATTATTTTTCAGATTTCAGTACTAGTGATACTTTTTTACGTGTTTATGATTTTGGTGGACACGAAGTTTTTTCTTCAGTTCATCATATTTTCATGAATAAAAAAGCTATTTATTTAGTTGTTTTTAATATGACAAAGTTAAGAGAATGTGATTTATTTAGACTTAAATTTTGGTGTGAAAGTATTTTAAGAAATACTCCAAAAGTACCTGTTTTATTAATTGGAACTTATTTAAATACTTTTTTAAAGAAAAATAAAAACCTTGAGAATATAAACAACACAATTAAATCCTTTCTGTCTAAGCTTTCTGGGAAGTTAACTCTTGTTGAAGATGAAAAAACTATTTTTTTTCCTGTTGAAAACGCTATTGATTCTACTGAGAGTCGTGAAAAGGCAATTAAAATGGAGTTCAAGAGCATAGGGAGCTATAAATCAAACTTTCATATCTCAAAGTTATATGACTTATTAAATCCAAGTATATCGATCAAATCCGTTTATGTATTATTTTTGGATAATTGTCGTGAAGAATCAAGTTATATGACAGTTGAAAAGTTTAAACTAAAAGCTAAAAAGAGTAACTTTTCTGAAGATGAAATGGAAGAAATGTTAGAAATTTATTCTAAAGAAGGAATTATTTCTTATTTCAAAGATATAAATTTATCTGAAAGGGAAAATTTTATATTTTTTGCCCCTTCTTTTTTAGCTCAAGCTCTGGGAAGTTTTATTCGTGATGAAAGTTTTCATCAACTTGCTTTTAGAACAAATAAAAAAGTATTTTCAAACTATAGAAAATATATTGATACTGGAATAATAAGAAAAGATTTATTTGAAGTTTTATTAAAACAATATACAAAAAAAGAAAAAGAATATGTTTTGAATATAGCTTTACACAGTTTGGTTTTATTTGCAGATCCAAGAGAAAAAAATGCTTTTATTGTTCCAGAATTACTTCCTGAAGTAAAAGATTCAAAATTAAAAACATCTTTGACTCCTGATTTAGTGTGGAAAACAGATAAACCAATTACAAAAGAAAAGTTTATGCAAATTGTATTTATTTTCTTTAGCCACAAAAGGCTTCAAGATTCATTTTTGTACAAGTTCTTTTCTAGAATAATTTTTGGTCCTGATGAAATACTTGATATAATTGTGATTAGAGAAAACGAACTTAGTTTTAGATTTATTGGAACAGAAAGAGATGATTTTCTTGTAAGTTTTATACAGCAGTTGATTAAAGAAAGCAATGTGAATGAACAAGAGGTAGAAGAAATCTTTCATGCTGAAAAGCAAAAGAACCCTCGCCTTTAAAGAGTACGACGGATATTTAATCCGATGAAGAATATTTAAACTGATTTTAAGGTTAATTGTTTTTTTAAGTGTTTTAGAATAATTCCAGCAGTTAAGCTATTCTAAGTTGATAATATCTATTTTCCAGTACTATCAAGGTGAAAAAATTTCTTGATCACTATTTGTAAATCTTGAAGTTGTGGTCTTTTTTTTTAACTTTTCACAAATGATTGTCTCTTCGGAAACAGCTTCTCAACAAGGTAATTTCTATACTTTCCTAGTTGTTAACTAGACAATTCAAATAATATAACCCTCTCTTGTTTGGCTCTGTTAGTTCTATTTTTTGTCTGTTTATACTTGTTATATTATTTCTTGTTTTTCTTTATAGTTGTTTTTCATAGTTTTAGAGATTAAGCACAGTGGTGCGTTACCATTCTCTTTCCCAGCTAGGTATTTATGTTCCAAGATGTCGAACTGCGGAAAGAATGTGTGTACTAAAGTAATTGTAATATCCAACAGTAACATTGGTATAGTTAATTTGATATTGGGTGTCGTATAACCGTTACACTTAAGACTTAACATTTGAAATACAAAAGCTAAACTTCTATTGAAGTTATTTCTGGAACAGCGCGCAAAGACATAATTCGAATTACGTCGTAACATGGAACAAGAAAAAGACAATTCGAAGGAAGTCGGAAGTCAAAAGGAACCAGAGGAAGCTACAGATGCGTTAGGTCAGGGAAAACTTGGCAGGGACGCAGACAACTCTGCGGACGAAAACCTTGCTACACACTCAAAAACGACAAGCAGTTTCAGCACACTTTCAAAACTTACTACAGTACAATCTTTATCACCCTCGTTTACAAATATTACAAAAACCGTTTCAACTAGAAGCCCAGCTCTTGGTGCCTTACCCTTTTCTACTTTGGGTGAAGTCACTCGTATTCGTCGTGAAGCTAGAAAGCTGGAAACACAAAAGGCAGCTTTAGAGGATATGCAATCGGGTCTGCTACGCATGGAAGAGAAACAATTATCAGAAGCTATAGAAAGACAGAGTGTACTTGATCAAAGGGAACTTGAACTCATTTCGCGGGAGAAAAGTATCGACGATCTTCTTCCTGGACAATTGGAAGCAAAGAAGCAGCAGAATAATCAGTTTAAGAAGTTGAGTGAATGGCAAGATCGTCTGACTGCTAAAGAACTGGAGTTACCTACTACAGAACAAAAAATCAAATCATCTGTTCAAGAATCAAATCAGGCTACCGAGTCTGCCGTTGATAAGAAACCTCTTGAAACTCCTGTAGATAGGACGCCTTCAATTCCTGACAAATTATCTCAATTTAATGAACCTACTCCTTCAAATCAGTTGCCTGAAGATATGAATAAGGATCAAAAGTCAGTAAGATCTTTATCGGTTTACGAAAAATGGTCTAAGACTGGAAATTCCTACGTCGATCGCGATAAATACAAGAAGAGATACCAGTTTTCAATTCCACCTGCTTATCCAACAAGTAACATGAATAGAGGATTCCCACTTGTCCAAGTCCAACTCTCTAGCAAGCTCAAGCAACTTACAGGAAAAGGAATAGAAAACTTTTTGAATGAATATAGAAATACAGTTAGAAAGGTTCCGGCACTTTCGGTGCAGACACTTCTCTCAAAGAATGTAGCGGATGCATTGGAGCAAAGAGAGGTAGAACTTGATTCATCTGAAGCAATTCGCCATTATTTAACTCGCCATCTCCTAAACTTTGGAAAATCAAAAAGGCTCAAGTGTTTCACTGGGTTGGAGAATGATATGAAGTGGCCATAATTAAATTTTGATGCAGCTGAACAGATATATTTATTCTTTGATCAAGTCTTTCAAATCCTGAAGCATTTAGATGAAGAAGAAAAAAAACTTGCACAAGAAAAGATACTGAGGAAGGTCATAGATAGGATTCCACGAGAGTTTGGTGTTCAATATCAAGAATTTATTCTTATTTCGGAGAGGGGGATATTCCCTAGCAAAGTTGAAGTCGTTGCTGCTTACTAGAAGATTTGTTTTAGAAAGAAAAGCTGTAGAAAAGGATCATTGCATGAAGAACATAAAGCAAAACATCAAGAGAACAACAGCGGCCAACACATCAAAAATATCTAATCTCCAGCCTCTCTCAAGTCCTCCAATGCTTCAGTTTTATTGAATACTAGTTCACATCTTACCATTGGTGTAAAAAAAGATGGATGAAAAGGCTTGAAACATATCTCTACTTTTGAAGGATGTTGAAAGTGGAGAGTTTCTCCCAGTTAAAGGTCTAGCTGATACCGGAGCAGACTTGATTGTCGCCGGTCTGACCACGATGAAAAAAATTTATGTTCAGAGAGGAGCAGCATCGGTATATTAAAAACGTCACTTTTACGGAAAGGAAACCTATTCCCGTTGAGTCCGTAATTGTTGCACATGTTGCCCTTATTCAAGACAACTGAAAGCTGGATCTTAAGGAGCAAAGTTTCTTTTGCGTTGACTCGGATGTCTGGGATGAAATTATTATTGGTGACAGAACCCTTCGCTACTTTGGAGTCAAGCTGAAATTGAAGGATACGCCGAAGGCAGAAAAATTGAAAAATAGGTTGCAGGCAAGGAGGGTGATGTATCTCTGGAGCCGAGTGGAAGTTATTGAAAACATCGAGGGCTCCCGACAAAGCAGGTGCAACATTTTTCTCTAATCATTCAAAATAAAGAAGACATTTTAGAGCCTGACCAGCAGGTAGACCGCTCTATTTTGAAGTACATTTTCATTCTTATTAGAATGGGATCAAGATCGCAAAAAGGAATTTTCTATTATCTCTACAAGAAAACTTTCATTTAGCTGATTCTCTTTTATTTCTAAGTAACCCTTCAAATGGTTTGGAAGACAATACACCCTTCTTAAAATATGCTTTCAAATATTTTTTATTTTAAATCCCCAAGGAAGAAGCCACCCTTTGATTCACTAAAGCAGAAGGAATATGGTGGAGGAGGGTGTCGACGTTGAGTCTTTTCTTATTTCAACGTTACATAACCTTCTTTCCGAGAGGCAGCATAAAAATACGGTATCTTCAGCCCCTGCTTCAGAAAGTGGTATTAGATTCGAAAATATTTCTGACAATTTTATTATTAACAAGGTCGATGCAGTTCCTTTATCTGTTATCAAGGATAACTATACGGAACATGTTGACAACCTTGGCCAGAATAAGCCGATCCCGCCTATAATTATCTTCAACATGGTTGACAACACGTCTGAGGAGTTTAATGAAGTGGACATCGAGGAGGGTAATATTTCAAAAAAGGAAGAACTAGGGAGCTTAAGAAGTACGATCTCCACAAAGGTTTCTGAGTCTACAATTAAAATGAGCAGGAGGAGACCATGATTCAGGTTGTTTCTGGGCACATGTCAAGTTGGGGATCAAACAGTCCAGCGCCCAGATGTCCCTGATTTCATCAATCGAAGTATCTTTTGTATATGGGTACCACATTCTTCGTTCAGATAATTACCATCTTACGGTTGACGAAGAGGATTTTTAGATCTCAAATTCAAGGTTCTTGAAGCAGCGGAAATGGTGGAAAGATACACTAACCCAAGCTGGGGACATCCAGATTTTGCTGTAGAAAAGAAAATTGAAAACCCTCCTCGTTGGTCGCAATATTCAAACGGTTTCAAGGTCAAGTGGAAACAGGATAATATCTTGAATCGTTATCGGATAGTGGCTAACATGATCCGCCTAAACAAAATAACGGTCCCTACTTCTTTAAATTTACCAAATTTAGAAAGACAGTTTTTATCAATTACCAACAGCAGTTCTTATATTACTATTAATATTTTAAGTGGATTTGATTTTCTTCCAACAGCGGAAAATGATCAGGGCATTTATACTTTGGTCTCTCGACGATCCAATTGGAGAATGAAGGGCGCTCCGGTGGGGTGGTTACACTCCAGCTTTATTTCTTGAGAGAGTTATTACGGAAATTATAAATACAGATGATGAGTAGGATCTTTTCAATGCTCCTTCAAATGGAGTTATTGCCTGGCTTGATGATCATTTAGATTATTCTCAGTCTTTTGAAGAGTCGTTGGTTATTTTCGAGAAGTAACTCAAGCAAGCCGCTCGAAAGAGAGTTCGTTTCAACCTTCGTAAATGTGGCATTTGTTCCCATACAATCGTCTGGTGTGGTAGGCAGATTAATAAGGACAGATGGGACTTTTACCTAGCTTTTTATCAAAAGACGTTGAACATGAAAAAGCCAGTCTGTTGTCATCAAATGGCTCATTTAGTTTATTTAGCTAACTGGATCTCTCCAAATATCCCGAAGTTGGCTGAACTTCGTAGACCATTTCAGGATTTTTCAAACTTAAAGGGGAAGAAGCTAACTGAAATTGAAAAACTTAAAGAGGTTATTCATTAGACCCCCGAGTTAGAAATTGCCTAGAAGAATCAGCTGGAGGGAATCGTTGATGCAAGCAAGAGTTTTTTTTCCAACTTATAATCATATTTCTCATTTACTTTTATTTACTAACAGCTCTAAAGACACATGGTCCATCGCAGTTTTCTAGGATTCTCCAGAAAATGTTACAAACGATGTAAGGACGCTGAAACCGCATCCTTTTATTTTCCTTAGTGGAGGATTTACACGAAGTGAAACTCGGTGGTACACCAGTTCAAAAGAATTAAACGCCTTGATCTATTCATTTCAGCGTATTGTTTTTTTACTCCGAACACACATTGGTGGTATTTTTGTCTACACCAATCACAAGGCGCTAATCACAGTTGTTCGAGTCAAAGAGAACAATAAACACATTTATTGGGTTCGGTTGTATCGCTGCATAATAATATTACAGTCTTTTGATCTCGTAATCTTCCACATTACCTCCCGAGATAACTTTGTTTCAGATATTGTAACTATATGGGCTACAGATGATACATAAAACATATCTAAAATCTCTAGATCCTCGTGGGAAGTTCAACTAGACGAAAAAGATTTCAAAGGTAAGGGGGAACTCCAATTAACTACGGATTCAATCAGAGTGACTTATTTGGATGCTGGCCCAGTTTTATTTGACGACAAGGGTTGCTTTGAGGCTGACTTCTCAAATCAGGATGATGCTCCAGAGTATGAAAGATTATTAATAGGGAGAAAATTTTGTGCTAGGGTAAATATAACTCGAAACCCATTAAGCTCCCAATCTGTTTTTGTTCATTCAAATTATTCAGACATCAAAGACTGTTTATTCACAGAACATATATCTTATTTATTGCCTTTGATTCAAAGAAGGACAAGGTAGAAATCAACTCAGAAATTTTAAAAATCAGAGCAGGATGAGTTGAACGAAGAATTTTTATCGAAATATGATCTTGTGGAAGATCTATATTATTTTCAGGGCAAGCTTCTAGTCCTACATACACACTTGGCGCAATTTTTGGTAAAGAACTATATTGACAAATGTCATCCATCGCTCTCCTTTGAGAAGAAATCTTTATCTAATATATATTTCCATGGAATTCGGAAAGGAGATCTATTTAATTTGTTACAGTCATATCGGTAACGTTAGCTTCATTGCCAACGAGAACCTCATATATTAAGGAGACCTTACAACTTAACTAATTTAGCTAAGAGAGCGAGGTATATTTTGCGAGCAGATTGCCTATATATTAATAAGAAGGCTACATATTAGCTCTGCTAAACTCTTGTACCCGCAAGATTATGCTCTTTAACACTGTTTCTCCTACAACTGATACTCGGGCTAATACATTACTTTAATGGCGAACTGATCTTGGTTTCAATGACTATTTTCTTTTTATTACAGATCATGGCTCTCATTTTGCAAATCGATCAGTTGAAACGCTTTCAAAGAAGATAGGCTTCAAACAGTCTTTCTCCGTAGCGTATTCTCCTTGGATCGATAATTCCATAGAAACTATAAATTCTTCTATTTTACGTTGTTTACAAGGTTTAGTGTCACAATGTCAATTACATGAATCAGAGTGGCCTCAGTTGCTAAATATTATTTCTTATATTATTAATAATCAAACAATGGAAAGAAGAACGAATAAAACTCCAAACGAACTTTTCCTATTTTACAAATTAACTACTCCTCTAATCCAAAGTTCTCTCAAACATTTTGCAATTAATATTTCAAACAAATTAAAAAACCTATCAAAGTCAAAGAACTAATTTCAGATGCTGAAGAAATTCGGGTCGCTATATATCAGGTACAAAAAGAAGTCTATAACTCTGTCAAGCTAAAAAGAGACATTGATGACTCTCGTTTAAATAAGAAGCATAAGATAATCATTTAGTTTTCCCAAGGAGATTATGTCCTAGTTTCTGAACACGGTACCCTAAACGTCAACGAAAAAAACACGTTTAAGTTGATTGGGGCCGTACCAAGTCACTGATATTATTTCTAAAGATGTATATGAAGTTGGAAATTTACCTGTAAAACGTCATGTGGTCTATACCTCACGACTATGGTTTTATTCACATGAAAAGCCAACTGGAAATGAAAACCTTAAAGCATTTTTTTACACATAATTTTCAAAGTCTCGAAATTGATAAAATAGAGAAGATCCAGCTACGCGGGAACAATACACCTGAATACCAGAATATTATTTCATGGTTTGGATTTGACTCCCAAAGCAACAGTTGGGAACCATTAGACGACACTTACAGAGATTTTCCTCTTTTACTTCACACTTTTGTCAATAAGATGAGAAACAATTATCGGAAAGATGCTATTCTTGTTTATCTTTGCAGATTAGACAACAATTCATCGGAGGAAGAGACCGTATTAAGACTAACAAGTACAGTTAATTATAAGTCAAAAACATTTTTTTCTTTAGATGAGAATTAAAACTCGTTAGGTTGGTATGAAGAGGAGAAAGAAGTCTTAGTTTGTTTGGTTAAACGCTTCAGTTGTGGAAATTACGGAAAGTTTCCAAGCCAGTCTTATTTACCCTTTGGAAGTAAACAGTAAATTGCTGCGCAAATTCAAAACATTCTTAATTTACAATCAATTAGTATGTTTCATGGACTTTATTTCAATCTATACGATGCTCATGAATATCTTAAAAAAGAAATATGTGTTACAAAGTTTCATAAGAATTTATCTGGCAAAGCTAATATGTTTTCTAAACGTGATACATCCCTTCGTGTGTTTCAAGAACAGGTTGAGTGGTGAAGATTTATCTAACACTCATGTTCCTTATTTACGAAGATTGAGTGACTTAAAACATATCAAGCTGGTGGTTTCTGAAGTCGGTGACAAAGAATACAGATCTTTCATGGCTAAGTTTAAAGTTACTCTGAACTTCCTAAAATCAAAAACTTTCCAATCATTAATTCTTGTTCGAATAAATTTATTTGGACAAAAGGGGTTTATTAGATCACTTTTTTTCTTTAGTTTCTCGTAATGGAGACTTTTGGACGGTCCTCAGTAATTATTGGTGTACAGTGGTCAATGCTGAAGATGATTCATATTTACAACTTCATTCTGGTCCTCAATTTTCTATTTCCGAGGACGGGTTTTCAATTACTCGGGAACTACATGACGAGCGTGTTTCTCTTACTTTATTGGATTTGCCTGACTCAAACAGGTCTATTTTAATTCATCGTTACGGTAATATATCATTGGTCTCTAAAGCTACTTTACAAGTTTATTTTAAACCGAATTCTCTAGAATTATATTAGAAAACGTCTTTACTCTAAAATTTTTGCATCCTACTAGAAACATGGGCATCTTTGTCCTGGTGATTAAGGATCCCGCGTGGAGGGTTTGTACTTCAAATTCTACTAGAGGAGTTTCCTTGGTATGTCCTATTTTATCTGTGCATCAGTTTTTGAAGATTAAATTTCCACTACAATATTTTCCTCGTGGATCCCTTTCATTCATCTGGGCTACCAACTATTCTTATAACACAGTTCTGCAATGGATTAGTTCTCTAGATTACTACCTTTACAAAGAAATAATTCGGTCAAAAGAACCTTTCTTGAAAATTACATAAGAGTTTGGGCTAAATTTTTCAACACAGCCAAGAAATTTGTTGAATTTTTATCCGAAAAGAAAATGACAAGGTTACTTATTTCGACACTTTGTTCGAAAAAGTTTCACATCAACTACAGGGCACTTTTCATTCATCTCCTTAAAGTTCTTCTGTGAAAACTGAACTCTTTTACTACCTAATCGACAGCAGTTTCCCTCATCAAAATAAGATCGAGTTTTTGCTCGCACTAACAGAGTGTGCTGTCGCTGGACATCAACTGGATTAGATCCCAATCCTTCTTTTCATGTCAATTACCACTAACCCGGTTGAATCCATTATTTGGGGGGGATCTCTTTCCCAGTTGGGTATTTATGTTCCAAGATATCGAACTGCGGAAAAAATGTGTGTACTATAGTAATTGTAATATCCGACAGTAACATTGGTATAGTTAATTTGATATTGGGTGTCGTATAACCGTTACACTTAAACTTAACATTTGAAATACAAAAACTAAGCTTCTATTAATTTTTTTTCTGGAACAGCGTGCCAAAAAATCATAAGGATGGATGTTAACTAACAGTGCTGGGAATTGAGAATGGAGAAATGGTTTTCTTTTCGAGAAATCCTGAAAAACAATAAAAGAACAAGGAAATTTATGAATTTTGTGGAAAATGGGGAGAGAATTTGAAAAATTGTCTTAACGCGGAGAATTCTCATTTTAGAATATCCCTTAATAATGCAATGTCAGGAACCAAACACACACACTTCTAAATTAGAGACCTACAAAAGCCAAAACAAGGACAAACTCATAGAGTTAGAGAAAAAAAAGTGTTTTATTCTTTTTAACTTAAATTTTAGTTAATTGAAGCCTTACATGTACAGAAGAATGTAAAATGAAGAGCATATCAAAGTGTTGAGCTTAGATTAAGCAACAACATGACAGCATTGTTTATAAGAAAGATCTATGTCAAAATGTATTGTTTAACCCTTAATTACAAAATTATTTCTATAGTGAAATTTCATCATTAACAAGACTTACTCATTTCGTGAAACCGTAACTAACTTATTTATGTTTTAAACTTTCGAAACATAGTGTACACGTCCCAGATCCATCTTCTTCGCAAGGATTCTTAGCAGCAATTTTATTTTTTTCACAAAGGATATTGAACATCTTGAATGAATAAACTTTTAGAAGACTTGCTAATAACTTGGAACGATATCACTTCACACATTCTGAAAGCTAAACCTTGAAAATATGTTTATTACCTTCACTACTTGGACAGATTTTGCAATTTTCATTGTAGATTAACGTTTGTTTAACTAGATTCAGCGTCACTTCTGATTTATTCTCAATTTTTTGTTGCGAGGTTTCCTACAAAGTGAAGTCAGAAGATCATTGCTTAGTTCTGGTACTATTTAATGAATATTGCTACTACCCAGCTTAGCTAACACTCCCACTTCTAACTAGTCTTTCTCCCTCAGGGAATATTTTTTTTTTCATTTCATAAGTTCAATAAAAGTTCATCCTATTTTGCTGCACTGAAAATTCTATAGATCAAGACACCTCCGGAAGTAAATATTAATAACGTTAATCCTATTTACAGGTTATTTGTGAGTAGTTATCTATTACAATACCAGTAGATAATAATAATAATATAATGACACCAAAAATAGGAAAGTTTTAAATAATTCTAACTTTGAACTAAATAGAATAAATACCATAGATGAAATAAAATTCTCTGTTTAAAATGATTTGAATTAATTTCCCTGAATCCAAGTCTACCATAATTAACTCTTACGTAAAAGATTCATATGGACTTGGTTATAGGCTAATACAACCTAGTAAGAAAATCTGCTAAGCGTTAAAAATCTTAAATAATACCATCTAGAAGCAAATTTTATTCTCATTGACATGATACTAGTAATATTTGATTAATCATGTTTAGCTTATTTAACTTGCACAAACAAGAATATCAGTTTTCCAATTTAAGTATACCATGTAAACGTCTCAAATACGAGTTTTCTATAAAACAAAAATTTATTTACTCTAAATATTTATAGTAATATATATTTTAAATTATTCTAGGTTTTGCATACTATTTCATGTTTAAGAGGTAAGAGAAAACTATTATTTATAACTAGGAACTTAAATTAGAATGACTGAGATTTGCATTATTAAAAGTATTAAGATCATCAAAATATATTTGTCTATATTTCAAATTACTGGGAACTAATATTAAATAATCTAATAAGGTAGTTTCATTGTATTTCACTAATATGTAGCCCAGTTTTGACTATTTTACAGTTATCTTAATACGAAATTTCATTTATCCAAGTTACTATCGCGGGGTTAATAGCAAAATTATTTAAATTTAATGGAACTAAAGTTGAGGAAAGCCTAAATTATAACTAATAAAATGTGACTAACATTTTTTTCGAGTGTTTTACTGTTTTTTATCGCACATTCAGAAAAAATTGCAATTTAACAGTAGCCTTTTGTAAGGTTTCTGTATTCTCGTAAATAGGATATATTGCTTGGAACTCTATGTACAATACTTCATTTTGTAATCATGTTTGTTGTTTTATAAAAATCCATCCTTTTTCTTGACGTTTAAGATCTGTTCAAGATATGGACGAAAATTTCCAGAGACACTACACGGGTTGACCTTGACAAAAACTGCAAATTACCCCGATATAAACTTTTCTTAAGAAAATATTAAAAACTTCATCAAAACAGAAATCACATTTAAAGATTCTTTTCTTATAGTTATTGGTTGCTCAATACAAAATTTGATAAGATTATAGAAAAACTGAGTGATTTTGTATTTTCAGTGTTCCACGAATAGTCGAGTTGAGAGTTATTCTTTTTTAAGTCTTAATTAATTATATTCTTTTATCCAATAAGTTTCTCCGGGCCGTTTCCTCTCTTGGTTTCAACACACCCCCGTCTCTCCAGAACACTTCTTTGGAACGCTGCAAAAGCTGGAGAGATCTTCGTCATGCCATCAGCCCAGTTTTCTGGCCCTGGAACGTAATCCACTCTAAGAATTCCCTCCTGCACCCATTGTTGTAAGGCAAAGAATTTACTTCCTTGATGTCTTGTCATTTTTGTTGGTGCCGTACCATTGACAACGTTCACCACAGCCTTGTTGACCGACAACATCACCACAGACCAAAGAGATTTGCAAAACAAGTCTTCAAGAATGTGGCCTACGCTTTTCAGCTCTCGAGCACAATCGTAGGCTGCAAAGAACTCAGCTTCGCTGGATGATGTTGCTACCCACGGGAGTTTTTTTTGATCGCTAATGGACCATATTGCCATTCACAAAAAGTAAGAAACCCCCTTGTACTTTTGAACTTTTTAGGATCATCAGCAAAAGCAGAGTCCGTGTAGGCAACCACTTCCCACTCATGTTGTTCCCATTTCCTATACTTCAAACACAAATGCTTCGTCTTCATCAGGTAAGCCACAATCTGTTTCGCAGCTATCAGGACTTCCTTCGTCCCGTCATGAAGTCTTCGAGCAATCTTGTTGACTGTAAAAGCGACATCTGGTCTAGGCAATCCCGCAATGTAGTTGAGTTAACCGAAGATCTGTTGTAGTTTTCTAACATTGGACAGTCTGATGGAATCTTCTCTCCACTTCAAGTTTGAAATCATCGGCTTGTCAAACAATCTGCTGACTTGGTGTTTGATTCCCAACTCAGTCAACATCCCGTCCTGGTGCAGTTCCAACTCTTGGTCATTGTGTGTTAACTCCAATCCCACAAACTTGTTGATCGAACTCGTACACTTCACCTTGAACGTCGCTAGTACAAATTTCTCGCACTCCTCCAAAGCACTGCAGCTTTTACTGCCCAACAAGAAATCATCAACGTACAGAAGTAGGTAAACATCTTCTAATCGACCTTTTCCCCTTCGAACAAACAACGTCGGCGATCTCATCAATGGTTCCAGCCCGATCTTTTTGATGCTGTTCTTAAAGTGAATGTACCACACTCTTCCTGCTACCGCTAGACCGTACAAGCTCGCAGGGAATTTATACACAAGATCCTTGTTGTCCTCGTCTCTAGTAGGATGTCCAGAGGGTAGCTCAAGAAAAACAGGATTCTCCAGGCGCCCGTTCAAGTAAGCGCTAGGGCAATCCCCTTGACGAACAAAGTAACCCTCTGACTTCATGATGATCAAGAACAACCTCATCTCTATGATTTCAGCTGCAGGACTAAAGACCTCCTATGGTGTGTCTTGTTGAAGATCTCCCCTTGCAGCTAATCGGACCTTTAATTTTCTTTCTCCGGAGATGTTGTCCACTTTTTCAGTCAAAACTTCCATAAAGGGCAAGACTTGAACATCGCTTGGTCGAGACACCACCTGTAGTTCTCCAATGTTCTCTAGCTTCTTGATCTCACGCAAGTAGGCCTCTTTCCAGTCTCCATTACTTTTCACCGCTTCCTTGTAATTTCAAAACTCTCGCTGTTCTCTAGCCCCCAGTGCCACCTTGTAATTGAACAGACATTTTGCCAGTGCTTTGAACACCAAAGCTCCCGACCGAAGTTTTGTTGGAAGAATGTTGTCTGTCGAAATGTCACTCCGGCTTCTCTTTTCTTCCGTCGTGATCTGGCCAACACCCTCGGTACCACTTACTTCTTCCGCTTCTCTCTGCAAGTCTACCATTGACCCAGTGTTTTCCGTGATCTCCCATGCAATTTCTTCTTCGTCCCCTTCAACATTGACTAGTGTTACCACCCCCGTGTTTGTGACATCAACTGGATCAAACTCAAAACCGTCTGTCACTTCGTCACTCAACTGGTCAAACAAACACTGATCAATCTTTGGCTGCTTTGCTGTAAATGACGTTTCGTCACAAAAGAAGGTTGCTGTGTTGAAGATTCTGCCATTGTCTTCACGTTGCACAATGTACCCAACTGAGTCTTCTACGTACCCTAGGAAACGAACGGGTACTCCTGTCTTGTCTAACTTCCGTCTGGATTCTCCTGCAACATGGGCGTAGCCTCGCACACCAAAAACACGAAGACGCTTGAGATCTGGCTTTTGCTAGAACAGCAATTCCCAAGGACTGATCGATTTTTTACCTTGCGTCAAGTTTTGCGCAAACACTGCCACCTTTCCGGAAAAAATCCAGAATCCCAAGCCCATCTCTGCTTGAAACAAAAGAGTTCGCAAACCTTCCAACACAATCCGGTTGTTCTTTTCTGTGCGTCCATTTAACTCATGCACGTAAGAAAAAGACGTTTAATGTGTAAGACCATTCTTCTCGCAAGAATCGTCAAACCTCTTGTTACAAAACTCGGTATCATTGTCCATACGAATCAGTCACAACTGTCCTGGGAACATCCTTCCCATTTCAGCAAAAGACCAGAAAGCAGATCTGGGACTTCCGACTTTTGAGTGAAAGGTAGAAATCAAAGGAACCCACTCCTGGCGTCTCCAACAACCAATGCACCTCTTTTCCGATCCACTGACAATTTGTAAGGTCCCACACAGTCAGCTACTAAAAGTTCAAGAACTTGACACTCTGTTGGTGACTTCTTCTTACTCACCGGGGTTCGGTGCATCTTTCCTTCCATGCATCCGGTACAAACAGATTTTTCCACCAAACCAGTCAATTCTTCCACACCTTTCAGCGTCTCTTCTAGGCAACTCTGGCTACAGTGATTGAGACGACAGTGCCACACGTGAGCCGACAACATGGAAACCTTTGGAACACGAGTTGTTTTCACTTTCCCAGGAAACAAGTCCCCATCCAAAGTTGCCTTGTACAAGGTCGAAGTTCCTTGTCGAATCTCTGCAGACGTTTCAGAAAGCCTGACACTGAGCCCTTTCCTCACCAAAGCAGAAACAGACAGCAAATTCTGAGCAGCTGGCCAGAAACCAACATCGTTCAGTCTAACTTGTAGTCCATTTTCTAGTTCCAATTCCACAGTTCACACTTGATTGTAAGACACAAAACCATTTGCAGTCAACACTTGTTGCGGTTCTGCCTTCTTAATCTTCGTGAACCATTCTAGACTTCCACACACATGGTTCATCGATCCAGAGTCTAAGAAGAAACTCCCACAACCATCACTCACTTTAGCACACATCCATGATTGTTGTTTTCACTTCTCCGCTGATGCTTCTTTGTCTGGTATGTAGTTCAAAAGACACTCACGTCTGAAATGGCCCGGTTTCTTACACTTGTGGCACCTGAGCGTTGACTTGTCCAGTGGCTTCTTTTTTGTTTTCCTTGACAACAACACCTTTTGTTCCTGCCTTTCCTTCTTGAGTTGCTTTCGACTTGCATCGAACAACCCAGTGTCGATCAAGTAGTTGAGAATACCATCGTAGGAATGAATCCAGACATCCTGTTCATTAATTTCAGCATTTTCCTCATGCTCTTTCAACCCATGCGTGATGAGAGCTAGTGATCGTGGTAGTTTTTCCAAAAATTGCATTGACAGAGCCTTGTCACTGAAAACCCCATTAAAGCTACGTAGCTGTGCCACCAGTGGCTGGTACGTTATCATGAAGATGAAGTAATCGTGTTGAAATGTCAATTTTGCTAAGTCCGCACGAATCCTCGTCTTTTGACTCAAAATTGAACCAACAAACATTTTTCTCACACGCTCAAGCATTTGATCTGCCGATTCCAGATGTCTCACGGCTACAGACAACTCCGATTCCAAGCTTAAAATCATGTCACGTTTGCAGATTGCTCTTTTCGTTGCTCGGGTTTCTTCCGTGTCACCTTCCTTGAGGACAATTTCCGCCCCACTACTTACATGGTCCCACAAACTCAGAGCTTCAAAATGAAATTGGAGCTGCGACATCCATTCGTAAATGTCGCCTCCTGCTGCCAGTTTTTTAAACTTCGGTAATCTACTCTCATTTCCACTCGCCATGCTCAGTTTTTTCCTTTTTGTTTAGACTCTTAACCTGTTCCACGAATAGGCGAGTTGAGAATTATTCCTTTTTTATTAATTAATTCTGTCTTCTTCCGTCCGAGAGGTTTCTCCGAGCAGTTTCCCCGAACCGTTTCCCCGAGCCGTTAACCCAAGCTGTTTCCCCGAACAGTTTCTCCGAGAAGTTTCTCCGGGCCATTTCCCCGAACAGTTTCCCTGAGAAGTTTCTCCGGGCCGTTTCCTCTCTTGGTTTCAACATTCAGATGTGCAGATTTTCAACATTTTACTTTTCTGCGTAAAGGTTAGCTCAGTTACAGTTAACTAGATAAAAAAATCACGAAAAACAGTTTGAGAAGTCAGATATAATGAATTCTTAGGATCTGAGAAGAATCAGATTATTTATAGAGTTATTCTTTGTGATGTTACGTTTGAATGTATATTCTTTAGAGATCTGTAAACTTAGTGAACCCCCCCATAAAATTGGCTTTTTTAGGGTTTAAAGTATCCATTCTTATGAAATACATTGATAAAATACATGGTTGGAAAGTTTTCTTAATTTGAAACACATTGTGGGTGATAATATTGTATTTGAGGAAGATTTCGTGACAAAATCTAACAAATACTATATTTTATGTTTTCAATAATCATCGTTTTCTTATGCTTTATATAGTTTTAATCCTCTATATTATTATGTGGGTAAGTAATTGTTCTAGTTTGCAATACGTTTTGAGCTTTGTAGAAAAGTTGAAGAGGTGTTGTTGATTTTATGGCCATTATACTTATTTTTGAAAAAATCTTTGATAAAGTTTCCAACAGCCTGTAATAACAAAGACCATAAAACAATATTATTCACTACTAGGCTTAAATTGAATATAAGAGCGAACGTTGTCAGTGTACAGAGATCGGTTAACCTTTTTTTATGGTTTTCTGATCGATATAAAATGGATGTGCGATATTGTGGTGATATTTTGGATTCTACATGTATTTATTCTTTTCACATCCTATATTATCTTATATGGCTAAAAAATGTTTAAAAGACCTTTCTAAAAATGTATTTTGTTTTTAATATATTCAAAAATTCATTGAGAAAAGATCTTTGCAATTATTTAGAGATTGTTCTAAAATACCGGATGACGTGAAAAGAACAGAATAGAAAAGTATCTTTTAGTCTTCAAACACAAATTTTTTAAAAGCCAGTGGGTAGAAAAAAAATTTTAAAACAAGTATTATAACTTATAATAGTGTTCCACATAAAAATTAAGGTAGATATAAGAGAAGCCAAAATATGACTTGAAATTGACCAATATTCTAGAAACATAGAAATAAGTAGTTTAACCCTAGTATTTCACAGTAAAAGAAAATACAAAAGCTATAATATTTTGGAACAAATATTTAAAGCATCTTAAAATCTTATTTGGTTTAAAAAGAAGAAGTATTGACTGAGAAAATGGCTTTTACTGAGGAAAATATTCCTATGATAGATTTGATCTTGATGTTCGGGTATTAAAATGCACATAACTCGTAATCAACTTATGGAAAAACAAAATTACATTCCTTGAATGTATAGTAAATTTAAATATTGTGCCAGTGATATATCATAGTTTTTTTTAAAAGAAGTTCAGGTCAAGATACAAGCATTTCTATTTGAAGACTATGCAAAATTCTTGACATGGCCAAGGTATTACCTCTATTTTCTCAGTTGCATTTTCTCTTAGTGAGAAGAATTAATTCTTTAAAACTACTTAGAAAAGGTATTTTAAATATTTAAATTTTTTTAGGAGTTATTTTTAGCTCAGATAGAGATAAATTCAAACGTAAGGGTAGTAATTATAAGAAAATTTTCGTATGTAAAAATTTGCAAATGATGTTGATTCCATGTTGCATCTACTTTTGAGTCAGCTTTTGCTTCAGTTTAGTTTCTTTATAGCAATAATATAGATATAATATATTATTAGGATATTATTTTGGACTGAATATTAAATTGTTAAAAATTTTTGGGAACAATAAAGGCTATCAGAATTTTTACTTACCGTTAATTTCCGATCCGTTAAGGATACTTTACCGTTAATAACGTTAAAAAAATTGGCATATTTAAATATCCAATAGTTAACGGTAAGCACGATGAAGGACCCTAGATACAGCCAGTTGGTTTTTTTGAATGATTACTTTTACACCAAAAAATATTTTGGGCAATTAGTTTATGTACTGTATTTATCTTGTGTCGCGGTGACTTTGGATTTAGAGATTTGGAAAGTCCTTCTTTGTTAGATTGTGTGTTAACGGTTAAGCGATACGGTATGCCAAACGATAACTATTACAGGGTTACCTTAGATTTATAACAAATACCATAGTACAAGTAAGCTCTCCACAATTTCCGGACATAGGAACAGTAACCCAAAACTGGGAGAGAGATCCTCCCGAAATAAGGGATCCAACAGGGTTAGAAATAGTTCACGTCAAAAGATGGTGTAAGGTCTAATCCCGTTGTTGTCCAGTTGCAGCCCACATTGTTAGTACGTGCAAAAAACCTAATTTTGTTATGCTAAGGAAAACTTCGGTTCAACAGTGAGTAGAATAATTCAGTTTTCACCGATTGCTTCTCAGGCTGCGCCCAAATTAAGTTAGAATGTCCTTTAGCGAATATCTCGAAGAAGGTGTCAGAGTAAGTTAATTTCTTGTTTTCTTTTCGTATGAATACGAGCCAAATCTCCTTGCTATGTTGCAGGATATAGCCAGGAGTTTTGTGCAACTTGCCAGAATTATTTCGTTTAATCCATGTAATGCTATCGACCAGAAAATACTTGAGAGAGTTAGCCCACTTCAGTACTGTAAAGTATGAATAATTGGTTACCCAAATAAAGAGAAGTGAGCCATACAGATAATTGACTAAAGGTAAAGTAATTTTTGAGAATTTTTCTAGAGAGATAGTTGGGTAATCTAGAGCAACCCCTAGTGGGATTTGTAACGCCAACTTTCCATGGCGGATCCATTACGACTAGGGTGTATACATCCGAGCTTCTTGTAGGATGTGAATAGGTCATGCTGAATACATTTTCCAAAATAACTCTAGAATGAGCAGGTCTGAAATAAATCTTTAACGTCGTGCCAGCGATCTGGAATAAGTTTCCACCCTGATAGTTTAAAATAACCTTGGAGACTTTATCGAGGTCCAATAATGTGATAACTACATCTTCATCGTGAAACTCCACCGAGACCGAAAACTGGTCCTCAGAAATAGAATATTGGGAGCTAGAAGTAGTAAATAAACCTGAACTTTCCTCAGAACCTCTAACTGTGCACCAGTAGCTGCTAAGAGCAGTCCAAAAAATCATCATTGATGCTAATAATTGAATAAAAATTGTCCAAAGATCCTTTATTGTGAATATAAATTTCTTCCAACTGTGAAGTATGATCTGATAACTTCTTCTCTAGAATAAAAATATTAAGACTATCTTTCTTTATAAAACACTGAGCACTTTCTAAATTAACTTCAGAAAGTAAAAGCTGTATATTTCGTAAATCGTTAATCCTTCAAAAATAAGGAATGGAAAGATCTTCATAATTCCCTTTGTATAAAATTTTCTTGAACTGATTTAAAAAGACATATTTCTCTGAGAACATATTTGATCTTCCTGGTAAGTTCTTGTGAAACTTATTGATTCCAAGCTCAGTGCACAAATATTCGCGAGCTTCAATTAAATCAAACTTCAAATTGTAGAACATACTAATAGCCTGGAGGTTTAAAATACTCTGAATCTGGGTATTGACTTGTTGCTTAGTTCGGTATGGTAAATGAAACTCCATGTAGTATTTGTCTTAATTTCCACAGCCAAAGTTTTTTTAGAAGGCAACATAAAATGTTCTTTTCCTCATCAAGCCAACCCAGTGTATTTCTTTTTTCATTTAAGTCAAAATTCGAAGTTGCTTTAAAGTTCAAAAGGTTGCTCTTCTAATATTTGTATTCCCCCTCTGAGAAGTAGCGTCCAACTTTTGTAAGTGGGATAATAGTGCATCTTTCCTATATTTGTTTTTGATTTTATTAACAAAATCCCGTACTAGTAGGGGAACATCACGGTAAATTGTATCCAGCGGTTCCAATGTATCGCTTTCAACTGAAAACCAAGCCAAGAAACGCACACACTGTATTCAACTCAAGGGGATGAGAATAATTGAATCTTCTTTATCCTTATGATTTCTAGGCTTTGAAAATTGTGAACGAATAGAGCCTTAAGGTTTTTGTTGCCAAAGGGCCTTTCATTTGAGTAAAACCATAATTGTGAAGCGCAAATAATTCTTCTCTTCCCTACGATGCTTTCTACTTCATAGACATCTTTACTAATAATGTTTGTGACCTGATAAGGACCGATCCAGTTAAGGCACGTCTATTTTTTTTGCATTAAGGGTTCCATACTCAGAAACGAGTACATAGCCACCCTGCAAAGATTAGAATATAACTTTCCTCTTCTTATTTTGACGACTGTTCTCCATAGCCCGCTTAAATTTGACCTCCGTATAAACTTCATCCTGTACGGACTCGATAATACTCATAATTTCATCAGCTTCCTCAATAAGCGTAGCAACATCCAGTGGCTCCTTAACGTTGTTGGCTAATGAAATCGAAAAAATGTTTAGGAGATTGTTGGAGAAGAGGTGTAGTAAGCTTGTAATATAGAAACAACTTGTTGGGAGATTTATTTAGCCTTTCATTAGATGGTCTGTTGTTTATAACATATGAAATAGTAAGTAATTTTGGCCACTCAGACTCATGGAGTCTGTATTTGGAGGTTAGGCTCTTCATGCAGCGAAGGATAGCTGAATTTACCACTTCACCCGAGCCATTTTTCCATGGTGAGTATGCCACCGAGAACCCTTGCTCGAACCCTATATTTTTTGTTAGTGCCTTGAGCAAGTGATTTGAAAAATGTGAACCATTATCAGTTATCACCAAGAAATAATTGTTGAAACCGAGGTCGGAACGCCACTGCATTAAGGCGTTGGCCATGGCCTTAGCTGTTGGCGCTTCTGAGTAAAATAACTTCAGCTTCCTGGTACATGAATCCACAAGTACTAATATGTAACCAGTTTTGTTTACATACAGATAGTAAGTCCTGAGGATCTCACACGATTTCTTAGCGAGATGTGTGAGATTATATGGGCGCCGCAGAATATGAGGCTCCCTCTGGGAGTGTAATCATCTTTGTCGGAACGGCTTCAACAGCTTCAGCTATTCACTCTTGCGGATCCCGTGAAAATAAACATTAGAGATCGATTTCTTCTCCGCTGCTAAGGATGGATGATACTTGTCCATGTGGTTCTTTACTAATAAGTGGCCAAATAGACTTCGCGGAATAACAAGTTTCTCCTGAAAATAAAATAAGCCTTCCATTTCAGTGCATTCCACTATAAAATCTGCAGGTAATTCCTTCTGCTTCTTACTGATTGTGCCTGCAGAAACATCGAATTTGTTGTTTTTTTTTTGAATAAAATGGGGATAACTAGGGGATATGTTCAGAGAATAAGAACTCCTTAATCTCCGAATAATTTGTAGTGATAGAAATAGGCCTTGATTGGAAATCAGTATTAGTTTCCGGATCAACCGTCCTTCGCATTCTGTTAACCAATGTCCTTTCATATTCCAAGTATTGAGGATGTTCTGAGAACTCCACTTCAGAGACGTCCACTGAAAATATATCTTTATGTAGTTCTTCTTCTCCACCTCGAACTGCAGAGGTTTGACCTTCAAATGCTAACTCTTCTTCTGTAGGAATTTGTTCATCCTCCAGTTTAAAATCCATAGAGCAACGTGTTATTCTGTTACTGCTCTCTTCTTCTTCTTTAGCCCAGCGGGTTAGCAGATCAGAGACAAAGTTATTTCTTGAGCTTATGTGGAATATTACCAGATCCACTGATTTGAGGCGAATAATCCAGCGGTATAGCAGATCCCAATAAATGCGCTTCTTGTTCTCCTTGACCCTAACAACAGTAAGGAGCGCCTTGTGATCGGTGTATACATAGATCCCACAATATGCGTCCTAAGAAGGAAGTCAATTCTTTCAAACGAGTAGATGAGATGATAAAGTTCCTTGGAGCTTATGTGTTATCTTACTTCACTAGGTACAAATCCACCGCTTAGGAATATCAAGGGTCGGGGTCAAAATGTGCGGACGTCATTTGTAACGTTGCCAGGAGAGCCCTGGAATACAGCGATTGACCAAGTGTCCTTCAAACTGTCGGTTAAGAGCAAAAGTGGCTCTTCATGATTGTAGGTAGAAAGAAAACGTTTGCTGGTTGAGACAATTTCTTCTAATAATTTCTTGTAAGCTTCAAGCAACTCATCTGTCCAGATCACCGGCTCTTTCAATTTTCTATCTCTGAAAGTTTCTTGTCTTTGAGGTTGGGATAATGTTCAAAAGTCTTCATAAGCTCGCCGAGCTTAGGAATATTAGATGAGATCCAGTTTGCCAGATATATCAGTTGGACCATTTAATGGCGGTATTCTGGTCTCTTCATATTTAGGATCTTATCGTAGAAGGCGGGATCGAATTTCCACCTGACCTGTCGTATCTCCCTCCACATCAAACTGTGGTTGGGATGCATATTCCACACTTTCTGAGGTTGAACCGGACCCGCTTCTTTGCAGCTTGCTTTAAAAGTTTCTCAAATATGATCAGAAGTTGTTCAAAAGACTGCGAATAGACCAGAAGGTCGTCTAACCACGCGATGACGCCATTTGATTGGGCTCCAAATAAGTCGTCGACACCATCCGCGTTGATAATTTCACTGATTACGCGCTCAAAAAATAGAGCTGGAGTGTTGAACCACCCGACAGGGGCGCCCTTCATTCTCCAAGCGGAGCGCCTTGTAACCAAAGTAAATATATCCCGATCCTTTTCGGCTGTTGGCAAAAAGTCAAAGTCACCAAGGATGTTGAGAGTTAAGTAAAATGAACTGTTTGTAATAGAAAAAAAACTGCCTTTCAAGGTTAGACAAATTGAGTGAGATGGGAACTGTGATATTATTTAACCGGATCATGACCAAAACCATGTGATAACGGTTTAAGATGTTTTCCCGTTTCCACTTTACCCTTTCCTCGGTGGTTAGTTCTACCCAGTTTGACGGGTTTGCCAATTTCTTTTCAACTACGAAGACAGGATGTCCCCAAGTGGGGTTAGTTGATCTCTCAACTATTCCTACCGCCTCTAACGCCTTGAACTTTAAATCTAGAAAGTTTTCTTTGTCAACTGTAAGGTGGTATCTGTCCAATCTCAGGATTATGTAACATTGTTTCAAAGAAATTTCTATTCGAGAAGGAGGCTCATTTGAGCGTTCGATTGCTTAACACCCCGGCTGTTAATATTTAGAATCATGAGATCTGTCATATCTTTATTTTGATTTTGGTCTAAATTAGAATCTTCTAACTTGCTGGCCATCATGCTCTTTGAACTCTTGATTTCTTCCTCTTTTTCAATATTCCCTTCACCTCTTTCTATCTCATTAAACTCCTCAGGCATGTTTTCCACCATGTTGGAAATAAGTATTGGTGGAATAGGCTCGTCTGGGGAAAGATGTTGAATGTGGTCTGTGTAATCATCTTTGATTTTTGAAATAGGAATAGGTTCCTCTCTTCTTAGGTCATTCTCAATCAGCATCTGTTTTAATTCAAGCTCCTTTTCATCCAGAGAATTAGATTCTATCGATATATTGTGCTCTCCTATTTAAAATAGATTCCGTAGTGTATTAATGAGTAAGGATTCGACGTCAACCGCCTCCTCAACAACGTCGGTTCTGCTTTGGTGAATAAGAGGTAAGTTTCTGTGAGAAGTATTAATAAATAAGAAATATATAAAAGAATCGTTCTGAAAAAAGGTCTGAGTATTATCTGTAAAAACAAGGTTGTTTGTAAATAGTAAAAAATCCGGCAACCGAAAATTATTTTTATAGAAGGAAGAAAAGATAGCGTATTGGTTTGCTGCTCGTAAGGAAATAAATACAAACGAATAATTTGGGAGAGAGTGTTTGAAAGATGTTTGATCCAAAACTTCAGTTTCATCGTGAAATATAGCAGAGAAATATGTGAGCTCGTCCTGCGTTGAAGTATAATGATTGACTTTATAATCTTGAGGCACAGGAACTACACCTAATTCCCCGCCAGGTTCCTATTTGTCCATGCGACCAGCTTTCGGGGGCGTCTTTGATGTTGAGTTTCAAACCGAAATATCTAAGTGTGTGATCGCCTATGATCATTTCGTCCCATAGCTTGGAATCCACACAGAAGAAGCGTTGTTCTTTTAAATCGAGTTTCCATCCATCTTGGACCAAAACAACGTGTGCTATTATCACAGCCCTTACTGGAATAGGCTTCTTGTCCATAATAGTAACATTTTTTATGAATTGTGGTTTTTCATCTCTGATCTTGTATGCCTGCATCGAGCTAGGTCAAGCAATGTTAAGGTCTGCTCCTGTATTTGCAAGACCCTTAACTTGCATGAAATCACCCGATTCAACGCTTTTCAACAGAAGTTATATGCTTCTTGCTTTGTCGCCAACTCTTTTGACCCGAATTGAAATTAGAGAAGTAGAACCAAATATGGTTGACTGCTTAATAGAATCTCCATCATCAACATTTCTTGTCCTCTGTTTCTGTTTCTTGACCTCAACTGCATTTCTCTCCTCCAACTTTGAGTTTCATCTCTCCAGCAAAAATCTTCTTGATAGTAGAATAGACTTTAGCTTAGATACAGAGAAGCCTTTAGATACCAATAAAAATTGTTGATATTCAATTCCAAAAACCGAAGGGATTTGGTTTATAACACTCCACAATATTTTCTTCTTATATTTTTTAAGCTCATTTTTGTCTAGATGTTTTAATATTTTAGAAACTTGGTCGAAGAATAAGTAGATTTGTTCTGCAGGAATTAAATATGCTGAAGGACATTTTAGATTCTTTTCCAGTATACCTAAGCATCTTAAACGTTTTGCTTTCTCAAAGTTGATGAGGTGTCTCGTGAGATAGTTAATAATAGCCTCCGAAGAATCTATATTGACTCCCCTTTGTTCCAGCAAGTCAGATAAATCCTTCGTTAACAAAGATCGAATAGAGAGGGACGGCACATTTCTAACTATGTTGCGATAGTGGTGTAGGAAATTCTCTATCTTGTCTCCAGTCAGTTGCCTCAAATTTTCCGGAAGTTGAGCTTCAACCAGAGGTAAACCATGTGTAACCGGTGCTTGTGGAAGTGTTTGGTATCCAGGATTGCCTGGTAGCCCTTTGTATTTATACTTTTCCAAAAATGTGCTACCGGTTTCAGACCATTTATCGTATAGTGACGTGGCACGATGTGAATTTTTACCTGCATTTCCCCCTATACTTACTACATCGCGCGGTTCATCTTGTCCCTGCTTATCACGCGACGAACGCAATTCTTCATCTGCAGCAGTAGAAATATCAGGTAGCTCGCTTTCCTCTTTACGCCTCTTTCTCTCCTCTATCTGGTCGATATCTTCTCTCAGGTTATCTTTTAGCGTGCTGAGTTCCATTTCTTTAGCCACCAGATTATCGTGCCAGCTCCGAAGATTCTCAAGCTGCTTCAGGTTGTGATCTTGAGGTGCTTGCTGCTTTGAAAGAAGAAATTCCAAGCCTTTTTCTCTGATGTCGAGCTCAGCTTCCTTTTTTGCCAGTTTCTCCTTATCTAGCTCTAGCTGCTGCTGGTTTGTGATTTCTTTTTCTCTGAGACAAGATTCATAATCCTCTAAAGCGGTATTTTGATTTTTAAGACGCCTATTTTCCCTACGGATCCTTTTCAGCTCGTCCAAAGCAGAGAATGGAAGAACGCTGGTGAACCTGCTGCGTGTATCCGCTCGTTTTGGAGTCTGAGATGGTGAAGTAAATTCAGTAGTAGGAGTGGAGGTGTCTGGGTTATTCGATTGAGTGGAAGAACCTTCGTCCCCAGCGGCTGCATCAGAGTGTTCCGTTTCCGGTGGCATGGTAGATTCCACTTCCTTGTTTTTACTCTGCATATTCTCCGAATCACTCTGATCCATTATCTTCTGACGTAATTCGAATTATGTCTTTATCTCGCGTCGCGATGACTTTGGATTTAGAGATTTGAAAAGTCCTTTTTTGTTAGATTGTGTGTTAACGGTTAAGTGATACGATATGTCAAACGATAACTATTACAGGGTTACCTTAGGTTTATATCAAATGCTATAGTACAAGTAAGCTCTCCACAGTTTTCAGGCATAGGAACAGTAACCCAAAACTGGGAGAGAGAGTACTAAAATAACAAAAACAAACAAACAAAAATAAAATGATGAAATCAATTAAAAAGCAATGTGAAGAAAGAGATAATAAAACATCCTTTGATATTGAATGGTATATTAAGTAAATAAATTATTTAAAGGGACTTTTATGATGACAAAGCTCCAAATACCAAAGACATGTTCAAAAGGGAAATAGAAGAGTTTGTAAAGGTGTTTCAACCAGATAAAGAAGTGTCTACTTTAGAGTATACTATCTTCTTTTATCTTTATATTAGGTTTAACTCTTGTCCCTTTCATTCTGTTAAATCAATATTTGTAAGATTTATTTCTTATTTTCCAGCTGTGAAAGCACTCCGGTATTGTATTTTGTTTTCTTGACCATAGATTTTTCGAATGTAGTTTCAGTGACGAAAACTTTCTAAAATTTAAAAACTTGAAACTGAATAAGTTGGAGTATATTTTTTTTTAATATTTTTAGTTTAGGTTTGAGTTTTGTAATATTCCTGAAATCAGTTCATTTTGCAGTTTTTTGAAATCAATCAGTGTAAAACATATACAGTAAGAATATTTTTTATTATTACTTAGACTATATGAAAACAATTTCATTGAAATATATATATCAAATATAGTTGAAAGTTTATCTTTTAATGAAACAATTCTAAAAATATAGTATTTCTTACTAATATATTGAGTCTTTAGTATTTATCAAGATGTTCGCAATAAAGCTATTGTTTCAGCTATAAAAAATTTCTTGAAATCTAATAAAACAATAAAGTATTTAATATATAGACATACTGAACCATCCAAAAAGCTAGAAGAAGAAGATATTATTGAATTACAAGAAATAGTTAATTCACATCCTTTTATACTTGGTCTACAAGTTTATGAAAATTTTATTGAACCTAAAGGAAAGAGTAAAATGTTAAAAGAACTTGTTCATTCTGCTTTACAAAGTCAATATGAAAAAGCAAACTCGTTAAATGAAGTTCCAGTTATTCTTATGGGTATTTTATTTAGTTTTGTTTTATTTTTAGGTGATGGAAGAACTGGAAAAACTTCTTTATTAAGAAACCTATCTGGAAAAAGTTTTCAAAAAGAAACTCAATCTACTTTAGTTTTGGAAGATCATCAAATATTTCAAGTTCACCGCCATAATTTTAAACCCCTTACAAAATATGATTTGAGTATTCAAAGAGTAAAGAATATGATGTATTCTAAGTATCAAATCGAAGATGAGGTTCAGAAAAAGTCAAAATATAACTTAGCTTTTGAAGATGAGTTGATTACAAGAACTGTAAGAGAGAAAAGTTTTGTTGAACAATATACAACAGATTATTTTTCAGATTTCAGTACTAGTGATACTTTTTTACGTGTTTATGATTTTGGTGGACACGAAGTTTTTTCTTCAGTTCATCATATTTTCATGAATAAAAAAGCTATTTATTTAGTTGTTTTTAATATGACAAAGTTAAGAGAATGTGATTTATTTAGACTTAAATTTTGGTGTGAAAGTATTTTAAGAAATACTCCAAAAGTACCTGTTTTATTAATTGGAACTTATTTAAATACTTTTTTAAAGAAAAATAAAAACCTTGAGAATATAAACAACACAATTAAATCCTTTCTGTCTAAGCTTTCTGGGAAGTTAACTCTTGTTGAAGATGAAAAAACTATTTTTTTCCTGTTGAAAACGCTATTGATTCTACTGAGAGTCGTGAAAAGGCAATTAAAATGGAGTTCAAGAGCATAGGGAGCTATAAATCAAACTTTCATATCTCAAAGTTATATGACTTATTAAATCCAAGTATATCGATCAAATCCGTTTATGTATTATTTTTGGATAATTGTCGTGAAGAATCAAGTTATATGACAGTTGAAAAGTTTAAACTAAAAGCTAAAAAGAGTAACTTTTCTGAAGATGAAATGGAAGAAATGTTAGAAATTTATTCTAAAGAAGGAATTATTTCTTATTTCAAAGATATAAATTTATCTGAAAGGGAAAATTTTATATTTTTTGCCCCTTCTTTTTTAGCTCAAGCTCTGGGAAGTTTTATTCGTGATGAAAGTTTTCATCAACTTGCTTTTAGAACAAATAAAAAAGTATTTTCAAACTATAGAAAATATATTGATAATGGAATAATAAGAAAAGATTTATTTGAAGTTTTATTAAAACAATATACAAAAAAAGAAAAAGAATATGTTTTGAATATAGCTTTACACAGTTTGGTTTTATTTGCAGATCCAAGAGAAAAAAATACTTTTATTGTTCCAGAATTACTTCCTGAAGTAAAAGATTCAAAATTAAAAATATCTTTGACTCCTGATTTAGTGTGGAAAACAGATAAACCAATTACAAAAGAAAAGTTTATGCAAATTGTATTTATTTTCTTTAGCCACAAAAGGCTTCAAGATTCATTTTTGTACAAGTTCTTTTCTAGAATAATTTTTGGTCCTGATGAAATACTTGATATATTTGTTGTTAAAAAACGAACTTAGTTTTAGATTTATTGGAACAGAAAGAGATGATTTTCTTGTAAGTTTTATACAGAAGTTGATTAAAGAAATCAATGTGAATGAAAAAGAGGTAGAGGAAATCTTTCATGCTGAAAAGCAAAAGAACCCTCACCTTTAAAGAGTACGACGGATATTTAATCCGATGAAAAATGTTTAAACTGATTTTAAGGTTAATTGTTTTTTAAGTGTTTCAGAATAATTCCAGCAGTTAAGCTATTCTAAGTTGATAATATCTATTTTTCAGTACTATCAAGGGGAAAATTTTTCTTGATTACTATTTGTAAATCTTGAAGTTGTAGTCTTTTTTCTTAACCTTTACGGAGTGCTAGTATAGGTTTCTACTTATCTAAAATATATTTTTTGTAAGTTTTCTTTGGCTTTTAGTTGTCTTAAAATTTCTATCTAAATCTTCTGATTCTTCTCTTTAAATTTGCTAGGAAAAGTCGACAGAAGTTCTTTTCTTTCTTCTTAACTATTAAGTTAGTATCTTCTTAGTACTACCTCTAAAACTTCTCCCTGAATCAAATTCCACAGCTAATTAAAACACTATTATATTCTAGTCTTTATACTGCAACTTACTGTATTCTATTATCATCTCCTTACTGGTATTCTTCTAATTAGCTGTATTTTAACTTGAAATACACATCACGTGATTTCATTCATCATTCCACGTCATCACTCTAATCAAAAGCTGTAAAAATGCAAACTTCGTAAATATAATAAATTGCCAAACGATTGTTTACCAGAACTTACGAGCGCGAATATACACCAAACTTCCACATATTTCTACAACCTTTCACAAATGATTGTCTCTTCGGAAACAACTTCTCAACAATGTAATTTCTATACTTTCCTAGTTGTTAACTAGACAATTCAACTAATATAATCCTCTCTTGTTTATCTCTGTTAGTTCTATTTTTTATCTAGTTATTCTTGTAATATTATTTCTTGTTTTTCTGTATAGTCGTTTTTCATAGTTTTTGAGATTAAGCACAGTGTTGCATTACCATAATGATAAATGTTAATTAACAGTGATGGGAATTGAGAATCGAGAAATGATTTTCCTTTCGAGAAATCCTGAAAAACAATAAAAGAACAAGGGAATTTAAAAATTTTATAGAGAATGGGGAGAGAATTCGAAAAATGATCTTAACGCGGAGAATTCTCATTTTAAAATATCCCTTAATAATGCAATGTCAAGAACCAAACACACAGTCTTCTAAATTAGGGACCTACAAAAGCCAAAACAAGGACAAACTCATAGAGTTAGAGAAAAAAGTGTTTTATTTTTTTTAACTTAAATTTTAGTTAATTGAAGCCTTACATGTACAGAAGAATGTGAAATGAAGAGCATATCAAAGTGTTGAGCTTAGATTAAGCAACAATATGACAGCATTGTTTATAAGAAAGATCTATGTCAAAATGTATTGTTTAACCCTTAATTACAAAATTATTTCTATAGTGAAATTTCATCATTAACAAGACTTACTCATTTCGTGAAACCGTAACTAACTTATTTATGTTTTAAACTTTCGAAACATAGTGTACACGTCCCAGATCCATCTTCTTCGCAAGGATTCTTAGCAGCAATTTTATTTTTTTCACAAAGGATATTGAACATCTTGAATGAATAAACTTTTAGAAGACTTGCTAATAACTTGGAACGATATCACTTCACACATTCTGAAAGCTAAACCTTGAAAATATGTTTATTACCTGCACCAATTGGACAGATTTTGCAATTTTCATTGTAGATTAGCGTTTCTTTAACTAGATTCAGACTCACTTCTGATTTATTTTCAATTTTTTGGGAAACGGATTTTTTACACATGTGTAAATTTACACACGGTGTCTGATTGGTTGAATTTTTTTGAGTATGGCCAAATAAGACATAAAGTCAAAATAATTATTAATGACATTTGTGATTTCATGATTTCAAATTTGGGCCATATAACCAAAAACTATACTTTACGAAATTTTGGAGGTAACAGGGTTGAAAAGTGGGCCATTTAACCCAAAATCAGAAAAAAAGAAAAAAAAATGCAAAAAAATTGTTCTGACTTCCAAGGACGAGTCAACTTTGCAAGAAGACCCTAAAAACCCCCAAACAATGACAGAAGTCGAACTATTGGAGAATTTCCAGTCTCCTAGTGAAGACGAGATGTTTGTGCAGCTTTCAACCGTTGCAAGTGGGCTGTTCAAGTGGAGAAAAAGGACGTCTTCGTGCTTTTCAGCTGAGTTGAGTAAGGTAAAATTTAGAATGGACTCAAAAAAATTAAAACGCTGTGTTATAGAATGCAGCTCTTCCAAAAACTGCGAATTTCGAGTAAATATTAACTTTGATTCTACTAAAATGCTCTATTTTTTTAACGTAATTCACCCAATTCACACAGATCATGAAGTTAAAGCGCTAGGAAAGGTGAAAAAATATGTTCAACAGTTAAGTGCAGAAGAATTAACATTTATTACACCATTAGGAGTTGCTCAAACGAGCCTTTCAGCTGCTATGGTGGTCATACATCGCGCATTTCTTGTAATTTTGTTCTCAAAAGTGCTAATTAAACGTGAAATGAAGAAAGTTAAACAAAAAAAATCAAATTCAGAAAACACAAATCTAGTAAAATTGATAAATTGTGGACAAAAATGCATTATAAAAGGCGTATCTTTCAATTTACATTTCAATAATGGTTCAATTTTAACTGGAGTTACGTTTCAAGAGGCTCTTCAATTGAAATTAAGTGAACCTTATGGTGATTCAATCAAATTGACACCACACATGGACTTACAAGATATCGTCTGGTTGCTATTCTCCCTGTAGGAGTTGATTGTTTTTTAAGAACAATCAATTTTGGGTACACAATGATGGAAAATGAAAATTCTAATGACGTTTAACGTGGTCTAGAAGAGCTGAAGTTAGACAAAGCTGAAGTGATGATGTCTGATGGCAGTTTGTTTTTGGCTAAAGTGGCGAAAATTTGTGGAGCTAGACACATTCGTTGTTTAAAATATCTTGCAGCAAGCTTTACTGAAGGGGCTAAAGGGCTCAGAGGAAGTGAATTAATTGAATTTAGGCAAATTTTGGCAGGAGTAATTACTGGAACGTTACCTAATGTTAGAGCATTAGACGAAGCTCTTGAAAAGATGAAGCAAAAGTTTACAAACTTTGTTCAAGAAAAATATTTAAAAAACTTAGAAAAAGAAAAAAGAAGCATCTGCTGGACCTACACAAAGGAATGTTTACCCTTTGCTCATCGAGCAACACAAAGATTTGAATCGTTTCATTTAAAGTTGAAAGGAAGAGGAATGAAACAAATTTTAAAAACTTGGACCTTAGATGACTTAATTCAACACCATGAAATCGTGATTGACCTGTACCTAAACACTACTTTAGAAAAAGTCAAAAAAAACTAATTAAAAAAGATGTTAAAGTTTGCAAAGAAGTTGAAGATTTGATGTTGTTAGAGCTAAAATTAATGCACAGCTGCTGGATTCAACAGGAACCTGAGCCAAACAATTACATTTTTATTGACAACACGTCTAGGGTTAGAAGAACACATCTTCTAACTGTAAAAAGAATTGAAAATGATGTTTTGCCTAAGTGCACATGTACCACATGGCAAAATCATCACCTACCTTGCAGGCATTTTGCACGGGTGTGTGACAAAAAAAGAGAAGAACTTATTCATCCTGGTAATCTGCTTCCTAGATGGAGGTAACAGGACCATCCATTGTACCAAGTGGCGCTAAAAGAACTTGGAAGAGTAAAAACATCTGACACAAAAGGGATCGAGTTCAAAGTTAAAGTTGCAGATCTAGAGATGAAAGCTGTTCCTAAAAGTGGCGAGGCTAAGTACTCCCGTCTCCTCGCTGAATGCAAGTTGCTTGCAGAAGAAGCAAAACATTCAGACGAAGGATGGAGGAAAGTCTTTGCAACGGTGATAAAAATCAGACGCACATTGCAAAATAATCCAGATGGAAATTTTGTACAGCTACAGCGCGTCTCAGATGACACCGTTGTGACTTTTGAAACCCCCAGGAAGCGCCAGAGGACAACCCAAACTACCTAGGCTGTAAGCCCAAGTGGATTAGATTTTTCGTCACTTAGCCAGTAACTTAAGTACTAAGTAAACGTTAATCTGCATCGATGTTTTGATTGAGAATAATATTTTTTTGTTTGAACTTTTGATTGAGAATAATATTTTTTTGTTCGAACTTTTGATTGAGAATAATATTTTTTGTTTGAACTTTTGATTGAGAATAATATTTTTTTGTTCATATTTTTTGTTCGATGCTTTGATTGAGAATAATATTTTTTTTTGTTTGAACTTTTGATTGAGAATAATATTTTTTGTTCGAACTTTTGATTGAGAAAAATATTTTTTTTGTTTATATTTTTTGTTCAATGCTTTGATTGAGAATAATATTTTTTGTTCATATTTTTTGTTCGATGCTTTGATTGAGAATAATATTTTTTTTGTTTGAACTTTTGATTGAGAATAATATTTTTTGTTTGAACTTTTGATTGAGAATAATATTTTTTGTTTGAACTTTTGATTGAGAATAATATTTTTTGTTCGAACTTTTGATTGAGAAAAATATTTTTTTTTGTTTATATTTTTTGTTCAATGCTTTGATTGAGAATAATATTTTTTGTTCATATTTTTTGTTCGATGCTTTGATTGAGAATAATATTTTTTTTCCAAATATAGTTTTTCTTGAGATTCTTTTCCAAATTATTTTCCAAATATAGTTTTTTCTTGAATTTCTTTTCCAAATTCCTTTCCAAATATTGTTTTTCTTGAACTTCTTTTCCAAATTATTTTCCAAATATTGTTTTTCTTGAACTTCTTTTCCAAATATTATTTTTCTTTTCCAAATTCTTTTCCAAATATTGGTTTTCTTGATTTTTTTTTGTTTGTATTTATACCTAAAAAATAAATGAGAAGAATAAAACTTATTCCCAATGAGTGAGAGGCACTGCACTATAGGCACATGCCTCTCACGCCCTTTATAAACCTCTCATGGATGTTGTCATCTTCTGATCGTGTTTTCATTTTAATTTTTGCATTGTTGGTTAACGATTTGTGAATAGAATGTGGCCCAAATGGTCATTGAAAAAATTGAGCCAATAGATTTCCGTGTGTAAATTTACACATGTGTAAAAAAATCTTATTCTAATTTTATGTTGCGAGGTTTCCTACAAAGTGAAGTCAGAAGATCATTGCTTAGTTCTGGTACTATTTAATGAATAGTGCTACTACCCAGCTTAGCTAACACTCCCACTTCTAACTAGTCTTTCTCCCTCAGGGAATATTTTTTTTTTCATTTCATAAGTTCAATAAAAGTTCATCCTATTTTGCT
Organism: Labyrinthula sp. Ha; assembly: GCA_015227615.1. NCBI lineage: Eukaryota > Bigyra > Labyrinthulida > Labyrinthulaceae > Labyrinthula > Labyrinthula sp. Ha. The sequence goes on along the minus strand of JAALGZ010000028.1, from coordinate 433,733 downwards.
GCACTGAAAATTCTATAGATCAAGACACCTCCGGAGGTAAATATTAATAACGTTAATCCTATTTACAGGTTATTTATGAGTAGTTATCTATTACAATACCAGTAGATAATAATAATAATATAATGACACCAAAAATAGGAAAGTTTTAAATAATTCTAACTTTGAACTAAATAGAATAAATACCATAGATGAAATAAAATTCTCTGTTTAAAATGATTTGAATTAATTTCCCTGAATCAAAGTCTACCATAATTAACTCTTACGTAAAAGATTCATATGGACTTAGTTATATTCTAATACAACCTAGTAAGAAAATCTGCTAAGCGTTAAAAATCTTAAATAATACCATCTAGAAGCAAATTTTATTCTCATTGACATGATACTAGTAATATTTGATTAATCATGTTTAGCTTATTTAACTTGCACAAACAAGAATATCAGTTTTCCAATTTAAGTATACCATGTAAACGTCTCAAATACGAGTTTTCTATAAAACAAAAATTTATTTACTCTAAATATTTATAGTAATATATATTTTAAATTATTCTAGGTTTTGCATACTATTTTATGTTTAAGAGGTAAGAGAAAACTATTATTTATAACTAGGAACTTAAATTAGAATGAATGATATTTACATTATTAAAAGTATTAAGATCCTCAAAATATATTTGTCTATATTTCAAATTACTGGGAACTAATATTGAATAATCTGATAATGCAGTATTATTGTATTTCACTAATATGTAGTCCAATTTTGACTATTTTACAGTTATCTTAACACGAAATTTCATTTATCCAAGTTATTATCGCGGGGTTAATATCAAAATTATTTGTATTTAATAGAACTAAAGTTGACGAAAGCCTAAATTATAACTAATAAAATGTGACTAACATTTTTTTCGAGTGTTTTACTGTTTTTTATCGCACATTCAGAAAAAATTGCAATTTAACAGTAGCCTTTTGTAAGGTTTCTGTATTCTCGTAAATAGGATATATTGCTTGGAACTCTATGTACAATACTTCATTTTGTAATCATGTTTGTTGTTTTATAAAAATCCATCCTTTTTTTGACGTTTAAGATCTGTTCAAGATATGGACGAGAATTTCCAGAGACACTACACGGGTTGACCTTGACAAAAAATGCAAATTACCCCGATATAAACTTTTCTTAAGAAAATATTAAAAACTTCATCAAAACAGAAATCACATTTAAAGATTCTTTTCTTATAGTTATTGGTTGCTCAATACAAAATTTGATAAGATTATAGAAAAACTGAGTGATTTCGTATTTTCAGATGTGCAGAATTTCAAGTTTTGCCTTTTCTGCGTGAAGTTTAGCTCAGTTGCAGTTAACTAGAGAAAAAATTCCTGAGAAACATTTTGCGAAGTCATATATAATGAATTCTTAGGGTCTGAGAAGAATCAGATTACTTATAGAGTTATTCTTCATGATGTTACGTTTGAATGTATATTTTTTAGAGATCTGTAAACTTAGTTAATCCCCCCTAATTAGCTTTTTTTAGGGTTTAAAGTACTCGTTCTTATGAAATAACTTGACAAAATACATGTTTGGAAAGTTTTCTTAATTTGAAACACATTGTGGGTGATAATATTGTATTTGAGGAAGATTTCGTGACAAAATCTAACAAATACTATATTTTATGTTTTCAATAATCATCGTTTTCTTATGCTTTATATAGTTTTAATCCTCTATATTATTATGTGGGTAAGTAATTGTTCTAGTTTGCAATACGTTTTGAGCTTTGTAGAAAAGTTGAAGAGGTGTTGTTGATTTTATGGCCATTATACTTATTTTTGAAAAAATCTTTGATAAAGCTTCCAACAGCATGTAATAACAAAGACCATAAAACAATATTATTTACTACTAGGCTTAAATTGAATATAAGAGCGAACGTTGTCAGTGTACAGAGATCGGTTAACCTTTTTTTATGGTTTTCTGATCGATATAAAATGGATGTGTGATATTTTGGTGATATTTTGGATTCTACATGTATTTATTCTTTTCACATCCTATAATATCTTATGTGGCTAAAAAATGTTTAAAAGACCTTTATAAAAATGTATTCTGTTTTTAATATATTCAAAAATCAATTGAGAAATGATGTTTGTAATTATTTAGAAATTGTTCTAGAATACCGAATGACGTGAAAAGAACAGAATAGAAAAGTATCTTTCAGTCTTCAAACACTAATTTTTTAAAAGCCAGTGGGTAGAAAAAAAAATTTAAAACAAGTATTATAACTTATAATAGTGTTCCACATAAAAATTAAGGTAGATATAAGAGAAGCCAAAATATGACTTGAAATTGACCAATATTCTAGAAACATAGAAATAAGTAGTTTAACCCTAGTATTTCACAGTAAAAGAAAATACAAAAGCTATAATATTTTGGGAACAATTATTTAAAGCATTTTAAAATCTTATTTGGTTTAAAAAGAAGAAGTATTGACTGAGAAAAACGGCTTTTACTGAGGAAAATCTTCCTATGCTAGATTTGACTTTGATATTCGGATATTAAAACGCACATAACTCGTGACTAACTTCTTAAAAGTAACTCCAATTTTTGAGTGCACAGGAAATTAAAACATATTTCCAATTATGTATCTTTGGTTTTATGAAAAGGATTTTGAACAAAGATACAACCATTTCTATATGAAGAGTATGCAAAATTCTTGACATGGCCAAGGCATTACCTCTATTTTCTCAGTTGCATTTTCTCTCAGTGAGAAGAATTAATTCTTTAAAACTACTTAGAAAAGGTATTTTAAATATTTAAAAATTTTTTAGGAGTTATTTTTAGCTCAGATAGAGATAAATTCAAAGGTAAGGCTAGAAATTATAAGAAGATTTTCATATATAATAATTTGCAAATGATGTTGATTCAATGTTCCATTTATTTTTGAGTCAGCTTTTGCTTCAGCTTGGTTTTTTTATAGCAATAATATAGATATAATATATTATGAGGATATTATTTTGGAAAGAATATTAAATTGTTAAAAATTTTTGGGAACAATAAAAGCTATCAGAATTTTTACATACCGTTAATTTTCTATCCGTTAAGGATACTATACCGTTAATAACGTGAAGCAAAATTGGGATATTTAAATTTCCAATAGTTAACGGTAAGCACAATGAAAGACTCTAGATACAACTAGTTGGTTTTTTTGAATGAATACTTTTACACAAAAAAATATTTTGGGCAATTAGTTTATGTACTAAAATAACAAAAACAAACAAACAAAAATAAAATGACGAAATCAATTAAAAAACAATATGAAGAAAGAGATAATAAATCACCCTTTGATATTGAATGGTATATTATGTAACTAAATTATTCAAAGGAATTTTTATAATGACAAAACTCCTATTAACCTAGAAGTGTTCAAAAGGGAAATAGAAGAGTTTGTAAAAGGGTTCCAACAGTTAGACAAGTTATTGTCCGTATCGTCTATATGTGTATGCGGATACGTATATTAAGTTAAACAAATTCAAAGAACTTTATAAGAGATTTAATATGATATAAGTAACGTCTTCTAACTCCCAGTGGTTGTTGAGATATCGAGGTTTTACGATCTGTTGTTTCCGGTGCTTATGTATTAGTAAAAATATATTATGTAAAGTTGCACCAATTGTGCAGTAATGTAATATTGTATTATAACTATGTAAAGTGTAAACAGTCAGTATGGAGAAAGTAGTACACTCGACTACTTACTTTCTGACTCCATGCGGCCTTTTTAGATCTTTAAATGTTGCCACTTCATCCTTGAATGAGTCATGTTCCAAAGTTTTTCAAACTCAGCTCTTGGATTCTGTTTCGTTTGAAGATCAGCAATGTTGAATTCGCGTTTGATGAAAATCACCTTTAGTTTTCCTGAACGAATGAATACCTTTAAGAAATAAATTGCAACACTCATGTGTTTTTGCTCTGGAGAAACTGTCTTTTCTAAGGTTTTAGATGAACTAAGTGAATCTGTAAAAATGACTGAAGGTAGCTTGACTTTGCAATCTAAATCCATGAACAATCCGTAGATTCTTTGCAAATGTTTTGCTGTCGTGTAAATTTCAATCAGCTCAGCTCCGGCAGCAGAGGCAGCAACTGTTCTTTCTCTTGAACTTCTGCCAGTAATGAGCGATTGACCAAAGTAAATGAAGCTACCACTAACACTTTTTCTGTTAAGTGAGTTAGAGGCCCATTCAGCATCACACAAGGCAAGAAGTGTAATTTCACCATTTAATTGATCCGAGTAAAAAATTCGTTTTTGATGTTTCGTTCTACTAATGTAGCCTAATGTGTTGAGAATTGATTTTACTGCAAAAGTTGTCACGTGTTCAGAAAGTTGACTAAGCGCATGTAACGCGTAGAGTAAATCAAATCTTGTAAGTCGTACGTAAATTAAAGATCCAAGCAATTCTCTGTACGGAAATTTAATGCTTTTAGCATTGGAATTTTTCTTAACAGCCTCAGCAAAAGTAGAAGGTAATGGTGTAAATTTGTCTTTAGTCTTGAAACCCTTGAATTTTTATAAAATTTTCTCAATGTGTTTGGTTTGGTTAATTTGGTAGTTTCCATTGGGTTTTCTTTCAATGTTAACTCCTAAGAAGTCTGTTTTCTGATGTAGTGTTCCTAGTGTAATTTTGTAAGCTTTCCTAAACTGTTTTGAGAAGTTTGTAATTTCTTGTTTTTTACCGAGCATCATTACATCATCAACGTAAAGTAAAGTAATTAATTCTTTCTTGTAGAAGACACACTCGTCAAAGATCGCTTGTTTGAGTCCAAGTTTTTGAATTGTAGCAGAAACATTGTCAATCCAAAGCTTGGGACTTTCCTTCAGACCGTAAAGCGCTTTCTCAATCTTCATTACTTTAGTCTTGTCATGTTTCAGTTCATGTCCATCAGGGATTTCACAGTAGAGTGTAGTGCCAGCAGGTATATCCGTGTACAAGAATGCGGTACTAACATCTAAAGTGTTAAAATGGAACTGTCTTCGAGCTGCAACTGCTAGTGCAACTGCAAGACTGTTGTAGTCTAAGGTAGGAGAACTGCGGTAAGGTGTAATTTTGAATTTCTGAGATCTTCCATTGTAAACACATCTTGCTTTGAAACTACCATTGCGTTTTTGTTTCACAAGCATCGTGCATTTTCCAACGTAAGCATTTTCAGGAAGTTCAGAGCGATTAATCACTTTGAGAACCTTTCGTTCTTCCAAAGCTTTGAGTTCTTTTTCGACCGCTTTCTTGTAAGATGCTTCGTCTGGGTGACCTCTTGTGTCACGGTAAATGGAAGGTTTCTGATCAATTCTAGACTGAATGATCTTCTTCCGTAGCTTTTCTTTCTGACCTTTTGTTTTAGGCTTGATGATGTGTGTTGTTTCTTCAGTTGTGTTCAACGTGAAAGCTGACATCCGATTTAGGTCGAATTTCGTGGCATTTCTCCCAGATCGCGTTGTGACTGGTAGACGAGCATTGTAGTTTTCGCTCGTTTCAGGTGTTTCAGGGTTTGTTACTTCGGCAGATGGGGTTGGATCATGTGCATCTTGATCCTGATCGAGTTGAACATCTGCTGAAGGGGGATTTTCATCGAAATTATCGTCATGCTCAAAATCATGATTTTCTTGTTGATTTGCCTTCTGGCCATAACGTACATAGTGTATACCAAAATCTGGACTGAAATCATCGTCATCATCAGATTCAAAATCGTACTCAGAAATTGGGTCATTTTCAGTTTTGTCAACAATTTTGATGTCACCAAATGAGAAAGTTGGTGGATTTTGATCGATTTGATCATGTGTTCTTGATTCTTGGAACCAAACATCGGTTAGTTGAGGGTAAATGATTTTTCCAGTACTAAGTTTGTAGATGATTGCTGTGTTGAAACTTGAATGTTCCTGTAGTCCAAGAAAGAGACCAGTGTCTGTTCTTTCTTGAAATTTGTTTGTCTTCGTTCCAGAAGATTTTAACGTAAAACAACAGCAACCAAAGGTTCTAAGTGAAGAAAGGTTTGGTTCTTGCCCAGTTTCTAGTTTGTAAGATGATTCACCAAGTTTTTTGTGATGCACTCTGTTCTTGATGTAACTTGCAAATTTGACCGCGTAGATCCAAAAGGAGTCATCAAGTTTAGACTGTAGTAGGGCGGCTGAAGCCATGACCTTTAAGATGCCAATCGTTCGTTCAGCAACTCCATTAAAAGTGTCATGTCGATCTCTAGGGACAAAACGTAAATGAATGCCTTTTGCAGAAATTGAGTTGACAAAGTGTTCTGCCGTAAAACCAGATTGGCGGTCTGTAACAATCGTTTTTGGTAAAGTTTTGAGTGTAGAAAGAAGGTAGTAAAGAGCTGCAAGTAAATCTTTCGATTGAAGTGTTCTTAAAGAAGCAACTCTGATTAATTTTGTTTTCAGGTCAACTAAAATCAATGCAGCCACAACACCATTGACTGGTTTCTTTGAGTGTTTTGGCGGAATGAGTAAGTCCATTGAAAAAGCTTGACCTTTGGAATCAGGAGAGAGTTTCATCTTGTGAATTAAATTCTTCAATGGGTTGTGTTTAGCTTTAGTCTGAAGACAGACTTGGCAGCTGTTTAGTTTTTGAGAACCCTTAATGAAACCAGCATGTTTAAGTTTGTCCTCTGAGAGATGCATCAATCTACGATGCATTAGATTTGGATCAGAGGTTTGTAAAACTGATTTCCCTAGTGGAATGATTTCAATGAAGCTTTTCTTTCCAAGTAAAATTATTTTTAATTTGTTTCCTGTTTCTAGTTGTACATTTCTAGAGCGATTGTTGACTTTAACATTCTGTTGCTCTAGATCGTAGGTACACAAAATGTTGAAATTTGCACTTGGCATGTAAATTGCCTGTACTGTAAAAAACTTAGAAGGAAATTCTTTGAATGCAAATCTGGTTGTTCCAGTGCCTTGGTAGCTACCAGAATTTTCTGTAAGTGTAAGTTTACCAGGCTTCTGATCCATGTGTGTAAAAAAATCAGCGCTTCTGAGAACGAAAACATCGCTGCATGAATCTAGCCCAGCTAAAGAGTTTGAACCTGTGGTACAAAGAGAAGTAGCGAAACTGAAAGGATTAAAATTTTCTTTTGTAGAAGTTACTGCTAATGTTTTCTTTGTAGGCTTTTTCTTCATCTTGGGAAGTTGTAATGTACGTTCTGGGTTGGTTGAACACACCTTTGCAAAATGATTAGGTTTGCCACAGTAAGAACAGGTAGCACCTTTAGCAGCACATTGTTTGCCTTTGTGTGGAAAATCTTCACCGCAATTGAAACACAATGTACCTTTTGAATTAGAAGAAACAATTTTCTTTGTAAATGCAACGACTGATGTACTTGGAGCATCAAAAGGGATCAAACCTGAGTTGTCATGCTGAAGTACGGCTTGTGTCACTTCACTCATGTAATCCTTTAATGGTAGATCTTTTGAATCCAAATTGTTGACAACTGTAAAAATTTTCTGATTGTTGTTTCTTCTGAAGAGAATCTTAGTTTGAAAAAGTGTAAGTAAATCAGAGTCATTTTGCATCATCTTGATCTGATTAGCCTGTTGTACCAAAGAATCAAAGCGTTTAACGAAGTCTGTAATGGGCTCTGATTCCTCCCAACAGCTGTAAATCAAGTTTCCAAAGTTAATTCTTTTTCTGGTTTGTGTAGGTAAGAATGTAACAGCCCCGATGCGTCGCAGGATTTTGCAAAAACGATGTGGGGTTCTGATTGTTCGTAAGAAAACAACGTCTTTTTTCCAAAGAGAAATGATGTCATCTGGAAGTTCATCGTCAATTTCTTCTTCTAGAATGTAGTTAGATTTTTGAGTAAGCGGATTGTAAGATTCTAACAGCTCATCAATGATGCTGCGATCATGAGATTTAAAGAATTTGCGTAGAGATGTTCCTTTAATTTGTAATTTTAAGGCAAGCAGGTACATCTCAACACCTTGTTTCAGAAGTTCGAATTGATTTTGATCAGTTTTTGATCGTAAAAGGTTTTCCAATCTTTTTCGTCCTTTCTTGCAGAATTCTTCGTTAATTGCTTCATTTGTAATTTCTAGCTTTGTAAGTGCTCTAGTTAAAGCAGGAAAGTTCTGTAAATGAGTTTCCCTTGGGCTAAGTTGGAGTTTTCACTCCGTGCTGTTCGTTCATCCACGGGATCGTTCTGATTTTCGTTTACTACCATCGCAACCAAGTTAGACAAGTTATTTTCCGTATCGTCTATATATGTATGCGGATACGTATATTAAGTTAAACAAACTCAAAGAACTTAAAAAGAGCTTTAATATGATATAAGTAACGTCTTCTAACTCCAAGTGGTTGTTGAGATATTGAGGTTTTACGATCTGTTGTTTCCGGTGCTTATGTATTAGTAAAAATATATTATGTAAAGTTGCACCAATTGTGCAGTAATGTAATATTGTATTATAACTATGTAAAGTGTAAACATTCAGTATGGAGAAAGTCGTACACTCGACTGCTTACTTTCTGACTCCAACCAGATAAAGAAGTGTCTACTTTAGAGTATACTATCTTCTTTTATCTTTATATTAGGTTTAACTCTTGTCTCTTTCATTCTGTTAAATCAATATTTGTAAGATTTATTTCTTATTTTCCAGCTGTGAAAGCACTCCGGTATTGTATTTTGTTTTCTTGACCATAGATTTTTCGAATGTAGTTTCAGTGACGAAAACTTTCTAAAATTTAAAAATTTGAAACTGAATAAGTTGGAGTATATTTTTTTTAATATTTTTAGTTTAGGTTTGAGTTTTGTAATATTCCTGAAATCAGTTCATTTTGCAGTTTTTTGAAATCAATCAGTGTAAAACATATACAGTAAAAATATTTTTTATTATTACTTAGACTATATGAAAACAATTTCATTGAAATATATATATCAAATATAGTTGAAAGTTTATCTTTTAATGAAACAATTCTAAAAATATAGTATTTCTTACTAATATATTGAGTCTTTAGTATTTATCAAGATGTTCGCAATAAAGCTATTGTTTCAGCTATAAAAAATTTCTTGAAATCTAATAAAACAATAAAGTATTTAATATATAGACATACTGAACCATCCAAAAAGCTAGAAGAAGAAGATATTATTGAATTACAAGAAATAGTTAATTCACATCCTTTTATACTTGGTCTACAAGTTTATGAAAATTTTATTGAACCTAAAGGAAAGAGTAAAATGTTAAAAGAACTTGTTCATTCTGCTTTACAAAGTCAATATGAAAAAGCAAACTCGTTAAATGAAGTTCCAGTTATTCTTATGGGTATTTTATTTAGTTTTGTTTTATTTTTAGGTGATGGAAGAACTGGAAAAACTTCTTTATTAAGAAACCTATCTGGAAAAAGTTTTCAAAAAGAAACTCAATCTACTTTAGTTTTGGAAGATCATCAAATATTTCAAGTTCACCGCCATAATTTTAAACCCCTTACAAAATATGATTTGAGTATTCAAAGAGTAAAGAATATGATGTATTCTAAGTATCAAATCGAAGATGAGGTTCAGAAAAAGTCAAAATATAACTTAGCTTTTGAAGATGAGTTGATTACAAGAACTGTAAGAGAGAAAAGTTTTGTTGAACAATATACAACAGATTATTTTTCAGATTTCAGTACTAGTGATACTTTTTTACGTGTTTATGATTTTGGTGGACACGAAGTTTTTTCTTCAGTTCATCATATTTTCATGAATAAAAAAGCTATTTATTTAGTTGTTTTTAATATGACAAAGTTAAGAGAATGTGATTTATTTAGACTTAAATTTTGGTGTGAAAGTATTTTAAGAAATACTCCAAAAGTACCTGTTTTATTAATTGGAACTTATTTAAATACTTTTTTAAAGAAAAATAAAAACCTTGAGAATATAAACAACACAATTAAATCCTTTCTGTCTAAGCTTTCTGGGAAGTTAACTCTTGTTGAAGATGAAAAAACTATTTTTTTCCTGTTGAAAACGCTATTGATTCTACTGAGAGTCGTGAAAAGGCAATTAAAATGGAGTTCAAGAGCATAGGGAGCTATAAATCAAACTTTCATATCTCAAAGTTATATGACTTATTAAATCCAAGTATATCGATCAAATCCGTTTATGTATTATTTTTGGATAATTGTCGTGAAGAATCAAGTTATATGACAGTTGAAAAGTTTAAACTAAAAGCTAAAAAGATTAACTTTTCTGAAGATGAAATGGAAGAAATGTTAGAAATTTATTCTAAAGAAGGAATTATTTCTTATTTCAAAGATATAAATTTATCTGAAAGGGAAAATTTTATATTTTTTGCCCCTTCTTTTTTAGCTCAAGCTCTGGGAAGTTTTATTCGTGATGAAAGTTTTCATCAACTTGCTTTTAGAACAAATAAAAAAGTATTTTCAAACTATAGAAAATATATTGATAATGGAATAATAAGAAAAGATTTATTTGAAGTTTTATTAAAACAATATACAAAAAAAGAAAAAGAATATGTTTTGAATATAGCTTTACACAGTTTGGTTTTATTTGCAGATCCAAGAGAAAAAAATACTTTTATTGTTCCAGAATTACTTCCTGAAGTAAAAGATTCAAAATTAAAAATATCTTTGACTCCTGATTTAGTGTGGAAAACAGATAAACCAATTACAAAAGAAAAGTTTATGCAAATTGTATTTATTTTCTTTAGCCACAAAAGGATTCAAGATTCATTTTTGTACAAGTTCTTTTCTAGAATAATTTTTGGTCCTGATGAAATACTTGATATATTTGTTGTTAAAAAACGAACTTAGTTTTAGATTTATTGGAACAGAAAGAGATGATTTTCTTGTAAGTTTTATACAGAAGTTGATTAAAGAAATCAATGTGAATGAAAAAGAGGTAGAGGAAATCTTTCATGCTGAAAAGCAAAAGAACCCTCACCTTTAAAGAGTACGACGGATATTTAATCCGATGAAAAATGTTTAAACTGATTTTAAGGTTAATTGTTTTTTAAGTGTTTCAGAATAATTCCAGCAGTTAAGCTATTCTAAGTTGATAATATCTATTTTTCAGTACTATCAAGGGGAAAATTTTTCTTGATTACTATTTGTAAATCTTGAAGTTGTAGTCTTTTTTCTTAACCTTTACGGAGTGTTAGTATAGGTTTCTACTTATCTAAAATATATTTTTTGTAAGTTTTCTTTGGCTTTTAGTTGTCTTAAAATTTCTATCTAAATCTTCTGATTCTTCTCTTTAAATTTGCTAGGAAAAGTCGACAGAAGTTCTTTTCTTTCTTCTTAACTATTAAGTTAGTGTCTTCTTAGTACTACCTCTAAAACTTCTCCCTGAATCAAATTCCACAGCTAATTAAAACACTATTATATTCTAGTCTTTATACTGCAACTTCCTGTATTCTATTATCATCTCCTTACTGGTATTCTTCTAATTAGCTGTATTTTAACTTGAAATACACATCACGTGATTTCATTCATCATTCCACGTCATCACTCTAATCAAAAGCTGTAAAAATGCAAACTTCGTAAATATAATAAATTGCCAAACGATTGTTTACCAGAACTTACGAGCGCGAATATACACCAAACTTCCACATATTTCTACAACCTTTCACAAATGATTGTCTCTTCGGAAACAACTTCTCAACAATGTAATTTCTATACTTTCCTAGTTGTTAACTAGACAATTCAACTAATATAATCCTCTCTTGTTTGTCTCTGTTAGTTCTATTTTTTATCTAGTTATTCTTGTAATATTATCTCTTGTTTTTCTGTATAGTCGTTTTTCATATCTTTTGAGATTAAGCACAGTGTTCCATTACCATACTGATAAATGTTAATTAACAGTGATGGGAATTGAGAATCGAAAAATGATTTTCCTTTCGAGAAATCCTGAAAAACAATAAAAGAACAAGGGAATTTAAAAATTTTATAGAGAATGGGGAGAGAATTCGAAAAATGATCTTAACGCGGAGAATTCTCATTTTAGAATATCCCTTAATATTGCAATGTCAAGAACCAAACACACAGTCTTCTAAATTAGGGACCTACAAAAGCCAAAACAAGGACAAACTCATAGAGTTAGAGAAAAAAGTGTTTTATTTTTTTTAACTTAAATTTTAGTTAATTGAAGCCTTACATGTACAGAAGAATGTGAAATGAAGAGCATATCAAAGTGTTGAGCTTAGATTAAGCAACAATATGACAGCATTGTTTATAAGAAAGATCTATGTCAAAATGTATTGTTTAACCCTTAATTACAAAATCACTTCTATAGTGAAACTCGATCATTAACAAGACTTACTCATTTCGTGAAACCGTAACCAACTTATTCATGTTTTAAACTTTCGAAACATAATGTACACGTCCCAGATCCATCTTCTTCGCAAGGATTTTTAGCAGCAATTTTATTTTTTTCACAAAGGATATTGAACATCTTGAATAAATAAACTTTCAGAAGACTTGCTAATAACTTGGAACGATATCACTTCACACATTCTGAAAGCTAAACCTTGAAAATATGTTTATTACCTTCACTACTTGGACAGATTTTGCAATTTTCATTGTAGATTAACGTTTGTTTAACTAGATTCAGCGTCACTTCTGATTTATTCTCAATTTTTTGTTGCGAGGTTTCCTACAAAGTGAAGTCAGAAGATCATTGCTTGGTTCTGGCACTATTTAATGAATAGTGCTACTACCCAGCTTAGCTAACACTCCCACTTCTAACTAGTCTTTCTCCCTCAGGGAATATTTTTTTCATTTCATAAGTTCAATAAAAGTTCATCCTGTTTTGCTGCACTGAAAATTCTGTAGATCAAGACACCTCCGGAGGTAAACATTAATAACGTTGATCCTATTTACAGGTTATTTGTGAGTAGTTATCTATTACAATACCAGTAGATAATAATAATAATATAATGACACCAAAAATAGGAAAGTTTTAAATATTTCTAACTTTGAAAAAAAATAGAATAAATACCATAGCTGAAATAAAATTCTCTGTTTAAAATGATTTGAATTAATTTCTCTGAATCCAAGTCCAAAATAATTAACTCTTACGTAAAAAATTCATATGGACTTGGTTATAGGCTAATACAACCTAGTAAGAAAATCTGCTAAGCGTTAAAAATCTTAAATAATACCATCTAGAAGCAAATTTTATTCTCATTGACATGATACTAGTAATATTTGATTAATCATGTTTAGCTTATTTAACTTGCACAAACAAGAATATCAGTTTTCCAATTTAAGTATACCATGTAAACGTCTCAAATACGAGTTTTCTATAAAACAAAAATTTATTTACTCTAAATATTTATAGTAATATATATTTTAAATTATTCTAGGTTTTGCATACTATTTTATGTTTAAGAGGTAAGAGAAAACTATTATTTATAACTAGGAACTTAAATTAGAATGAATGATATTTACATTATTAAAAGTATTAAGATCCTCAAAATATATTTGTCTATATTTCAAATTACTGGGAACTAATATTGAATAATCTGATAATGCAGTATTATTGTATTTCACTAATATGTAGTCCAATTTTGACTATTTTACAGTTATCTTAACACGAAATTTCATTTATCCAAGTTATTATCGCGGGGTTAATATCAAAATTATTTGTATTTAATAGAACTAAAGTTGACGAAAGCCTAAATTATAACTAATAAAATGTGACTAATATTTTTTTCGAGTGTTTTACTGTTTTTTATCGCACATTCAGAAAAAATTGCAATTTAACAGTAGCCTTTTGTAAGGTTTCTGTATTCTCGTAAATAGGATATATTGCTTGGAACTCTATGTACAATACTTCATTTTGTAATCATGTTTGTTGTTTTATAAAAATCCATCCTTTTTTTTGACGTTTAAGATCTGTTCAAGATATGGACGAGAATTTCCAGAGACACTACACGGGTTGACCTTGACAAAAAATGCAAATTACCCCGATATAAACTTTTCTTAAGAAAATATTAAAAACTTCATCAAAACAGAAATCACATTTAAAGATTCTTTTCTTATAGTTATTGGTTGCTCAATACAAAATTTGATAAGATTATAGAAAAACTGAGTGATTTCGTATTTTCAGATGTGCAGAATTTCAAGTTTTGCCTTTTCTGCGTGAAGTTTAGCTCAGTTGCAGTTAACTAGAGAAAAAATTCCTGAGAAACATTTTGCGAAGTCATATATAATGAATTCTTAGGGTCTGAGAAGAATCAGATTACTTATAGAGTTATTCTTCATGATGTTACGTTTGAATGTATATTTTTTAGAGATCTGTAAACTTAGTTAATCCCCCCTAATTAGCTTTTTTAGGGTTTAAAGTACTCGTTCTTATGAAATAACTTGACAAAATACATGTTTGGAAAGTTTTCTTAATTTGAAACACATTGTGGGTGATAATATTGTATTTGAGGAAGATTTCGTGACAAAATCTAACAAATACTATATTTTATGTTTTCAATAATCATCGGTTTCTTATGCTTTATATAGTTTTAATCCTCTATATTATTATGTGGGTAAGTAATTGTTCTAGTTTGCAATACGTTTTGAGCTTTGTAGAAAAGTTGAAGAGGTGTTGTTGATTTTATGGCCATTATACTTATTTTTGAAAAAATCTTTGATAAAGCTTCCAACAGCCTGTAATAACAAAGACCATAAAACAATATTATTTACTACTAGGCTTAAATTGAATATAAGAGCGAACGTTGTCAGTGTACAGAGATCGGTTAACCTTTTTTTATGGTTTTCTGATCGATATAAAATGGATGTGTGATATTTTGGTGATATTTTGGATTCTACATGTATTTATTCTTTTCACATCCTATAATATCTTATGTGGCTAAAAAATGTTTAAAAGACCTTTATAAAAATGTATTTTGTTTTTAATATATTCAAAAATCAATTGAGAAATGATGTTTGTAATTATTTAGAAATTGTTCTAGAATACCGAATGACGTGAAAAGAACAGAATAGAAAAGTATCTTTCAGTCTTCAAACACTAATTTTTTAAAAGCCAGTGGGTAGAAAAAAAAATTTAAAACAAGTATTATAACTTATAATAGTGTTCCACATAAAAATTAAGGTAGATATAAGAGAAGCCAAAATATGACTTGAAATTGACCAATATTCTAGAAACATAGAAATAAGTAGTTTAACCCTAGTATTTCACAGTAAAAGAAAATACAAAAGCTATAATATTTTGGGAACAATTATTTAAAGCATTTTAAAATCTTATTTGGTTTAAAAAGAAGAAGTATTGACTGAGAAAAACGGCTTTTACTGAGGAAAATCTTCCTATGCTAGATTTGACTTTGATATTCGGATATTAAAACGCACATAACTCGTGACTAACTTCTTAAAAGTAACTCCAATTTTTGAGTGCACAGGAAATTAAAACATATTTCCAATTATGTATCTTTGGTTTTATGAAAAGGATTTTGAACAAAGATACAACCATTTCTATATGAAGAGTATGCAAAATTCTTGACATGGCCAAGGCATTACCTCTATTTTCTCAGTTGCATTTTCTCTCAGTGAGAAGAATTAATTCTTTAAAACTACTTAGAAAAGGTATTTTAAATATTTAAAAATTTTTTAGGAGTTATTTTTAGCTCAGATAGAGATAAATTCAAAGGTAAGGCTAGAAATTATAAGAAGATTTTCATATATAATAATTTGCAAATGATGTTGATTCAATGTTCCATTTACTTTTGAGTCAGCTTTTGCTTCAGTTTGGTTTTTTTATAGCAATAATATAGATATAATATATTATGAGGATATTATTTTGGAAAGAATATTAAATTGTTAAAAATTTTTGGGAACAATAAAAGTTATCAGAATTTTTACTTACCGTTAATTTCCGATCCGTTAAGGATAGTTTACCGTTAATAACGTTAAGCAAAATTGGGATATTTAAATTTCCAATAGTTAACGGTAAGCACGATAAAGGACCCTAGATACAACTAGTTGGTTTTTTTGAATGAATACTTTTACACAAAAAAAATATTTTGGGCAATTAATTTATGTTCTTAAATAACAAAAACAAACAAACAAAAATAAAATGATGAAATCAATTAAAAAACAATATGAAGAAAGAGATGATAAAACATCCTTTAATATTGAATGGTATATTAAGTAAATAAATTATTTGAGGGACTTTTATGATGACAAAGCTCCAAATACCAAAGACATGTTCAAAAGGGAAATAGAAGATTCGTTGCGGTTATCGTCTAAATTTAATAAATCTGCTTTAAGACGCTTCAAAAATCTGGCAGGTTTTTTGTATTCTTCCTTAAAAATAACCTCTTGTAAGTTTCAAAAGTTTTTATTTCCTTATGTCTTAACGGTTAACAAAAACTATTGTATTTATATCAAAGTTGTTGGAATAGCATCGATTATCCGATAACACTATTATCCAAATCCACCGTTTCCAATAAGCTCCGCTATTTATAGGTAGAAATTTCCCTTGATATCACATATATATATTCCATATCTCACAAATTATTGGGACTCGGTATCGAAAATCAAGGTTCAATAAATCTCAAATATCACATTAGTGCAAAATTTCCCACATTGAACTCCCTGAATAATTTACACCAAATATCACACATATCACATCATTCTGAAAATCCAAAAAAAAACAAAATATCGCACCAAAAACCAAAAATACAGCCTGGAATCCCTTCGAAGCTTTCAAGAACGCTTCATATCGCTTTATAACACTCTATAACACCTCTACGAGCTGAAAGTATATCATAACACTACACCGCCCTTTCAGCTAAAGTAGTTAAAGTTCGTCGCCTACAACCATCCAATTTGACTTCAAATTGTTCTTCCTCCCAAATATTTCTAACATCCTAGTGCCTTGTTCAAAATCTTCTTCAATTAACTTGTAAAATTCATCAGGTTTTGAGTATTTTGATTTCATTTTCCATATAATATTTCTTTGCCAAATGTACGACGTTTTAACTTGCTAAGAAACAAGCCATAAATATCAATAAGGAATTCTTCTGTACACCACATAGTAACATTGCCAAGCGTCGAAACAACCTTATTCTTTCCATCAGTCTTTACGCAAACAACACGGCCCAAGTTCCTAATGTTATTCAAGGTAAACATATGGTCCACTGCTTGTTATTTTCTTCTAATAATCCAAACAAAAACCATACCTTTATTCATCACCGGTCTTAGATTCAACACCGCTATTTTAGAATCTGTCATTACTCTGTAATCTACAGCAGGACCCCATACTGGATAATCTGAAAATGTTTCCCATGGTGGGTCCGCTACAATAACATCATACGGATCCTCAACACTTAATAAAAATCTCGCACTCTTCCATTAAGATAATCTGCATCCTCTGGTACCTTCCATAAATAACCAATAAAATTCAACTTCCTATTTTCCACCTCAATTAAATTATTAGTTCCACTGTCTGTAAATACACAATTTCCGTCCACAACAGCAAATTTGTTTATTTTTGTCATGATAAAACTAGCTTTACATAGTTCATCTTCTACTTCCTTTTCTCTTTTCTTTAAATCAGCCCAAAACAACTTAAGATGTTGCCTGAACTCATCTTTCTTACCATTACATCTTGGAACTACTTTCCATGAATTTGCGTTATCTCTATTTAATTTTCGAAATAACTTTTCAACTTCTTCACTAAAAGTCATTTCATGTACCTCTAAAAATCTTTTTCCAAGCTTCTTTTGTTTTTTTTTCAATTGACTTCTTATATCTTCATTTAAATTCACAATTCCAAAATATTTTTAGATTTTCCTTCATGAGTTTCTTTTGGAGAAAATAAAAATTACCTCTAAATCTAGTATTATCTCTTTTCAACTGCATTAAATCTAAATGTAATCTATGGTAAACATTTTAACTCCATTTTCCCACAGGTCTCTGAAGGCGAGTGTAAATATGCTGCTTACTTTTCTCGGATCAAACTTCTTCAACTCCCTGAAATCTCCAAACCCTCTACTCATAATACATATTCTCAAAGACTGAAACTCAAAGGTAGACCAATTCAATCTATTTCATATTCCTTTTACATCAATGATTACTTTTTCCTATATCAACTTCTCCGCAAAAACTTGTTATCTCATCTTCATTAATAGCAAAAATCTTCCTTTGCTTTTCAATATGCTTAAAATATTCTGAGTTAGGATAAACAGTAAAAAATCACTAACTGCACTGTCTCAATGAATGGATTATCTCTACAAAATTGAATCACCAAAAAAGGTAAATCTTCCAAAAAGTCAACGCTGGCTCAATAATATTGTCACTTTTTGAAAATCTTTTCAACTACACAAAAACTTCGACTGCCGTTTATCATCCTTTACTAACTCCGATAGTTTTTTAATTTCCAACTTTTCTTTATCCATCCTATATATATATATCAGTGAAGTTTCAGGAGTTGGCAAACCACCGCAGGTGCAAAAGGCGCTAACAATATTGAATGTCTTATCTTCTTCTTTCCATTTACATCTTGGATCTCATATAAATGTTTACTTATGCATTTTGTAACTTGGTACGGCCCACACTTTCTAGGTATTAACTTGTCACGTCTCACTTCCCCAGATTCCTTTTCTGAAAGCCACACTAACTCACCTTCTCCAAAGAATATTGGCTTAAGGCTCTTGTTTTTATTTCTTCTCAAATTATACCACATCCTATATTCTAAACCACATGTACTAGCTTTTTCACTGTAACTCTTCAATGCTCTTCCTCAAATCTAGTGCTACTTTCTAAAAGTTATTATAGTCTTTTTTTCTTCATCTCTTTATAGACTGCACCTAGTGGAAACTTCCCATCTTTTACACCAATCATCGATTTTAAATGACTTAAATTCGTGCCTCAACACGGCAAAAGATTTTGATTCATAAAAGCTTGTAGCATTGAACGTACATCCAGTCATTCTCAATTTTCTAAATCAAATTCACTCACGATTGATCTCAGATGTCTCAAGACATTCTTATTCTAAACCTGAACTGCACCAGCTGTGTGACTCAGCTAAGTATCAGTGAATTTTTGTTGACATCCAGATTGTTATAAGAACCTCTCAACTACTATAGAAGTAAATTGTGATCCTCTGTTTATAACGAAAGTAAATACCGGCAAAAGTTTAAAGTGAGCATTCAAATCCAAAATAATGCCAGCCAGTTTATCTCTATTGGCTTCGCCACAATACCGCAAAATAGTAGTCCTGGTTAATGAATCAACCAAGGTTAGTACCCATTCTTTGGTATTTATATATATAAAGTCAGAAAGCAACCCCCCGCTTTACTTCCTCATGCTGTCACATATAATGGTCGACGGATCACCAAACTTGGACACTGGCAATGTAAACATTGTCTATGGAATACATCAATTGCTTTCTTCAACAACTCTATGTTATCCTTCTCAAAACAATTATCTGGTTTTGTTAAATTCATTTCCTTTTTTTATAGACGCATAACTGAAAATAAAATGGGTGTGCATTTTGATCAATGGTATTACAGTTTTCAGCACGAAGATATTATCTTCTTTC
Source organism: Labyrinthula sp. Ha (assembly GCA_015227615.1). NCBI lineage: Eukaryota > Bigyra > Labyrinthulida > Labyrinthulaceae > Labyrinthula > Labyrinthula sp. Ha. The sequence continues at coordinate 414,205 of JAALGZ010000028.1, read as the reverse complement.
ATCTTTATTTTATTCAAGGCTGAATCTTCTCTCTGGTTCAATATCTACACTAATATTTTGTCCACTATTTCAAGATTCTTTTCAGATAAATCTAAACTTCCTGGGTTTCGAGGAGATACATGCATCTCATCTATATAGTTCCAAGACTCCAACCCTTTATTTCTGTCTCCAGTTTCTAATATTGCTTGTTGAATTAGTAACTCTTCTACCTCGTATCTGTATTTAGGTTCAACCAACTGGATAAACAATCCGCTAGTATAATTCTGTACCCCCCCCCTAAAAGAGAGTCACAACGGTTAATTTTCATAAATTCAAGTGTCTATCTACTTAAACGTCAATCGTGAGACTTCAACTTCACTTCTTTATGATTGATAATATTCATTAAGTTCTTATTATCAGTAAAAAGAATTTTTTCTTCGCATTAAATATTAGATAAAATGGGTACTTCTTAATAGCCATGAGAGCCGGAAACCACTCTTTACATGAAATAAGCCACCTGAGTTGCGATCCACTAAAACTTCCTGAATTCAAAGTAATCACTCTAAGCTCTGACTTAAATATACCAAAAATATCCACATCTTCTCCGCTCTGGGTTATATAAAATACATAAAAATAATTGCTGACATCTGTAAAAAATATAAAATCTGCTCTGGGTCATAATATCCTATTGAACACTTTATACTTTGCTCAATAGCTTTCATCATCTCTTTATAGGCTTTATACATATCTTCATCCCACATGATTTTTATTTTCCTTCCCTCTAAATTCTTCATCTTTCCTCCTATTTCATGAGAACCTATAACAGTTTTTTTTAATCTTGAAAATCCGGGTGATGTCTCAGAAATAAAGTTCGCTGTGTAAATCAACCGAGCTAAATCGTGTAAATATACAGGCTCAAATCTGCCCAATAAACTCTATGAATACTGAATATCAAACTTCCAACCGTCTGCATCAAAACTTCCACCACAAAATGTTAAACTAATCGCTACTGATTCGAACTTATCAATAAGCAAATGTAATTTTCTGCTTCTACTCTGATTTAAAATTTTTTCTAAGTTATTATAAAGCTCGTCTACAGTATCCCCCATGATTACGGAGTCATCGACCCACTGTAGAACTTTACGTGGCCATAGCCCTATTGGCTTAGACACCTCACCAATCTGATGCATTGAAAATAAATAGCTGTATTGCATCAACCGTGAGGCACTCCTAAAAAAGAATAAACCATCCTCTAGGAGGGGTTGTAAAAGTAAAATATTCTGCTGCTTGTTTTCACAAGCCAGATAATTAAACCCACTAAGTAAATCAAAACCAGAAAACCACCCGTTTTCTATAACTCTGTGTAGCTAAAGTTCAATTCTCGGAAGCATATTATCAGCCTTCTGGATTAGACGGTTCAATGGTCTAGAACCTACAACTAGCCTAAACCTTTTCGGTCTCTTTTTAGGAATTACCGACAATGACATAGCAGTTGTTAAACTTTTATTCAGAAGGATAATTCCTGTCTTCAACATATGATCTATTCTCTGGTGCAAATAATCTTCCTGCTCTTGACCTAAAGGTAACTTTTTTTGCATCCCGTTCTAGATTCTGATAACAAATCACATCATATGGTGGGTTATTTTTGAGAACTTAGTCAAAATTTCTCCATCCCCAAATGCATAGAAGTTGCTAGTAAATAAGTTCACAAATTTCGTTTTCCAAGCAGTTGATCCATTAAAAAGTGATACCTCGATACTTTCTATTTTACCTCTAATCTTCTGCTGCATCCTTTCATCATCTTTGATATCCCTCTTTTTCTCAGCTCATAATCTAACAGGAACATCTTCTGTTTCCATGAACTCATGATGCGTTGGCCATTATATACTAAATATGTATGAAAGTGTTTCTAATCCTTATGCTAAATTGCTTTATTCATTTGCAAGATAAAAACTAGTGATTGGTATCACTTCTTTCTCCTCTTCGCCATTTGTCTCTACAAACCACTGTGCAAAGTTAGTTTTCTTTAATTATTTTCTGTTTTTCATTCTTATCTTTAACGTACTAAATGGACCTAATTGATATTTATATAACACTTGGTTTCCAACTATAAAATCACCCCATTCTCCTATATTTAAAATAAGTACCTCAATATTCCTAAACGTAAATCCTTCTTTCCCTTTCTTGTTCACTATTGTAGCATCAAAAAAACTTACTTATCTCCCGCGCGGAATATATCGTTCCACCAGCCACTTGTACGCGAGCTGGTATTTCCAACTTCTTGATCTCATCGCAAAATTTGTTCAACTTTACATTTATGGTGCTCTTAAACACACCTGACTCAAGCAGTGCCTTAGACCTTTCTTTTCCTCTTTCAACAGTTACTACAGCACGTTATCTGTCGTGTCTCTTACTTTCTACCTTTCCTCACCTAGAATTATTATTCTCCTGATTTTTTGTTCTCATTGTACATCTCTATGAGACTATATGTTTTTGCTCCAATCACTTTTCAACTTCTTTTTTAAACTCTGTTTTTCGCCTCATATTTTTTTGCCATTATTGTCTTGTTATTTTCCCTTTTATTATATTCATCTAATCTTCTTCTTAATTATTCTTCTCCCGGATGCTTCTGTGCATGTTCGTCCATATTTTTATTATAAAAGTAAGGCTCAGTGTGTTCATTTTCCCAGTCGTGAGTGCATAATAAAGGGGTTCTAGTTGTCTCTTTTTCTTTTTTTTCTACTACATTCTTTACAACCCTAACTTAAAATGTTTTTTCTTTGGCATCTCGTTCTTTCCACTAGTTATTTTCATTTTCTCTAACTCTATCATTTTCTTAAAGTCTCCTCTCACATAACTTGGAGCGATACAACTAAGAATATATTTCATCAACTCTTTTCTATCCTCATTCTGCAAAGCAGGATTTAAAACCAGATCTTCTTCATATACCCAGATATATTTGGGTAACTTCTTGAAAATAGCTTTAGCATTTAATTTTCTCTTTCTCTCTGCTTCAGCTGGTAAATAGCTCAATACTTCTTCTACATCTTGAAAAAGATATTCAATCGTATATTCTTCAGAAACATCCTTATTAAACCTCACACTCTGCTCAATCAATTTCTCAGCTGTAACTAAATCTCTTCCTCTCTTTTCTTTGATCTTCTCCTATATCGCTGCTATGGTCGTTGAGTTATCTTTAGCATTTCCTGTGTAATACAATCTCCTGTATATATTGATTCCTAATTTTCCTTTCAAATTTATAGATTCTCTTGTAGGTTCATCAGCAGTTTCGTATTCATAAATAAATTTTCCTAGACTTTCCAGTTTGAAATCCATTAATGTGTGCATCTTAATACTTCTTCCCGCTAATGCATTTAACTTTTTCTCACTATTTTTCCTTAAAAAATCTACCTTTTCCTCATTCCTTTTCTCCATAGCTTCAAATACTTTTCTTTGTGTCTCTGTTGTTTTCAATAATACCTCTTCAGGGAGCTTCAAAATTATATTCATATTAAGCTACCTCTCCTCACTCATATCTTTTAAAATAAATTTATCAAGAATTATCTTAAATTCTTCTCAAAATCCTCACAAAAATCTCCCCAAAATATACTCAGGCTTCCGTCAAACTAAATTCACAATATTAAAATATTGCGTTTATCATCTAAATTTAATAAATCTGCTTTAAGACGTCCCGGAAATCTGACAGGTTTTTTGTATTCTTCCTTGAGAAAACTTGTTGCAAGTTTCAATTTTTTTCTTCTTTATATCTTAATGGTTAACAAAAAACAATTATATCTTTATCAAAGTTGTTGGAATAGCGTCGATTTTTCAATATGACTGTTATCCAAATCCACTGTTTCTAATAAGCTCCGTTATTTATAGGTAAAATTTTCCCTTGATATCGCAGATATATTCTATATCTTACAAATTATTGAAAATAGGTATCGAAAATCAAGGCTCGCATAATCTCAAATATCACGTTAATGTAAAATTTCCCACATCAAAACCCCGGAAATTTTTGCATCAGATATCACGCATATCACATCATTCTGAAAATCAAAAATACAATATCGCACCGAAAACTAAGACTTCAACCCGAAATCGCTTCGAAACTTTCCAAAATGTTTCATATCACTTTATAACTCCCCATAACAACTCTAGGAGCTGAAACCTTATCTTAGCACCACACTTCTATGGAAGCTAATATGCAAATTTAACCAGATCTTCTTGATTCTTTGTTTACAAACGAACTTATGAGAATTGAAGTACCTGATGAATATAATGGATCATTAATATCCTTTCTTTCAGCTATCTTAGCTATTAAAGAACAAGCTAAAGTTGATCCTTCAGTTTCTGTTTGCTTTGATGTTCAAAATACACTTGTCAATAACTTTTTTAGATTTTATGCGAATTAGGAAATGTAAAAAAAATATTTAGCAAAACTTACAATTGATATATTAGGTTGTTTTTGCCTAATTAAAATTGTATCTTGTTCATATGCATTTTCTTTGGCTACTCGAGCAGATGTTCAAGCAGATGGAAGTTATAAATTGAATGGAAGTAAAAGTGGATTACCAACAGTGGAGAAGCAGAAATATTTCTTGCTATGGCAAATTTAAATCATGATCTTGGATATAAAGGTATTACTTGCTTTGTTCTATAAAGATCTATGTCTGGATTAACAATTGGTACTCCAGAAGATAGGCTTGGTATTTGTGCATCAAGTACTTGTACAGTAACTATGGATAATGTACATGTAGATCAAAGTCAAATCCTTGGAAAAGTTGGTAAAGGATATAAATATGTGATTGAAACTCTTAATGAAGGAAGAATTGAGATAGCTGCTCAGATGCTTGGTATTGCACAGGGAACTTTTGATGCAACTTTACCATATTTGAGAGAAAGACAGTGTTTGGAAAAAGTATCGGTAAGTTTCAAGGTATGGAATTACAGTATGCAAAAGCAGCAAGTGAGATAGAAGCCACAAGATTGTTGGTATATAATGCATCTAGAAAGAAAGAAAACGGGCAAGAGTTTCTAAAAGAGGCAGATATGGCAAAGTGGTATGTCAGTGTTGTTGCTGCTGAAAAAAGTAGGCAGTGTATTGAATGGATGGGTGGAATTTGATTCACAAAAGATATGCCACAAGAAAAACTTTATATATATATAGTATAATTGGAAGTATTTATGAAAAAACAAGCAATATTCAATTACAAACTATTGCAAAAATATTATAGAAAGAATATTGGTAAATAGTTAAACTATATTTTATTTCTTATAAGAAAAGGCTCTAAAGTTGGAGTGTAATAAATCTACAAGTTTCTCTTCATCGGTTTCAAACAAAATCTCTTTGCGGTTGTTTTTATAATCTGAGACTAATTCAATAACTATATTGACAAAATTAAGGGAAAAAAGATCATATGGTTATATTGTTCATACTTTTATACTCTGATATATAAGTATAAAATATGTGCTATCCGTACTTTGGATGGATACTATGAATAACTGAGTTCTCTTTCATTCTTGTTAAACAGGTGTAGATCTATATTGAAAAGCATCATGCTACTTTGAACTATGTTATTATCCTTGAGGAATGTATACCTGTGAAAATTATTGGTGATTTAAAGAAAACAGGATGAAATACAGTTTTCTTAACAATAGTTTTATCCTATCTTAGCTCTAATTTTAATCATATTTCATATAATTAAAATAATATGAGTATCCTGAACATTAAATATAAAGTAAGTTATCAAAGGAGATATTTGAATTCCCAGTTAATAAATACAATAGTATGATTCTTTAGTTATGGTAATTCTTTGATGCTTTATCTGTGTTTCTTCTTGGACAAGCAAAATATTCGTTTTACTTATGTAAATTCATAGTTTTTGTACCATGAAGATCTTTTTAAATATAAATCTCATTCTTAATATAAATCATAGAAAATATCTTTAACTTCTGTTCTTTAAAAATATATATACACATATATATATATACATATATATATACTATAGATTTTTTGCTATTGAGAGTTTATTGCTAGTTATATAATTTGCTCATGAAAACATCAAAGTCTCTCAGCCCAACTCTAGAAGCAATGAAAAAGTATAATAATAATAAGAATAATTGATATTCCTCTACAGATGCTGTTTTAATTTCTAGTATAAGAAACGAAAATGGAGGAATATTTTCAGTTCTTGTATATGGTTTAAACTTTTTATAACATTTTGGCTCTCATTAATTCAAGACCAAATTCTTAGACACTTTACTCTTAAAGTCTAATTTCAATAAGTGAATCAGTGGCATTTTAATCTCGAAGCCCAAACTTTCTCAAAGCAATAAAAAATACATGATAAGCGAAAAAGAAGCATCAAATGAACATAAAACTGAATTGTTGGACCTCCAAATTTAAGGGAAAATAAAAAGTCAGACGATTGGACCTTGTATCTAGGATTCACAGCAGAATCGAGTTTTTCAGGCCTTGAAAAAAATGGTCAAAAATAGATTCAAATTAAAAAAGCTTCTTCGTATCACTTTTCAGAGAAAAATTAGGACAAACTCCTTTGTTTTACTCAAGAAATGTTGCAAATATGTAGCGCAAATTTTGTTTTCTTTAGATTCTGGATTTTATGGTTAAACGATAACTCTTATCTTCAATTTGGAACATACATCTTTCAGATAAAGTATTTAAATCACTCTAGACATGAATTGTAAGTCAATTAGAATGAATGATAAATTCCATCTTAGATAAGCCAAAAAGAAAGGATGCTAATTAGATATCTAGCACTTGCTGACACACCTTTAAAAATTAGAGAAGTTTCATCGCGTGGTGAATTTTCAAGGAATTAACGCAATACAAACTTACCCAAGCGCGACTTTAGAAACACTTAAGAAGAAGTTAGAAGCTTAAAAACACAAATATTCAAGTTTTAAAACTGCAAAATAAAACTGTTTAAGTAAAAACAATAGTTTTAGAATCTGTTCTTGTAGGCAGTGAGAAACAAGGTCAACGCTCAATAAGTCAATGCCTAAACATTTCTTCAAGCAGTAATAAAGAGCATCATTATCCCAGACCTGTCCATTAATCAACACTCATTTTCACCTTGTATCTTTTTATGCAGCATTCTGCTACTCTAATTTATAATTTTGCCTCTATACCCTACAATTTCTTTTGAAATTTTTCATTTTTTCTGCAATACATATGACATTGTCTAAGTATTGTTTCAATTAAGTCTTTTATTATATATATAAGAAATTGTTCAGTTGTTCTGCATTCATTTGCCTGACTTTTTCTTTTTGATCTCTTGTGTCTTTCATTTGCTTTTTTTATTTGTGAATTTTTTTTTCTAATTTTAGATAATTAATCTCACCAATGAAGTTACTCAACATAATAGAATAGAGTAACCTTGGGAATGTTAGCCTTGAAAATACTAAGCATGGGTTGTAGCTTCTACTTCTCCAGACATAAATATAATAAAACTTCTAACAACAGTGAATACCACGAAAATATGATCGATTAAATGGATTTACACTTTCAAATTAATTTTTGAAGGCCATGGACACGGACATCTAGTTAGACAAGAAGTAGTCCGTAACGTTTATATTTGTGTGAGTATATAGATATATGGTTAGATAATCTGAAAGAGCTTGTTGGGAATTTAGAATGATATAAGTGATGTACCTTAACTCCCAGTAGTGGTGGAGATATTGAAGTTTTACGATTTGTTGTCCCCAATTCTTATGCATTAATAAAGTATATTTTTAACGTTGTACCAATTGTACGGTAATTTAACATTGAGTTATATTTAGTGTAAACAGTCAGTAAGGACCAGTGATGCTCAAATCCTGTCGCCCACAAATACCCGATATACCACCATACGTCTCCATACGAAACTATTAATGGAAGTCTACGTGGAGAGATTGTTGCCGGGAGCCCACATATTTTTCAAAAAAATTTCCCTATGTCCGATCCAGCCATACTAAACCGATAAAATAAGAGTTAAAATCACAACTTCGGATAAAAATGAACATTGATTTGCCAAAGTCTGTCACAGAACTCATCCTTGAAGGCTCTTCGAGAGGAGATCCGATTCTTTTCGCAATATTTAAACAGAATTTCAACGTTGAAAAAGCCGAATTAACAAAGAAAGCGCACGTATTCAAGCTTCCTTGCAAACGTTGCTCAAGAAAGATGACTTGGTAGAGTAAAAAAGGTTATACTGGTCTCATGGAACACCTGAAAACACACGTAGACGAAGAAACTATCCAAAAACTAAAAGAAGAACATGCAAGAAAGCGTAGAAGAAAAAGCAATGATGTTCTGCAGTTTATGAATATTGAAAAAAATGATGCTTTCAAGAATTCTATCTGTAACTTTTTGCTGGAAAAGAATATGCCCTTGAACTTGTTCAGATTCGAAGAGTTTAAGAATATAAAGAATACGGATGACCTCGTTAGTGAGAAAACGATGAAAACTTATATGAAGCGCATGGAAGACCTTTTTATGCAGAAGATCAAACAAGAAGTGGATTTAGAACTATTTTGTTTAATCATCGATGGTAGGAATCACCAAGGTTACAGTTTTAATGGTGTCTATTTACGCTTTGACAAGAAGAGGAAGATAACGTTTCGCCTTCTCGGAGTGCTTCCTTTAGAAAGAAAAACAGAGAGCAAGTGACATTGTTCATTTCCTGAAGATTTTGATGAACAAGTTTGGTCTTGATGAACCATTGCTGGTTGCAATTGTTGCCGGGAATACAAAAAGAAATAAAAAAGTTTACAGAGAACTTGGAACGCAGTTTGTGGGCTGTTTTAGCCATCGTGTGGCTCTAGGTGTTAGAGCATACATCAGATCTCAACCAGAGTTATCAGAAGCTTTAGACAAAGTGCAGTTGCCTTTTCGCAAGATCAAGAAGTCAAAGAAATTAACAGCAGCTCTTAGAAAATATACGGATAAAGTTGTTATTCTTCCAAATGTGACGCGTTGGAGTGGAAAATTTCTCATGATGAAAAGGTACCTTGAGATTTGGATGTTCTGTGCGCAGAATAAAGATGATGGAGTTAAAGATCTTATTCTGGATCAGGGTGAAGTAAGAACTCTGGAAAAACACCTTCCCTTTCTTGCTACCTGCGACCGCTACACAGTTGCTCTTCAAAATTTAAAGTTTAACCTTGGTCAAGGAAAGAAAGCTGTTTCAAATCTGTTAAGAGATGTCAATGATGATGATTCTTTGCTGAAGTATTTAGAGAATGATGCAGATATTTTGGTTGAGTTTGGTGCTTTTGAAACTGGAGTGTTTAAAGTTTATTTGAAAGAAGAAGATAAACTTGATGAAAGAAAACTAGTAGCTTTCTCCAGGTAACAACAAGATTATACTGAAGAAGATGCGAACACACCACCTAATAACTCTCTGTTTGGACAGCTCGCTGCTCAGACTAGAGAAAATAAAAAGAAGAGTGCCTTCGCAGATGTGAGCTCCATTCCGGCGACTTCGTGCAGTGTAGAAAAATTGCTTAACCAATGCAAGCTGATTTTTAGTGACAAGAGAAATAGGATGGTGCCTGCAACTTTAAACAGACTTGCATTTTTGAAGATGAATGAAGATGAGTCGATGGAACACGACATTTATGTTTCTATGAAAAAGAGAATTCCAGGTTTCGATGAGAAGGAAGAAGAAGAGATGGTGGAACAGATGGGGGAAGAGAATGAGGAAGAAGAAAGAGATGATTTGACACTTTAGAGATTTTGTTCTTATGACAAGGAGGTGCATAGCGATGACGAAGCTTAAGCTTTAAGGGTTTTGAATAAGGTTTATTTTTTCCTCATATAAATATATATAAAACCAACGATATTTCGGAAAATTATTTTTGCGAATGGTCGCGGGGACACCCACAAATTTACCCCCACCCCCCCCCCGCGTCCCTATCATTTTTTCTAAAAATTTAGCGTCCCCGCAGATTTGCACGGAAATAATGGACCCGTAAAAATCCCAAAATTTTTTTTAAGGCATCACTGCACGTAACCATTAAGCTAAGAAAGAAAAAGAAGAAGTTCTAAAACTATCAGCCAAATATTGTATAGAGTTTGCGTTTATTTCGGTTGTCGGGAACTTGTAGAATTATAGTATTTGGGCTGCAGTCACCGTTATTCAGGAGCAAAACATGAGAATATTTTTTGACACGTTGTTGATAACACACAGGGCGAAAATTGACCTCGTTTGGATTTCATGTTCTGTCACTGTTTTGAGAGTATAACTTATTACGAAGCTGGTTTGATTACCTTATTGGAAATACTTGACCTACGCTAACGCAAGTAGTTATGCTGATGCTCCATGAAAATTTGGACGAATTTGCCTTATGTGTTTTAAAGGTTGTTGAGGAATGATACAGATAAACTGTGCGAAAGATCTCATTTTAAAGCACTCATAATAGGGCATGAGCATTTGCTCCCTTCTTTACTAACTCCTTCTATGCTTAGTGATGTTCAACGAGGTTTTCCGAGCAAATACATAAAAAGTTAACCAAGATTTGGCTATAATTGCTGTGCAAATCTCTTAATCATACCTTCCAATAATAATGGGGAAAAGTAGGTGAGTTATTAGTTGAGGCCGAACTTCTATTTTAATGGGTAGTATCTAACTCTGCTTACGAATATATTCCTTGGGCACCTGATCTAAGAAAGAATTTTCTTCAGCCTTCAGGGGTTTGGATATTACAAGTCTATTTAATTCAGAGGTAGAAACAAATAAATTTCTTCCTTGTATTCATTTTTTCCTATCAAGTTCTAAACTTGCCTTGTGTGAACACGAACTTAAAGGCAATATTAAAAACTGTTTTTAATTTAGTTCGACAAATATTGCCTGCCTTGCTATGTGGAATATTGACTTCCCTTTTATACGTAACTTTGTTTTTTTTGGAGGGGGTTATTCTGATAGTTACAAGTTTCTTCATAGAATTAGAGTTCAGGATTTTGTTGAGAACCTTTTTGATCCCTTGAAAACAATAATGAAATTAGAATGTACACCAGAGACTGTAGTTGTTACTAATATAATCAAAGCCCGTTCCTATATGTCCAATATTCTAAACACAGTTCCGGGAAAAACAAATTCTTCTTAATATCCCGAAACAAATTGTATGAAGTTATCTAACCATCCAAACGAGTTATCTATCTTTGTGGATTTTCCTTGACCTATATACGGGAAATAGTTATTTACACCATTACGCTTTAAAAAACTTTTGGAAGGATGCAGCTGAGAGGAAACTAGCTCGCAAAATTTTGCACAACGTTAACTCAAATTTTATCAGAAGCAGTTAGCTAAACTAAAATACTGAGAAGTTGTCTCAACTGACCAAATCATAGAAAAAAAAGCAAGAATTCACCTACCAAGGACCATTTACCATTTAAGAGTTATTTCAAAGCAGTGAGAGTTCTCCGTTGTTTGCACAAAATTTCAACAGGGAACATAGTATTTCAAAAACTTCACAATATGAACCAGCAAGTCGATAACAAACGCTATGAGCGAAGATAATATACCTAAAACGCGCCACTCAACGTCCTTCGGCAGTTTATGACAGTCTATCTCCTATCATAATGATCTGATGGGTTCTTTTTTTATTGTTTGTAAGTGACTTTGACATCAAACATTTGTTGTAAATCGCTTGTGATACGTTTATTTTATCCGGTAATAGTATAAAGTGTTCTGAAATTATACACTCAAAACAGGGTCCATATGAGACAGTGCTTTGTGTTCGCAGTAGACGTCTAAAAGACTCATAGAGACAGGATCAATTTAAAAATATAATAACCAAACTATGAAAAAAAATGAAACCTTGAAAATAAGAAAAAGGGAATGGTCAGAAGCTGAAGAGATTTTTCTCGTTGGAAACGTTTACGATCAGCTTTATGCCGATCCTTGTTTAGACGACGCTGCATGGAAAACTATTTTCTCTGGGTTTAGCTTGGATTGCAAGCAAGGTGGAGAAATGAACGGAGTTTATCGAACTATTGAAGAAATTAAAGAATGCTTTACAAGAATGAGCAAATCAGGTGAGTACGACCTAGAGGCAATGTATCATCAATGGCTAGAAGCTAAAATGTCTCTTTTACCAGGCAAAAATAAAAATGATTTATTGGATTTGACTTTTGAAGTATTTTTGGAAGAGCCAGTTGTAGGATTTTTGGAAGAGCCGATGCTAGATTTTTCGAACAAGCCTTTAGACCTCTCTTGGTTACCCGATATAGCGAATAATTGTGAACTATACGGGAAGTAAACAACAGCGGCAGATTGGAACTTCTTGCAAACCTGATCATAATAACTTATCTTCTCGACCCTGTGTAAACCATTTGACTAGTTTCAATTTATATTATTATTTTAGTAGTTTAGTCTGTTAATATTCTAAACATTAAAACCATAAAACCGTCAAAAGCTATTCTTTTTTCCTGACATAATCCACATAAAAAAGCACTGAAAAAGGTTTCTTGGTACGTCAAAATATAGTCAAACTGTAAGCCTAAAAAAAGACAAAAACAAGAACCACTTGGTCAGAGAGTTAAGTATCTCCGTCAGCTCATTATTACCAGAGTCTTGCAGCTCCCATTCTTCAATTGCTCTTAATATTTTCTCTGTTTGCTTCTTTGTAACCGATTCAAGAACCTGTGTCATAAACGAATTGAAGTTAATATATTTTCCATTTCGTTCAGTAAATGAAACAAGCAATGAGTCAAGTAAGAGAGATGTACACTTCAGAATTTTTAATAAACACCGAACCATGACTATTTCTCTGAGTACACTCCTCTTCATTGGTTTGTATGTTAATGTAAATGGAGCACTGTGACTGCACATCGAGGATCCATGTGATAACTTTCGAACATACTTTCTAAAATAAAGAATATTATCTTGAACATAGTTTCTAATTATTTTCACGGGATAGGTATTAATGCTCAAGATCTTTTTTCTATCAACCATTGTTAACGCTTCCTCTTCTATTTCTTTGACAAGGGATTGAGCTTTAAGCTCTGAAATGACTTTTTGATTTATAAGATAGAGATCTGAGTTCTGTGGATCCACTTTTGTTTTATCTAACGTTGTGTTAATTAAAATATTCGCATCAAATATAGGATGGTTACAGCTAAGATGAGATGAAGGTTTGAATAGAGAACCCCCCGTATAAAATAACTCTCACTCTTGAACTCAAACTTCAAGAAGTCCGAATCAGTTTAATTATCTCTATCAGATGGTCAATCTGCGAATAAAGAACTTTTTCAAATCCAGCCCGTCGGATCCTTGAAGCCAACTACAATAAAGAAAAAAAAAAGAGATACCTGTTGTCTTCTCTTTTGATATCGAAGCGTGTTCTTTGATAAATTATGGTCCCTCTCAGCTGTAAAATTTTTAGGAAGAACAGGTCGAAGTACTTCTATCTTGTTTTCTTTATTTACAAAACTCGAAATATCAGCATTACCCTTCCTTTCGTACTTTATAGCATAGCTTGAATTTTTCCACAAATCCCATTCACTCGCAACTGGTTGTGCTGGATGAAGCTGCATATATTGCAGCCTCTCCGGACCCTTCACTTCATTCTTTATCTTCTTATTATTTCCAACTGCTTTAATCACCCTTCGATGAATCAAAAGTATATTCTGGAAAATATCAAATAACACAACACTAGCTGCCCAGTCTCTCCACGCATTGTTTATAGGCTGCGACGCGTGGTAATTAACACCCAGCCACTTGGCATTTTTCTGTGGATGTAATCTTGGATCTCCTGGAATACTGATTATCGATGGATCATAGCCATGGAATTGAGTTGGTTTCTTTCTTTTTCTTGATTTTTGTTGATCATTTTCATTCATTTGCGGAAAAATAAAAGAATGCTCTTCCCAAAGTCCGAATCAGCTTTGATATATTGTGATATATTGACGATATATTTTATCACTTTCGTGAAACATTTTGGTTTCTTGACGTTGGAAATTTGCAATATATTTTATATATCTTATTGTTTTCGGATGATAGGGTATATCGTGGCGATATGTGTTTATTGTATGACACTCTAGTTGACAATGGAAATTCTTTTCCGTTTAACCGAAGTGCAAAATAAATAAAAAACAGAACTTTTGTTTAGACAACGTTTTGTGCTGGATAAGGTCCTAATGCTTGAGTACGGGGATAAGGACTAATAAGAGTTCCACCTTGGTTTCTTCAAACACAGGAAAAAATATTTTGTCCACCACAAATACATGACCTTTGAAGAATAACAACTGAAGAAATGCCTACCACAGCACTGTTTCACCATCAAGGGATTAAATCATTGCGTTTCTTAAAACTAGCCCTACATAAGGTGATAAAATATTGTTGAAAGAAAAACATGAAATTAAATTTTCTTCAATTTATTTTTTATAAAGCTGCGGGAAGCTTCCCACAATGTGTCGAAAGCCTCTAACTTTTTTCTATATTATCCTGTTATGCAGGGCATAGCATTGTAGAAGAAGTTTGAATCTAGAGAGTAGATCACTGAATCTGATAACCCTGATATGGAGTAAGCAAGGCTTAAACAGCGTGCTCAGCTTTACAGGCTCCTTCTTAGCTATAAAATTATTTTATTTGAAATAAGTAGCAACTCCTTTTTCATATCTTTTTGGGTAAGAATTCGAAAGAAAATCTTGTGCTTACTATGTGTTCCTTTATATCTGTTTAATGTGAAACTAAAATGAAGCATCTAAGCTATATATATTAAACAACGACTTACTTATGAAAGTAGAGTGTGTATAAATGTGTAAACAGCCACTGAGAGATAACAGAAGTTTCAGTTCCCTTTGATTTAACGATGAACAACTTATCCTTTGCCTAAGACTATCTGTTTGAGATTGCCAGGGGAAATAATCTCCTTTCTACTTACGATAAGGTTATAAGTGTGAAAGAAACTCAGCCCATGAACTAGAGAGCGTTGTATGCACATTACAAGCTCCATGATGTATAAGTCCGATGAAGCATTCTTCCTTCAAGCCCTCAAAATGGTTAAGTTTTCAACTTTTGGGGGTGAAATGAAAAACACGTCTCACTTTCACAATAGCTGAATCAATAAATTATTACTTAGGGGCCTTGAACAGGGCGGAGAGCAAGGGTTAGCAACTTTTGCCACTGGGAATAATTTGAGTAATTTGTGGAAAAGAGTTCTTAGTTTGGGATATGTATTGAACTAAGAAAATGATAGACTTGTTTGCTAAAATCTATTTTACAGCAGAGTTCATTTATCACTAGCAGTTATATGTGTTTTTCCAATTCTAAACCATCTCCTGAAACCAATGGTTATAGGTTCTTCAGTTGTCCTTTCATGCGCTACTTCGAAATAAAGCAAAGGTGCTCTAGAAAACGCTCTAAATGAATTAGGCTAAGTACAAGATTACTTACAACTATCTAAGAGCCACAACTTGGTCGCAAATGGGTGGAATGTTGATCGAAGGAACCTTCAATAGTTGTTTCTTTGGAAATTGTACAAATCTAAAAGCTATTTAAAGAAAAATTAAAATTCTATAGTAGAGTCACGAGAAATCTGAAGGTGCAGACGAACTTCATTGAACAATGTTTTAAAGGTTGAGAAATAATCAGAGTGATGCTATAATGTTCGCATATATGTCACTATCGATAAAAACTTGCATCCTACTCTTCTCTAACAGAAGAAAGTAGTTAACTCTTATTACTGAAAGCAACAAATGCAATATCATAACCTCTCCCAAGTGTATGCAATACTATAAACTTTCGTTTCGATGGTGCTGCAGTGCCTCCAGTGACAAGATTCTGAATTTGATGTCGTTAAATTTCATGGTTGAAGAAAACTTTAAAACTTAGACTGACCAAGCTAGCTGCTCAACCCATTATATATCTGTTCTTCTTTTGATTTTTATACTATGATTTTGAAATGAGTAGTCTTTCACATAGAAAAACCAGCTGCAAGTGAGCATGTCAGTTCTTGCATTAACAATATCTGTACTACCATGCTTTTTCACCAAAGAAAGCATAATTTATTGGCAAAGAACTTCAGGAAAACTTCATGCTCTCTACTTATCATTGTTCTATTTATGATAATCTTTTTCTTAATTAGGATGGAGTGGCTCAGTTCTTATGTTTTCTGGGTGGTTTGCAGAGTTTTGAATATCTCCTTTATATTTAGAAACCAAGGACCTGAATATATATCTTTATTTGTTTTTCATTATACATTAAGAGATCAAGGTAATAATTGGAAACATATATTTACTTGAGTGCTTTAGTATAGTTTACCATAGAAGTATAGAGTTTCTTATCGTGAGAAATGTTAATTAACAGTATTTCAATATCAAAATTATAGTTACCATTGATGCCGCTAAGCAAAATTATTATAAATTAACGTTAAGTACCGTGTATAATGTCACGAGAAGAAATCTTAATAAAAACACAAAGTTTTGCACAGGATTCTAACTCTGGTATTATACGAAAGTGTTCATGAATAAATAGTAAGAGAATAAAATTATTCATCAAAAAGCATTTTTTTAAAACAATTCTTTCTTGTTGTAAAATTATTTACTTAATGAAACCAAACATTATGTCTTAGAGGCCAACAAGATGAATATCTTCTAGTTTTATGCGCTACGTTTCTGAGATTTTCGATTTTCTGGTCTTGTTTCCTCTTCTCCTGTGTATTGTTATGAAGTTTGTATTTAAGCATTTCATAAATAGTGACATGATATGATTGGATAAATGCTATAATATAATTGGGTATATAGAATGCCAGGATTGGCCAGATGAGGAATTAATTGAGGAAAACCAACAGAACAGAGAATAAAAAAGGTAAATATAGAACCTGACTTGGAGGCCTAATAGAGAAAATAAATAAAGATAATACGTTAAGATATCGAGCTGGGAGGATCCTACGGTCATTCAACAAGCGCTACAGACAAACGATCTAACGCACCCACTTCTAGATCGTTCCATTGAAATTTCAATAATTTGTCGACAAAAATAGGATGACGGATAGGCAAAAGAGATACATAAGAAGAGATAAAATAAAGAAGAAAGAGGAAGAGGAGAGGCTGAGAAGAGAGGAAGAGGCAGAATATTTTGATTCCTCCTCCTCGGAGGAGGGAGCTCAAGACGAGACCAATAAAGACGAGAATGTTCAAGACGAGAATGTCCAAGTCGAGAACATTCAAGTCGAGAATATTCAAGACGAGAACATTCAAGACGAGAATATTCAAGACGGGAATATTCAGGACGGAAACACTGCTCGAGACGGAGAGTCTCGAGGCGCGGTAGATGAAGAAGTGCCCACACAGGCGGAGGAATTAGGCGCTGAAGATGCCGCCAGCGCTGAGGCGGAGGAAGTTCCCGCCGATGAGGAGGCAGAAGAAGTTGCAACTCCGGCGGGAGAGGAACGCACGGCCGAGGAGGCGCACCCCCTCAACCTGGTAGTGACGGGTACGGGTAGCCCTGATCGACGAGGGGACGCCGGAGGGCCGAACATATCCACCGATGAGTTGCTGCCGCCGACGAAGAGCGGGGACGATGTATTTGATGAAGAAAGCTCGGACAGCAGGACGAGCGATGACGAGCGGATGAATGAGGGAGAACTAGGAGGCGCGTCTCAGAGGCGCGAGGATGAAGTTGTAACTCTGGTTGAATCTGTCAGACCCATGGGGGTAAACCTAGTAGCCATTCCGGTTAGCGAATCCGCGCCTCGTGGTGAAACGGTAGGAGGGAAATTCCCCCCCCCCCCCTCCTAGGAAGGTCGCCTCTTCCCCAAAAAGGTCGGAAAAAGAGGTGGCGGCGCAACAATTACTCTTTCCCGCCTCGCCGCGTCAAGGAAGAGCGCCCGCAAAGAAGGCGACGCCATCCGCCGTGTCCCCTAAAGAAAGGGGGCGCTGAGATAGATTTGACGGGTGACACGCCGGCGAGCGGGGGCGGGAAAACGCCGAAGAAGACACGCAAGAAGAGCTTGGCGAAAAGGGACTGCGAGTTCTATACAAAGGTCCCGCGATACTTCACGCCAAGTAAGTACGTGGTTTGCGAGGATGATTTGCGCGAGGCGCAAAAGAAAATGGATGGGCAGAGAGCAGTGGATATGCTTGAACACAAGAATGTTCATCGATCTTCAAACTTTCCGCTTCTGTTAATGATAGCGCTGGCGGAGGCGGAGATTGACAATGTCCCGCTTACTGAGAGGGTCGCACATATGCTGGCGGCCGTACCGAACTTCCGAGAAAACAAGGAAGTCTCGTTTGGTCAGCTGGCCAGTATGAGGAAGAGGGCGCCTATTAGACTGATAGATACGAATACGCCGACGTGGTTTTTCCGCTCAAGTGGCGAACTCATTGCGCCTAACATTCAGTATATGGCCGACAGAGGGTTGGCGGTGCTGAACGGAAAGATGCCGAAGCCGAATGTTGGAATAAGAGATGACCCAACTAGGCCAAGGCGCGTGAAGCACTCTAAATGGGTAGTTAAGGCGGACCCACATGTGGAGAAGTCATTGATAGCGCCAAAGTGGAAGGTGAGGAGGTCAGACCACCAGTTGACCGATAAAGAGAGCAGGCTTCAGTCTCGTATTAATACTCTAACGGATAAAAACGATAGACTGAAGGCGCAACCCCACGCGGCGGAAAACGTATTGCGTGACAAGAATACGGCGCTGATGAGAATGGCGGTGAAGGAAGCTAAGAAGAAGCACAAGGAAGAAATGAAGAGGCTTCTAGATGAGGTGAAGAATTTGAAAGGCCTGTATCGCGCCGAGAAGGAGAAGAACCAAAACCTTCAGCAGGAAGTGTTTGATAAGGATAGCGCCGTTGAAAGGGCGCAACGCCGTTATTCAAATCCTGGTTCTCAGATGACGCAAGCGGGAACCCTTTCTGATTTTGCGGAAGTAAGGTCCATTGCGGCGGCAACGCAAGGCAGTGTCCATATATTGGAGACTAGACTTAACTGTATGGCAACGCTATTGGAAAAGTTGACGGAGGCGAGCGTCCAGAATCTAGCAAGGAGTGCGCACGGCTCGGAAGAGTCGCGTAGGTCTGAAGAGCTTAGGGCGCGCCGAGATGAAAGCGCCAGACGCGACCGCCAGTGGAAGAATACTGGGGGATAGTTTAAGACCCTTACGTCACTGAAAGTTAAGGACATTAGGGCGATACTGGACATGCGCGATGCATACTTGGAGGTCTACGAGAATGAGAAAGAGCCTAACCTTTGGATTCACGTTGGTCCCGAGTTAAAGCAAAGTCTCTCACGCGCTGGGGTGACGAGAGAGAGCCTGGTGGCTTACCTCGAGAAGTATATGAGGGAGCATGAAGCCTACGAAAGAGAAGACACCCTCCGTACAATCATAGAAAAGGTTACATGGCTCAGCGAAGGCGCATTTCTTGAGCGCCTTAATAATTATATGAATAGCGCGACCGGATGCATTAAGTGGAATCAGCTAAGAGAGAACAGCCAGAGGTTCGAAGTTTTGAGAACAGTGAATAAGCGCCTCCCCCTTCAGTTGAGGCTGAAGGATGATCGTATTAAGGCGAAGCTGGAAGCGCCGGGATCCAAACTGGCAGATTCGCTTCAAGAATGGAAGAAACTTATCCAAGCCATTTATGATGCACGGCTAAATATGGAGGGCGAGGTCAGCATCGCGCCGCCGAGCGTAGCAGACGACGCGCCAAGGACTTCCGACGTAAGAAAAACTGCGCCGAAGTCGAAAGGAAAGAGGAAGAAGAAGGATAGAAGGTATTCGACTTCCTCAGATGAATCGGTAAAGAGGAGCAGGAAGTATCCGAGGCGCAAATCCCGGTCACGTAGCTCACGTGGAGGTAGACGTGGGAGCCACGGATACTACAAGGCGCGCAGATATAATAAGCGCTCTCCAGATGAAAATAGATCGATCAGAAGGGATGAAGGGACCAGACGCGAGGGTCGCAGGTCCTTTTTGGCACTACCGGCGCCGGGGGATGACCGCAAGAAGGAAGAACGCGGATTTACGAGGCGCCTGAACGTGTCACTCAGAAGGGCTGCGAAAAGTGGAGTCACCATCCATCACACTGCATCAGGCGATCGCATTCCGAACGCGATCCTTGACAGTCGCGCAGACGAGAGTGTTGCTTCACTTTATAGGCACGCTTGGATGATGGACTCCATCAAGGATGTAAAGCAGAAAATTACTTTAGCAGACGGAACAACGGATCTCCGCGTAACCAAGGTGGGTTACGCCGATCTGGAGATGCGCGTGGGCGGTATTTGGAAGCGCGATTTCCGCAGAGTTAAAGTATTTTTGGTAGATGACGAAGGATGGAAGGAACTGCTGGTAGGAGCTCCTGCGTTGGAACAACCGGGACTGATGCCGCACCAGAACGCGTAGGAAGTCGGCAGCGGGGCGTAAAGCGGTCCCGCGTGCCTGAAGGTTTGTCGAAGTTGCTTTGCTGATAGTGCCGAGGTTGTAGATGCGCTGATGTCGAGGGAACTTGGACAGCTTTCTGGAGTATATCAATTGGTCGTAGTTGAAGTGTCTTTAAGGTTAATACTTACTTCAATTTCTAACTTCGCGAATTATAGATTTACTTTAGCTGAAACAGTGAAGGTGTTGGACGAAGACGCCGACGGAAACTTGTTGGTAAAGTTATACTTTGTCTTTACAAAGAATTTCGACCTACGGAAGCTGCGGCGTCAAAAGTCGAAAGACGTGCAGTTTCTTACGGGTCTGAGGCTACCTAGACTGCGCCTAGCGGCAATGATGAGGCAGATAGGGGGAGGAAAAATGGAAGTACTTAGGGATATCCCGGCCGTCAGAGCGGCGTCGACCGACTTTAGTAGACGCCTGCGCGACGGAAATGCGGAAGGGATCCCGTTTGGCGAGACTATACATTTAAAGCAAAATAAGGATGTTGTGGATGAAGATAACCTAGAGCAACTAATGCTTCCTGAGGGGAACGCGCTCTATCGACCAGAAGCGGAAAAGGTTGAAATACGCCAAGCGATAACGAAGATGGTAGAAGCCGTTGGCGACGCTAATGAAGACCAGCGCAACCAGCTCATGAATTTATGTCTCAAGTATGAAGATGTTTTCGCAACAAGCGCGTCGCAAATAGGAATTAGCCTTTTGCCGCCTATGGATGCTGTACCTATACAAGGTTCAGAATTTAAGATGCCAGCGCCGCGGCCATTGGGTCCGGGCAAGGCGGAGTTTGTGAAGGAAAAGCTGGACGGAATGGTTGAGAAGGGTATGGCAAAGAAAATCCGACAAGAGATCTATGGGTCGGTTGTCTTTGCAGTCCCTAAGAAGAATAATACTTTGCGCATGGTGCTAGACCTAGTCGCAGTAAATAAGGTGCTACATAGGGATGTCAACATACTCCCTATACTTGAGACGCAGCTAGGCAATACAGCGCCCGCGCGTCTTTGTGGATGCTCAGACGTCGTAAGCGGATTTGATCAATTAGCGATCATAGAGCGCGCTAAGAAGTACTTTAACCTCACGACAACTTATGGGGTATTCCAACTGCAATTTGCGCCAATGGGATACCATTCGACGCCGGTATTCTTTCACCAGCGCATGGTATATCATATTGCGGCGGCTAAGTATAATAAAGAAGGTAACGGAATCGTCCAATGGATTGATGATACGTTGATTCATGCAAAAAGTTTCAGGCGCTACATAAAAATTCTAGAGGATGTTCTGTGCAATTTGCGTAGGTGGAAGGTCAGAATTAGCCCAACAAAATCTATACTATTCACAACAAGTATAGAATATTGTGGGAGGATTCTGCAGAATGGCGGATGGAATTTCTCGAAGGAATATTACGAGAAGATTTTGCTGGTCCCAAAGCCTGAGTATGTATACGAGTTGGCGAAACTGTTACACTTGGCGCAATGGTTGACGACGGCAGTTCCTGAAATGGCGGAACTTAGAGATAAAATTATGCTTTTCTATCCGGAGATGAAGGGAAAGAAAAAGAAGTTATTGAAAGAAAAGAAGCGTGTTTTGTGGAACGAAGAGTTAGAGGCGGCATTTAAGCGCTTCAAGCAGAGGTTGGCGGATGCCGCGAAAGCACGTCTACAACATTATGATCGGAACATGGATCTGATTCTAGTAACAGACTCGTCGGATAAATACCACAGCGCGATCCTATTCCAAGCGCGCCAGGAAGAGCGCGGAAAGGATCTATTGAAAAAGACGGTTTATCCGATGATGTTCTTTAGCGGAAATTTTGAAGCTAGTCAACTTGTATGGGGCATATATCATAAAGAATTATGCCCTATAATCCGAACGTTTAACAAACTTTCATACTTTCTGCCATTTCATCCGACAGCAGTACAAGTATACACAGATCACCTCAACCTGAAGGCAATATTGCAAGGTGGATCGAAGATTAACCATGGAAATCTTAACCGCCTGCAGCGCTGGATGGTAATCCTGCAGCACGTGTTAGTTGACATTCATTACGTTGACGGGGATAGAAACATTTTTGAGGATATGCTTACAAGGTGGGCGGCGCCAGCAGGGGAAGGTAACGTGGCGACCGTTCAAATAGTAAGAATGGGGGCGCTGAACGCGGGAAAGGAAGTACCGGTTCTGGTCCGTGCAGAAAAGCGTTTAAGGAGAATTTCCAAAATGCACCAGGAGGAAACTGACGCTAAGATAAGAGAGTGGCTTAGGGAAGCGGTTATCGATGCCCTATCAATATATACGGAAAAGGACAATTCGCTATTAGGCGACGAAGACCTGTATTTCAGGATTAAGAGGGATTTTGAAGGATGGACGCCTGACCTCTTGCAACCTAAGAAGGTTCAGTGGGTAGAGGGGCTAGAGATAGGTATGAGCGCAAAATATTTCGCGCAACCATCTCTGGCGCAGCAGAAACGCATAGTAAGGAGGATCGTGAGGAAGCCGCTGCCGCCGAAAAGTAGAAAAGATCTGATGAGAGAAGTTGAGCGTCAAATTCGGAAGGAATACTCTAAGGAAGAGTGGAAAAAGCTGACGGAAGATTTCGCGACATGGCCGAGTGAAGTTCCATCAGATGTTAGCGATACGGGAAAGGCGCATTACATCGAAACGGACACTTATTCGACGTCGGAAGATGAAGATAACACGACGGTAAAAATAAGGAGCGTGACGGTGAGAGTCAATCACCTGAGGCCAAAACAACAGATGGACAAGAAGATATACGCGTCACTAAAAACACTTGATAAATATGGGGTATCAGTGTTCAATTCATATTTTGAAGGCGAGTGGGCGCCGCTAACGGAAGCAGAAGTTATTCAGGCGCAGAAAAAGGAAATGATTACTAGGACTTCTAGAATAAAGAGGCTGTCGGGAAAAATCATCTTACCCGCGGCGCTTTTGGGGCGCCAACTTGTTCACATACACCTAGCGAACAAGCATGGTTCTCTCGAAGCCGACATGGCGGAAGCGGCTAGATTCGAATGGAGGATTCCCGCTGCTATGGAGCGCAAATTGAGAGGAGATACCCCATGGAAAAAGATGGTTGAGTTAATACGAGCGTTTAGGCACAATTGTATACATTGTCGCAGGCTCCCTAAAGCAATTAAGACGACATATAGCCTAGTGATGAGAGTTAGGTGCCCGCGGGAAACTTTGGTTCCGGATTTTCTATATGTGAACCGAATGGGGCATATTCTGGTATTAACGGATGCTTTTAATAGGTTCAAGCAGCTGACGCATGCTAAGACGCCTGATACGCAGGCGGCTATAGAGGCGCTGGATAAGTTCGCGACGAATTATAAGTTGGAAAAGGACTTTACGCTTGTGACAGACCGCGGAAGTCATTTTGCAAATTCATTAATTACAGCGCTAAGGAGGGAACTTCGATTTTCGCAAAGCTTCGCAGTATCTTATGCAAGCTGGACGACGGAGAAGTGGAAGTAGTAAATAAGAAAGTGCTTGATTTTCTGAAAAGCCTGGTCAGTGAACACAGGCTCAATGAGGACGAGTGGCCAAAGATACTAAATAAGACACAAGGCGCGATGAACGAGTTGCCGGTACTTTCATGAAAGACACCTGGTCGAAAGAATGCGCCGACGGCATACGAGCTGTTCTTATATGTGAACCCGGAACGTCAATATATTGAGCCAGCGTGACTTCCGTCCGTGGTAGAAAGAATCCGGAAGGGCGCAAGTACGCTAGTTAGTATTGATACGGACGTATTGTATAAGTTGAGCGCGGCTTTTAGGAAGCGCCTGGATGACTACGAAAAGAAAGATGCAAAGTATATAGAATTTCAGAAAGTGTTGAACAATAAGAGGAAGAAAGCTGCAATGGACCCAGCGCTTCTTCAATATAACATAGGGAACTGACATCTACTGTCCTCTAAAGGAACCCTCATGGAGCGCGATAAATTGGCGCTGGAGTGGTCTGGCCCGGTTCAAATACTAGAAACAGTGTCGAAGAATGTTTATAAGATTAGGGCGCTAGACGGCAAGGTAGTGGAGGTTCATGGAAGCCGTCTATACTTCTATGAACCAAGCGGGTCTGTTCCGTCGGAGGCGCCTAGGAAAGTATATGTTGGAAATTTTAAGCATTTGGAAGTTGCAAAATTTGGTGATGTCAAGTATGACCCACACCTAGCGGAATATGTAATATAGGTAAGATGGAGAGGTTTCTGCTCTGAGGATAATACTTGGGAACCCGTTCAAGTTATGTACGAAGATGTTCGAAATACGTTACTCGAACACCTAAATAAAGGAGCGCGCAGGTCGAGTCAAAATGAGATGCGCAAAAGGGCCAAGCAGGCGCTGGTTACAGCGGAACACGCGACCGACGGGGTGAAAAGACGTGTCCTTGGATTAGTCGCCTGGCGGAGACATTTGCACAAACTAGAAACGCAACCGACTGCCAAACAAAGGAATGTTGTGTCGGCAAAGGGTTGGGCAAAAGAGGAGAAGCAAGAATTGAGGAAGCTGGTACTGAAGTTTGGCGTAGGTCAGTACGACAAATATCAACTGTACTTGCCGCACAAAACAAAAGCGATGATGAAGTATTATATCCAGCAGCGACTGGGTCGGCTGGATTTTGAGGAGACAGGGGGAGAATGTTGGGATATCGAAAAGGCGCGGAAGTCTAGCGAAAGGATTGAGCGCGCCGACTTTCGGTATATTAGACGCTTTGCGGATTGTGAGCAAGCATTGGCGCTCGCAAATGAAGAAATGAGAGCAGAATTTCTGCCTAAGTATGCGAAAAGTTTACGGAGGCATAGAAAGAAGGCGGCAGATTACGGAAGGAAGGCGGCGCGTGTCTGCGAGAAGCTGAAACAGAACCCTGAATTGATAAAGACCATGGTGCTGGCATTTGAAGAGGAGAAGGTATCAGAATGGGCAGTCGGTGGGTTTCGGGTCAGGTATGAGCGCCACGCAGAACCGGCGCAGACACCCGTGTCTCTGACGAATTACCCACAGGAGATTAAGCAAAGCGCAAAATGGCGCTACTTGGTGTCCTTTGATGGAGAAGTACAGTTTACGATGATTCAAAGGACGGGGCGTATGTTTGATATGAATTTTGAAGAAGACGGAATGGTGATGAGGAGCTGTATATTACCTCCTGAGAAGATGTGGTATAATATAAGCCCCTATAGCCTTGAATGGCGCCAAGGAGCGCAAGGTATAGTAGCGGTGGATTTGCTGCTGGCTGACCTGGCGGGGAGTGAACGCCGAGTTGAAGCAGGGCTAGCGGGCGAGGAAGAATTTGAGGATTTCGGAATTACGAACATAAAACCGCGGTTTGCGGCGGTATGGATATCACGGCAGGAACTCGGGCGCGTCTTCCGGTTTATGAAAAGCGCAGGCTATGAAGTATTCCATGATTGAACGTGGGTAAGGACGACGCGCCGAGGAAAAATAAGAGGATCGCTGGGACAATTATTCCAGCAATCACACGAAGTACTGTACTGTTTAAAAGGCGCAATGCGCTAGGGGATCTAGAGATGGCAGCTATTAAGGAAAGGGGAATACTTTTCGCTGATTGAAGTCAGGAAGGAATCAAGTGGCCAATAGTTCTGGAATGGATAAGGCGCGCATTTGGAAACGGTGCAATACTTATGGAGGTATTTGCGCGTTTGAGCGGTTTGCGCAAGGGTTGGTTGCAGCTGGGAGAGCAAGTGGACTCGAGTGAGCACGGGTGGAGTTATGAAATACAGTTAGTGCTTAGACAGAGTGGAGTCAAGCATTTATGGGAAGAGGGGATGTATTGTTATGAAGTTTGTATTTAAGTATTTCATAAATAGTGATATAATATGATTGGATAAATGCTATAATATAATTGGGTATATAGAATGCCAGGATTGGCCAGATGAGGAATTAATTGAGGAAAACCAACAGAACAGAGAATAAAAAAGGTAAATATAGAACCTGAATTGGAGGCCTAATAGAGATAATAAATAAAGATAATACATTAAGATATCGCGCTGGGAGGATCCTATGGTCATTCAACAAGCACTACAGACAAACGATCTAACGGACCCACTTCTAGATCGTTCCATCTGTAAGAGTTAATGATCGGTATTGAAGTGATTCTTTTCTTCCAATAAGAAGGATCTCTTTCCCTTATTCCATGGCAATGAGGAAGATGAATCACAGAATAAAAAATGTTTGACAAGTGCTTGTAGACATTTGACTTAAGGGAAACACCTTGCATAAGATATTTCTGGTATGAAGTTTTCAGTCTTTTCTCTTAGAATGCCTATTTGATTTAAACGTGGTCCAAGGTTAAATTGGTTTAAGCCTCTCTAAGAACCTCCTCGGATGATATTAGGAGAACGCTTCGAATTAAGTAGCGAGGGTTTTTAGGAATCACTTTAATTGTACCATTTGAAAGGTGAATATGCGTGGTTTTAAAATCTAAATGTGTTAAATTTTGTCATTCATGTGTTTTGGTAAATCTCATCTATTTAATGAACAATGAGATTTCACAGTTGTTGCAGCTTAATTAGTAGAAAAAGCCTGCGCTTTCTTCATAATTACAGAAGCCACACTCAAACTAGAGGAAGAATTATTCTAAATTGATTCTCCCAGGACTTAGGGCAGAGATCTTCATTATTATCCATTCCTCTCCCTACGAATGCAACAGTAACTGCAAGAAAATATAGTCATTGAAAACACTCTTAGATAATGAAAGTTTTCTTTGATGTACTTTCCTCTGTCTATAATCAGAATAGGTTCACAGTTTTGTATTTTTTTCCTCTTAATCGGTTTTGCTTACCTTTGTTTGTGAATTAGATAAAATATTGTTGAGTTTTTTGCTCTACAAATCCAATCTCTCGCGTTACAGTTCAGCTTAATCTTCCATGGAAATCTAAAATTAACTGACAAAAGATAATTCCAATAAAAGAATCCGATACAGCATACAACTCCTAACGATATAGGGTCTATTGAAACTTTTTGGTGGTAAGAGAAATTAGAGACAATTAATTGGTGTTGATTCTCTCCATTATATATATGAAGAGTACTATTGAATAACTCCACTGAAAACACATTACCCCAGGTCATCTACCTACTAAGGCTGACCATGGGTTAAGAGATAACTTGCTTTGCAGTAATTATAAAGAACACAGAATTTTATACTCTGTCAAGGAGGTTGATAACACAATATTAAGTAGAAACAAGTACTTGCAGGTTACAGCAAAATCGAGCTCGTGAGCCCAACGTGATTGGGAATTAAGATTTGCGCTTGTAGCGGAATTGTTATTATTGCTTTTAGTTAGCACTATTTGGTGCGTCGCCTTAGATGTAACGATTAGGAAGAAACCTGATTTTTTCACCATAAACACGTTTTTTGTTACTCGATGGATTTAGGCTAGAGTTCAGCCAAGAATCCTAGTTGATCAGATCCAGTGTCCTACTTCTAATTGTTTATTTGTTTCCACAATCATTGTGAACTGATTCATTCTCATAGAATCAGACTTCAATACAATGTGTTCATGAACTGTATAACTACCCTCATGGTTATTTGACCCATATTGTCCGTAGGTTAACAAAAATAATTAAGTAGTTAGAGTAATACTATGTCCCTGGATTAAAGATTCTTTGTCATTTTATTTTGGGCAAAGGTCTCTTAAATTATATTAACCACAGCATCATAAGAAAAGGGGCTCGGGTTTTTTGACTCCGGAGTCAGATACTCCTCGCGATCTCATTGGTCAGATCGATTTCCCAAAAATTTTTTTTCATCATACTTCGTCTGAACAAAAGAGGCGCAGAATTTGTGAATCCCATACTTGGAGAAAATTTAAAGAGGGCAGACATAAATATTTTGGGCAAATTTGAAAACAAAATTATGAACAAAAACTATGCAAAAAGACGAAACCAAAGGGACGAGTTTCCAACCAGAGGTTCTAGACCCTGAACAAAAAAGTCAATCAGAACTACTAGGAAAATGGACTGCAGCAACGTAGTCTACGCTAGAAGAAATGCTGGAAGTGATCAGTAGACTTGCCAGTGGTCGCTTTAAGTGGAAAATTCGGGCTTCTCACTAATTTGACGAGGCAATAGGTTTTGCTAAGTAGGGTTGGAACTGCAAAAGACTCAAGAGATGTAAAATTAAGTGCAGTTCAGACAAAAATTGTTGTTTTGACGTTAACATTAAGCTTAATCTTGAAACTTCTAAGTACATTTTCGTCGTAATTAACGAAAATCACTGCAATCATGAGGTGAAAGCGATTGGAAAGATTAAAAAAATGCACAACAGCTTACAACAGAAGAATTAAAAATGATTAAACACCTAGGAGTTGCCGACAGTGGACTTGCAGCGGCAGATGTCGCTCTACATCGCAATTTTACAGGCACATTGTTTGACAAAGAACTAGTAAGAAGAATAATGAAAAATGCTAAAGAAGGTGTTGACGCTAGCGAAGATAATAATATTAAAAAGTTAATTACGTGTGGGAAAAGCTGCTTAGAGCGTGGAGGAAGATTTGATCTGACTTGGGATTATCACAAGGAAGGCAAAGCTATTCTAAATGGAGTCAGCTTTCAAGAAGACCTACAAAATAAATTAAACTAAGTATACGGGGGTATTATCCAAGTAGATACTACCCATGGAATGAATAGATATCGTTTGGTGGCAATGTTCCCTTGTGGGATCGATTGCTTCCGTACAACCATAAATTTCGGATGCTCAATGATGGAAAGTGAGGCCAGTAAGGATGTTGTGAAAGGGCTGAAACTTCTGGGTCTTCAGGATGCGAAAGTCATCATGACCGACGGGAGTAAAGCTCTGGAAGCAGCTGTAGAGGAATTAGGGGCATCTCACGTTCTTTGCAGGAAACATTTTCTTTCAACCTTGAACTCAGCAACATCTGGCCTAAAAGGGATGAAAAAAAAATAAAATTTACAAGCAGCTTGGGTGATGTTCTCACTGGAATCTTTTCAGAAGAAAAAGATCTTGATCAGCTTATTGGAAACATGCTTGATGAATATCCTAAAGAACCACAGCAAGTTGCTCTAAAAACTAAGGGAAAAACAAAGTGTGTTGGGAAATGACAAGAAAAGTTCCAACGTTCTCTTACAGCGCTACTCAGAGGGTTGAATCATTTTACTCAGCCATCAAAGGGTATGGTTCTTTAAGGAGTACTCTTAAAACCTGGACCCTAGATGAGGTCTTGACTTGCCACGAGAATAATGTAGATAATTACATGGAGAAAACTTTGAAAAGGAATAAGGATTTGATTCAGGAGGATAAAAAATTTTCAAAAGAAGATGAAGAAATATTCACAAAAGAGTTGAAGTTGATTGGAGGGTGCTGGATTGTTCAAGAGTTGAGTTCAAGAAAGTTCATCGTCAGTGACTCAAACATGAGAGTAAAAATGAAACATGTGCTGGAGGTTGTTGAAAGAACGGGGTAAAACTTCAGTCATGCACTTGTGAAACGTGGAGAAATCAACGTTTTCCATGTCGTCACTATGCACGGTATTGTGATCGTAAAAATATCAAATACATGGACATAGATCACCTTACAGCGAGGTGGAGGCATCAGGAACATCCTCTGTTCAAGCAGGTACTAAGGTAGATGGAGCGAGAGGTCGGTGGCCCACGTGGGTGTATTGAGTTCAAGGTGAAATTTCTACCTGTGAACGCAGCTCATATCCCAAGAAAGCCGGAAGCTAAATATTCCAAGCTCCTAACTACATGCAAAGCGCTCTGTGAAGAGGCAAAAAGCAGCAATGAGGGCTGGAAGAAGAACTATGCAGCAGTCTTGAAGAGGACCGCCACGCTCAGGGAGAACCCAAATGGTGACTTTGGAAATTTAGATGAAATTTGGGAAGAAATTGGGATCATGTTTGAGTCGCCAAGGAAGAGGGTCAAAAGAAGGAAGGGGAAGGGAGAAAAATCTGGGTCACCGCTTGACTTTTCTCAACTCACGTTTCTTACAGATGAGTGAGAAAAGTATCCTTGAACTTGCCCTTGGACTTCAGTTTGTTATTTTTAAATATAAATTGTTGAACTTGAACCTGAACTCTTGAACTTTATTTTTCAAAATATGAATCCCTGGACTTGATCTCTTGAACTTTTTTTTTGAAATATAAATCCTAGAACCCAAACCCCCTCCCCTTTTTTAATATAAAATCCTGGAGATGTTTTCTTTGTAATATGAAATCTTGAACCTTTTTCTTTTGAAGTATAAAATCCTTTAACCTTTTTTCTTTGAAATATAAGTTGAACCCAACCACCCAGCCATGTAAAAGAGAACTGAGTTCTCAACCATATTTTCAACCCTATCCAAAAGTAAGAAACCTAATCCTTGAAAAAATTCTCAACCACACTTTCAACCTTATCCCAAAATGAAATTCCTGAACCCTGAACTTTTTTGAAAACTTTTTGGACCCAACCCCCAACCATGCAGAATAAAAGCCCAGATCCCTGAACCTTGAATTTTTCCTTTGAAATATAAGTTGAACCCTACCACCCAACCATGCAGAAGAAAACTGAGTTCTCAACTGCATTTTCAACCCTATCCCAAGTTTTAAAATCCTGAACATTTTTTTGAAATATAAAATCTTGAACATTTTCTTTTAAATATGAAATCTTGAACATTTTTCTTTTAAATATAAAATCTTGAACATTTTGTTTTTAAATATAAAATCCTGAACATTTCGTTTTTAAATATAAATCTTGATCCGTTTTTCTTTTAAATATATTAAAACTGAGTGTTCCCTTTTTGAGCACCTATGTATTAACAAAAGAATATACCTTTATCCCTTGTCACCTCACTTCCTGCACTCCGTTTCCTTAAATGTATATACCTCTTGTAAATTCTTGTTCTTTTTTTTTAAATTATTGTTTATTTTTTCCAAAATTTTGTTTATTCTTTTTCAATCTTGTTCCATCTTTGAAAATATCCTCTTTTTTGGGTCTTAACTTTGTTCTTTAATGTCTTTTACTATGAATATCTCGTGATTTCATATTTTTTTCTTGATTTTGTAGTTTTTTCTTAAATAATTTTGGGCAATTGAAAATTCAGCCAATGAAAATTTGGAGTATTTGACTCCGGAGTCAAAAACCTTATTCTTAAAAAAAGTACTAAAAAGAGTTTACCAAGAATCAAAGAAAGCGGAAGAACTACGTTTATGAAATATCATGAAACATCCCACGAAACGAGAGAATACAACGGAACGAACTTTATTCTTTAAAAGAATTAAATTGATTGCACTATTTGCTCTAGCAAGGAATTTTTGTATTGAGTGCCAAATTGCAATACCACGCAAATTTATCTAAATCTTACTATGTCTAGGATGTAGAAAGTTAAGTAATTTTCTGAAACAAATTGCAACAAGGAGTCCAACCTTCTCTAATTTAATACAATTATGGTCCTGTAATGCCGAAAAGCAAAATCTACTCAAGATTTTAGTTTAAATCAGTTAGACCTCATAAGAACAAAATTAAGTTAAATATATTAGTAGAAATAATATGTTGGAGTAATCTAACTTTTTCTAGAGACTGGTTTTATTTTTTCGAGGCCATCTTCAGGCTTTAGCACATGGCTAAATAAAGCTTTCACGCCATAAAATATTATTTTTTGAGGTGAACCAACTGGTAATTAATTACTTATTTTTTGAAGAAGCATAGTTAATTTTAAAAATTCAATTTCTCAAACCATGTTTTTGTTGATCTTCAGGCTGACATACGGTTTCATTCAACTTTCTGTTCTAAACAAAGTCGGGAGGGCTTAGCACCGCAAAGGTGGAAAACTAAATGATCTGTGAAAAGGTGCTCACCATTACATTTTTTTATGCTTTTGTTGATCTACTTCAAGTTGATATAAGGCTGTTCCATAAAGAGTTGAACATTTGGATTTAAATTTTAATCTTATAAAAACATATGTTTGCTTTCAGTTAGAATGACTTGTGGCCTGAGTTCTCCGGTAACTCAGTGAATAATGTGCTCGTGGAAATTTCAAAGACTTTTGTATTCGTGGTATTAAGTGTTAACCGACATATATTACGTTTTCATGTATGTGTCCAGCTAGGACATGCCTATATTACATCGCCCCATTAAAGGTTTTAACCTTAAATCATGGCATCGGGACGTTACGAGTAAGTCAACTCGTTGCCAATGTAGTACCATCCATCAACAGCTGCGTGACTTCTTGCAAATATTTCCAGCTTCAATCCACCTGGAATCGCTTCATCGATACATTTTCTAAGTTCATCCGGTTTCCTATTTGCAGGTAATCTTCCTACTCGAATAACGTCAACCCCAAAACTTCTTGAAAGCATTCCCTGCGGCGTATCTCCATTGCTGTAAACTTGAACTTCTTCCACGGCGCTTAATACTAACCCGTTGACGTTCTGGTGCAACGTGCCTCCTTTACTTTGATTGATCCAATAGATCGTTGCCTCTCTCTTGAAACCTTGATTTTCTAATTCATGGTCCGCTTGATTCGCTGTTCCCTTCGTGACCCACATGCAAAAGAATTCATTCCTGCACAGCCTCCTAAAGGGTATTTGGAAAATCTCCTCCATCGACAAGGATTCGTATCCCAAAGCTAACCCACGAGTTGGATCAGAAACTGCGACATCCCATGGCGGAGCCACTATAATAGCGTCGAAGAGTTGGCTTCTAGCGCAAACAGTTTTTTTATGTAGGCGTTCCAGTTGACCTTCCTAACATCCACGTTGTCTAATCGTACCAATCGCGGCGCCACCAGACCTTGACCAATTTTCCCGTCGCCCCAAAATATCTTGTAGAGGCAGGTTTTTTCAATCCGTTCCGTTCTCCAGGACTCCTGGTTACCCGATTAGACTACATCCGGTAATTCGTCGTATTGGCTTTTCATAAGCTCCGCTAAAACATCGTTACATCTATCTTGGTCAAAAGTCTTCTTTGTATCCTGTACCTCATCGACATTGAATCTCTCCTTCATATCCGCAATCTCGGCTTTAAGATCAGCCATTGGGGGGCAGTCTTCGCTCTTTTTCTTCTTCTCCCCTCCTAACTTTTTCCAGGAACCGAAGGCTCTCGCGCCTTTCTTTAGCCGTAATATTTCTCCGGTAGAACGGGATTACTCTAACTTTTCCGTTCGTCCTGAACCCATATTTAAATAAATTGAAAAATCTTTTCACCAACGCTTCCGGTTTGGTTATAACTCGTGTTTTCTCAACGTAAAAATGTGTGCCATATCTTGCACGGTTATCTCTGGCTACCTCTTCAACATCTAGATGCAACTTCGTGTATTTGTAAAATGATTGCTTTGCTAGCAGTTTTTGTGTTGCCTGATAAATCGATTGAGTACTTCTGTTGGATAAGTGTCCCTCTGAAATAATTTTCCCGTATACACCTACTCCATAAGTTCTTATACACGATCGTAGCACTTCTAGTTCGTGTTCAGTTCACCGTCCCGGCATCGACATCGCCAAAACAACTAGTGTATTTATAACCCTTTTCAAGTATTTTTGAACTCGTTCTTTAATTTCTTTTATATGGGATGTGTCGCTTAAGTATTCGTGAACTACGTCAGGTAAATCTTCTTCAACTGTGACTAAGGGTTCCCAAGTTTCATCTTTATACAGGAACCCTTTCCAACGTATTTTAACTCGTAGATTCAATCTTTAAGTCTCAGCCCCCGAATAGCCTCGATCTCCTTCAAACCTACATCGGACGAATATTGCTCCGCTATTTCCTTCGTTAGCATCCATCCTGTTGGTTCATATAGCATTAATCTTGTGGCACGAGCTCTTTGCCTAGAACCAAAAAGGGATTCTACTTTGTAAACATTTGAAGAATTGGTTCTTTTTACCATGTATGGTCCTGTTCATTTCTTCAACTTCTTGTATCCTTCTGAGCTCGTACCCGCCCTTAACAACAAGACTCAATCACCAGGAACAAATTGAGCAACTTTTACTTTGTTCTTCTCATTATATCTCGTATTTTCTTTATCTCTCAGGAGCTCCGTATGATAATACGTCTGCTCCCCGATCCTCCTGAGTTTTGTTGACAGTTTTTTCACCTCCTCTTTTATTTTCTTCACTGACTTCGGCTTCCGCATCACTTGTATCCCTTTATCTTCAATATATGGGGTTGCGTAAGTGTTCTTCGCCCACAAGTTTCCTTCATCCTTAAAATACATAAAGACGTCATTAGGAGTGAATCCCCGGTTGACCTTACTCACAGAATAATTCAACTGATATTCAATGTGCGGCAAAAGATCCGGACATTTCTTGTCACCCATTCTATATTCCGATAAAAGTGTTCTTAAAATCCTCAATATCGGACCGTTGGTGGTCTCTACACCACCGTTTGTGAAAGGTGAATAACTTATTGCCCATTGTTGAGAGAACCTAAAAAGGCGTTGCATCAGGTCCAACAACTTGTTTCAAAAGTGCTACCCGCGATCCGTGAAAAGTACAAAGTTTTCCAAGAATCCATATCTACTTCTCCACCAACATAACGCTCTTGCCGCTGCCAATGCCGTAGCTCCTTTTTTGTAGCTTAACTGTAGCTTCCGACTCAGGGAATCGACGAGGACCAAAATATATCCCGATTCATCTACATAAAGAAAATCCATTAGCAAGATCTCCCTCGGTCTTGATCCTAGCACTGTTATATCCCTCTGTCTTCCTGCCAACTTTGCACCCTTCGTGCAGTGCATGCAGACTACTGTCAGCCTCTTCAGTATTTCTTTAAGTATCATGTTACTAGAATCAAACGTGTAGCCAGCTGTCAACTCCTCGTAACTCCGTGTAGCAGGCGGGTGCATGCTTGTATTGTGGAAATGGCACAAGAATTTCGGAAATACTTCCTTTGGTATCCAAATCTTCCCTTTCCTCCTGCAGACATTGCTTTTGCCTTCTTGAATTATCTTAGTCTCATCTGGTGATAATCTTCCAGTTGACAACTGCGCTTTTCCGATATCATCCAGAGTCATAGGTTTCCATTTACCATCGAGAGCTGGACTAAAGATACTTATCCGTGAAGCGTCGAGCATCTCAGCGTATCTTCGTGCTGTATCGGGCTCTGCTGAACGCTTCTTAGCTCTAGTTCCTGCTTTCATCACCCGGCTGGCTCCAACAGCCTCCTCTGTCATCTGTGTCGGATCTACGTTGTCCAGGGAGTTTTCGTTGCCCCATCTTGAGAGGACATCCGCGAAAACATTCTTAACACCTTCGACATGGACAGCCTCTACGATATAACCCTGGAGTTTCATCCCCCAGCGGTACAAAATCTCAGCATGAATTTTATTTTCCATGCTACCCGGTTCAAGAATGTGTACCAATTTGCGATGATCGGTAAACAATATAACCGGACGTGAGTGCCCGAGAACCAAATAATCTAGTCTCTTGTAAACGTGTATCAAAGGATATAGCTCTTTCGACCTAATGTGCCATTTATAGGGGCTACTTTCGAACTTCTCATTGCAAAACATAATAGGTTTGTGAGCTTGGTTCTCAATTCCTTCTTTAGCAAGTTCGTCGTATTCACATTACGTTACTATTCCACTCCAGTATTTAATAGAAGCGTCAGTGAAGATACAGAGTGCCCTGTTCGGATCGTAAACTGCTAGGGCTTTCTTTGCTGCCTTGGAAGTCATTAATAGAAAATCATCCCAAGCACTTTTCCGTTCCTGCGTTCACCTTATTTGTTCGTTGTTTTCTTTTAAAGCCTTCTTGAACCCGCTTATCTCTATTCCTTCTGCTAGTGCGCCCTTAAGCTCCGCTAATCTTGGTATAGATGGTGCAAGCCAAGTGGCTAAATATATCACTTCTACCATCTGATGGTTAAAAATTGGCTTTCTCGTTCTAAGGATCTTCTCGTAATATTCTGGCAAGAAGGTCCATTTTTTGTTCGCCAACCTTCTACCACAATAACCCACCTTTCTATACGCCAAGTCACACTTAGCTAAGCTCATCCTCACCATTATTTTCCTTAAGCTCTTAAGAAACTTCGAAAGAACTTGCAAATACATAGCTTCACTTTCAGCGTAGAGGCATGAGTCGTCGATCCATTGTATTATTCCATTGCTCGTTCCCATGAAGAAACCAGTGGGTTTACAGACTTCTTCTACAACACTCTGATGAAACAGCATCGGACTATTCGTCCAACCATGGGGCAGCTACATTGATGGTAAACCGTTTCCCACGGGGTCATAAGTCCAAAGTATTTCTGAGAATCTTGACTAACTTTAGCTTGATCGTAACCGGATTCTATGTCGAATCCTCCGTATACCTTTGCTCCTAAGGTTCTGTTTATTAGATTTTCCAGCATCGGAAGTTAAAGAACACTCTTGATTGTAATTTTATTCAAAGGCTTCATATTTACAACTAATCTAAAATGCTGGGGGCCCTTCTTCGGAACTATAAATATTATTGCAGTGTATCGACTATTGTAGGTGTTAGCTTTCTTGATCAATCCTTGAGCTTCCATCATCCTTATCTTCTTCCGCAGCCATGCTTCTTGTCTTGCTCCAACTGGCCTTGCTTTCACTTTTAAGCTCGATGGAGCATCCTTCTTTAAAATACATTCAACTTCGGAAAGATTAGATATTTCTATTCGGGATTGGGGGAGGGCGACGCATGTCTAGTATTCGCTGAGAAGGTCCTCGATTTGAGAATAAAATTCCATCGTGAACTCAGTTCTATCCTTCATCTGCTTTACCATTTCATGGAACTTCGCTAAAATATCAGCCTTCTCACCTGGATAGATCTCACCCTCTTCTTTCTTTTCATTCTTCAGCTCTTCTTCAGATACGACTTCCTGATCCCCACCTACAATATTATCCATGTCGGGGAATATATCCTTCTCTTTGTCACTAAAAAGTATTGGCTCCAAACTCAGAATCCCAAGTTTCTTACACGAGACCTCGTACTTGTCGTGTTCATCTGCGTTTCCTAGGGCTGCACATCGTGCTACTGAAGCTTTAACAGAAACGTGCTCTTCGTCTTCAATTCCTTTTCCCGCATATTTAGTTCTTTCATCTTTCGTCAGATTTTGCAGCACTTCTTCTGGAAGGCAATTAAATCTTCTAAGATGCTCGCGTCCTATAAGAAAATCCTTCCATGGTGCAGGAACTAAATAAATCACTACCTGGCCGAAGTAAACGGGTGTTCCGTCGTCGACCCGCACCCTCAACTCTATGTAGCCTTTTTTCGTAGTCGTGACCTTCATTTCACTATCGGCTAGAAACACTGGTATCGGGTGTATATCCATGGTCTCCAGACATCTTGGTCCATGTAGCTCAAGGGATCCTGTTGTCACTGACGATCCACTGTCCAAACACCCTAGTGTGGTAGTTCACGAAGAGGTATCCGCATTCCAGACCTCTAACCGTCCCTTCGTTACCGTATAGGCCTTATTGGGAACTACAATCTGGGCCGGATCTTCAAAATCCTCACTTCTAACTGGACTAACACTTCTAGCCTTTTCTTTTTAGCTTCATCTTCAGGAACGGGGGGGGGGGTCCTTGGTAACCTTAGGAACTGCTGCCATCTTCTTTTCTCTTTCCGCTTGTTTTTCCAACGTTTGTTTTGTCTTGGGTCGAGGACATGCTCTTGAAATACGACCATACCCATTGCAGTTAAGACATTTCATTTTCGGGCGCGTAGGTAGCCTATACTCTGTGCTTCCACAGTTCGGGCATCCACCGCCACCATGCGGTCTCAATTGCGTTTGCAGCTTTGCCACCATTTCCTCTAATTCTTTGACTCGGTTAGATACTTCTGGTTTTGCAGCAGCTGTCGTTGATTGTGTTTTCTGTCTGGTAGTTTTCGTTTTTTTTGCGTCGCTCTCTGATCTTGCCGTTCTCTACAGAAATATATTTATTCATAGCTTCCTCAAACCCTATTAGATCCTTAACGTCGGGGTTTTCTTCTTCGAAGTCGCTATAAGTCATAACGAAGTATTCAGGTAGTTTTTCAACCAAGATTCGTATCATCTGTTTCTGAACCGATTTTATTTTGACTTGGTTAAGTCCAACTACGTCCCGTGCTTTTTGTAGGTATCTCTGCAAAGCTTCTTCACCTATCAAGGCATCCTGAGGCCATTTAAGAACGTTCCTCAGCTTAGCTAGTGCCTGTGTTTGGTGGCTTCGATCCGGAAGAGTTTTATGTTCCTCTAGATATTTCATTATCGCATCGTCGTCACCCGTATCTACACCTTGAGCTGTGATAAATTCTATAGCACCCAGGCTCATCCACTCCGTGACTGATATCGGGGCTCCTGCCATCGCAGCTCTTGCTCTTAACTTCTTCATCCGTATAAGGAATTCACAAATTTCTCACCTTCTCATCGTCTTAAGCTTCTCTACTTTCGGTGGCCGTATAATAGAATTATTGTTAGATGGCGATCTGATGTCCTTCCTGTCTTCCTTTTCTGATTTTGGTGATCTTAGTTCCGTGATCAGAGTAACCAAAGGTTGCCCCATATTCAGATTGTTAAGTCCGTTTCCTGATACACCTCCGTCCCTGACGTTTCCGGCTCGTTTCCGGAAGTCCAGTAGTATTATCGTTATCTCTTGGGGGTTCTTCAGTGGGCTCAGATTGTCCACTAGTATCGTTTTCGTCGTTAAAGGAACCTGGTAAACTTCGTGGTCGTGGTACTCGATCTCTAGGTCTACCGTCTGGTCCAAGTTCTCTTAGTCTGTCGTCTATATCCGTAACACTTTATCCTGTGTGTTTTGTTTAAACAATGGCCTGAGTTCTCCGGTAACTCAGTGAATAATGTGCTCGTGGAAATTTCAAAGACTTTTTGTTTTCGTGGTATTAAGTATTAACCGACATATATTGCGTTTTTCTGTATGTGACCAGTTGGGACATGTCTATATTACATTTGTCATTAGGGCTTCTTAACAAAACGGCTGACCGTTAGTTACCGGTAAGCCAAATTTGGGTATTTCTTTTACCGTTAGTTACCGTTTGTACCGTTAAGAAGCCCTATTTGTCATTATAATTCCATCTTTTATCTAATTCTTTTCTTTAGGTCTCAATCACTATTAATCGTCTTAAATCACTAAAAATAATGTATTCTTCCTCTAAACCTTAACGAAATATTATTCTTAAGATACATACCTTACCGTTACTATTTGGAACTTCATCACCTAGCCCAAAACAAAACCAATTAATTATCGCTGTGTTTCAGCAATTAGAACAAAAGTTTATTTTGCTGTTAGAGTCTCTCCTAAGATAAAGTCAGTGTTGTTTAATTCAAACAAGAGGAAAAGAAAAGCAGTTAGTATTGCCAGTAAAAATCCAAAAAAAAATTAGTAACTCTTGGAGAATCGATCTAAGCATACAAGTTGAGTTGTGTGTGAACCCTTTTCTAGTAGTTTTATGCATACTAATAATAGTAATATCAACATTGTATATCATGATATTAGATTACCCTAGTTATCTAAGGGTAAAAATAGGTAGTTTTGAACAGTGGCCAATCCAGCCATTTTAATAATTAATAACCAATAAAAACAATAAAGTTTGATTGTTGTATTCGTTTCTCCGAGTACTACGATAACAATCGTTTTATTGCATACAAAAACCTTCGGAATAACTTTAGTTTGTCTAAACTTGGTGATCTAGTTTCTCCTAGATCTGTTTGAACTTGTTACATTACATTTTTGGCTTGGATTAAGTAACTCTTTCGTGAGTCACTTTTCTCCGAGATTTGTTTTAAGGCTATCAGTCACTCGTCGACCGATAAATTGTTATAACAATCGAAAGATCGAAACACATACTTTATTATGGCTAAGAAAGGAAAAGGATCCTCTCGGGTAACTCGAGCAGGCACAGCATTGGCCCCATCGAGTGATGAAGATCCTCCATTGAAATTAGGAGGGGGAAACCCCAAAGATAGGACGTCGTCTGTGGATACGGCTGAGGGGGAGAACGAGTTCTTACCGTCTTCTGATCAGCCTACCCAGATTGCGTCCGTAGGGAAAGATAAGCCTCAAGAAGGAGGTAAAATAAAGATTAAGAAAAAATTATTGCCGCTGAGGGTCAAATTAAAAAACCCTTCGGCGAAATTAAAGAGAAAAGCAACTTCGAAGGCTGCGAAGTCGGTTGCTAAGAAGGCTAAGCCTGCAAAGGCAAAGCCTATTAATTTAGTGGGGGAATCTAACTCTTCTCCAAATCTTGTTGAATTGGATATCCCAAGCAGGAAGTCATCCCAGATTATTACAGGGCTAAGAATGCTCCTAGTAGCTTGAATCCTAGGGAGACGCAAGCCATAGTGGCGGAAACGACTAGTGATTCAAGTGGGGATGATGATATTGAGGAGATCGATATTATTGATCAAACTATTGAGAACCAGGATGAGCTGGTTGGTGAGTTAGGTTATGAGCAAGATCTAGATGCTTTGAGCGATGATGACAAGAGAGACTTGGCATATCGCAAATACAAGCTGAAAAAAGGTCAAGCACTTAGGAAAAGGGGTACTTCGGAAGAATCCCTAAATTATGATGAGGGAGCTGGAGTTGCTCCAATTGGAAGATCAGCAACTTCCGTGCGGAATGCTGTATCTAATGACGACCTTTACAAGGAAGTCACTCGAAAATTAAACGATCCTACCAGCGGGAATGCGGCTGGTTCCCTCGTAGAAAAGAAAACTGTTGAGAGGGATTTGAAAGAGTTTGATTCTCTTAATCCTCAGGAAAAGAGGATAGCTTTTGCTAAGTTGATAGTGCAGCATGAGAGGGCGCGCATTCAAAATAATGCAACCCTAGCGGCACTGAAGAGTAAAGGCGCTGAGAATCAAACTATGGGAAAATATACACATGTAGAATGGCCTGAAAAGGTCGGAGGGGAGAATTGGATATGGAAGCGGCTGGTCTTGCGACTAACTTGGACATAAGTTTGTTTGATGCTATCCAGCCTACGGATCCTAATGCCGAAGAGTTGTATTGAGTACGTCTAGTTCTCAATTTACACTTCTAAATATTATTTCTTCCTTTTCTAATTGGTTTCTTAAACTCTTGTTTTCTTATTCTATATATTACTTAAGGCTTAAAAAACTTCTATAAAACTATATTCAGCAAACTACAGTTCCTATTCGATCACCGCTAAA
This sequence comes from Labyrinthula sp. Ha, assembly GCA_015227615.1. Lineage (NCBI taxonomy): Eukaryota > Bigyra > Labyrinthulida > Labyrinthulaceae > Labyrinthula > Labyrinthula sp. Ha. Next base: position 372,737 of record JAALGZ010000028.1, on the reverse strand, counting down.
ACTGTATTTCACCAAACCACGTCATCACATTTTTCTCTTCCGTTAACTTCCAATATGACATTACCACCGATTTTATATTTCTAATAACGACCATTTTTCTTAAGTCTAAACAAGCTTATATTTTCCCATAAGAGCTCCGCTTGGCTCTCAACAAAGGTTCGGATATACCTCACCCACTTAACTTACATCTATCTTTATATTTCAATCACTAGAGGTCAGAACATCAGCTCTTTCTCATACATTTACAAACCAAAACTAACTTTTTACAACAACTGAAAAGATATGTCATCATTAACTATGTGAACTCGTAAGCGGTGTCGACCTACTTGCCGAGTTTGGCTCCTCAGGTCAATTCTGACAGAGAAGAGCTACATAGTGAAATTGAGAAACACAGGTTTCGCAATAGGGAAATCCATCAAATGATTGGTGATACGAGGGGTCATGTCGACGCCCTTTGCGCAGATACCGATAAGAGGATGGTCGACACCAAGGTGTATATCTATACCCTTAGGGCCAAAATTGAATCTCTGAGAGATGCTGTTAATGAAGTATCTCAATTGAGGGATGCTCCTCCGGTTTCCGCTGCCAGAGTGAAGCATATTATGCCTAAGGTGGATGTATTGGAGACCTTGCAAATAGAAAAGCTTGGTCAATGGTTGAACGTAGTTGGTGAATTATTGACGTTGGATCCGTCTTTTCAACCTCGCCGCTTCGTTCATGAAAAACTGTTGGAAAAATTTTGTAGATCGGAATCCGAAAGGGATGTGGTTTATTATTCCCTTAAGGATTATTATGAAAAAGGAAAGGCTGAGAATCACGAAGATCCCATGTGACTTCTGAAGGAAGTTAAGTACCCGGCCTCAGGGGACAGCAGGGAGAGATTCCAGACTTACATGATGAATGTAAGTTTGAAAATCGAGCCTAATTATACGGATAGAATTGGTGAGGAGGCACTGATCGAGTTATTGCACGAGATAACGAGAAAAGTGCCTTCTAGTTTTAGCTTGTCGAAGGAGGCGATTCGAAATAAAGTTAGAAATTTCGAGGATCCCCTTCGTACTGTAGAAATGCTTCAAGCCCTTTTGGAAGCCCAACGCCAATTTGCGTTGGACAGGGGTGTAGATGCTTCTACTGGTCAGGTTCTAGAGTCGGGATCTAAAACTAAAGAGAGGAAGCCAAAAACTCATTCGGTAAATAGGATATTCACGCCAAGTGTGAACAAGGTGTCGACCTTTGTGCCATTTCCAATGGCGTCGAGTCCCGTTCCCCTCAATCTTATGGGTAGCTCGATCGATGTTTTATCTAAGGAAAAAGAGTTTCATCGAAAATGGTATTCTGAGATCCCTTGGAATCACCATAGGACATGTGCTTATTGTAAGCATCATGGGCATGGAATGAACGATTGTGTGACCTTTGCAGTAAATGTTATTAGAAAGGATGATGAACGCAAATTGAAATCGGTTGAGGGTAATGTTTTAAAGACCCGCCAAGTTCAAGAGTTCATTAATCAGGCGTTTCGTCGCCAAATGGATAACCCTACAGGAAAGTCTAACTATCAGACGCCTAGGGGAATGACCTCATTGAAGCATTCAGTCATTGTTAAGGCTAGAATGATGATGGGGGGGGGGTAAATCGGCTAATGATTCGGACCCGCAGCCGGGGTTTAGGAAGAGTAAAGCATTTGCCCTAGCGGCTCCACCCGGACAAAAGGAGCTTGATGAAATAAAATCTTTGGTGTTGGAAGGCTATGATCTGATGATTGAGGGTACGAAGGAGTATCCAATTTTGGACGTGCATGTAGGGGAAGTTTCCCAATTTCGTGATTTTGCCGAGAATTATGAAATATGCACTAGGAATGGGAAGGTAATAGGTGATGCTAAGTTCGATAGCGGAGCCGAAGTTACCGTGGGGAGTTGGTCGAGGCACAAGGATTTAGTAGAGAGCTATTCGAGTGCTGGGGGGCACGTTCATGTTGCCAATGATGCCCCGGTTAAGATACTAGCCGTGGGTTATATGGGACTTGTGGTTAAAGTCAATGGTGTAGAGAGTAGGGCTTGTCCGAGAGCTAAAGTAGTTTTAGTGCAATCTCACGACTGGCCTAGCTTTCTAATTGGGAGACCCGAGCTGAGAAAGATGGGTTTAGATCCAGCTCAGAATTTAGGACTCGGGTAGGAAATAGGCAGCCAGGCTAACCACCTGGTGGGCCAAGTACAAGAAAAGATCTCAACTCTCATTGTTTATAGATTTGTTAATAGCGTCTTGTGGTTAGAGAGTAGATTGGAGATCTGTAATTGGCCCAGTGTTATATTTGTATGTACTGTTTCGTCTAAGTTTAAAGTGATTATGAATTATTTGACTGCGAAAGGGTATAAACTACTTGAAGTAGTCCGAGTATTACACTGGGTACCTAACAAATTGATTAAGTCGGTGAGGAGGTATATGGTTCTTGGTAGGGGTATTTCTCAGTCTCGTGTTAGTAGACAAAAGCACAAGAATGTGTTTATTGAACCCCATGGTACGGTCGGGGAGGTGGCGCGGTTGATGCTGATGGCTAAATCTCTGCAGGGTGGCGCCATTTCAGTTTACCCTCAAATCTCGGTCGGCAACGTGCCAAAAACCTTAATGAATCTTGATGGACATGTCGAGGTCCGATTCATTAAGGCGAGGCGATCACTTAGTGAGAACCTCACCTTGGGTAGACGCCTATCTAACGAGGACGCTCGGGGATGTTCTACAGCGAATTTATATACCGCATGGGAGAGATTCTTGGATGACGGACTAGGGGATGAACCCAAGTCATTTAACGTCGACTCATGGATTGAACCTATACAACCGACAAGGATTTATGCCTCTATTGGTAGTCTCGATTTGGTTGAACGCATAAATTCAGGGAATTTGGAGGGAATTGACTTTGGTGAAGTCATAAAATTACGGCGGCATGTAGAAGACATTGCCGATGACAACTTAGGGGATAACCTTCTTCCGGATATGGAGGAAGGTTTGAGTATAGAGGATGAGGAACCTTTGATCAAGAAAGCCATCATTGAGATGGTGGATCGTTCGGAAGCCTCAATTGAAATGAAAAAGTTACTTAGGAAATTGTGTTTGAGCTTTTGGGACGTATTTGCTACGGACCATACTCAGACTAAGATTAGTGGCATGACACCGATGCCGGTGTATCCATTGGAAAATTTTGAATTTAATTACCCAAGGGTAAGACCAATGTCAGCGGAGAAATCGAATTTCATTAGGGATAAACTGCTAAGTATGGCAGAAAGAGGATTGGTTACCAAAGTTAAATCGGCTGAGTTTGGATCAGTCGTGTTTGCGATGCCAAAGAAAGGTAACAAATTACGTATGGTTGTTGTTCTTGTTGATGTTAACAAGATTTTGAGAAGGGATGTTAATCAACTCCCTCACTTAGAAACATGTTTTGATAATCTTGCAGGTAGCAAGTATTATGGTAGTTTTGATGTTGTTTCTGGCTTCGATCAGTTAGGTATAACTGAAGAAGCAAAGAAGTATTTTGATATTGTTTCGAAGGATGGCACTTTCCAGCTCCAATTTGCCCCTATGTAATATCATAGTACCCCAGTATTCTTCCATCAGAGGATGGTTGATGAAGTGGTGGGGGAAAGGTTGGTATATCGTCCAAGGAATGGAGTCATTCAGTGGATCGATGATAGTTTGCTTTATGTAGACAACTTTGATGAATACTTGAAACTTTTAGAAACATTGTTGACGAACTTAAGAAAAGCTAGGGTTCTAATTAGCCCGGCTAAGTCAATAATTTTGGCAAAGGAAATTGTGTATTGTGGCCGTAGGGTTGCAAATGGCAAATGGAATTTTAAGAAAGAGTACTATTCTCGGATCTTGGACGTACCTAGACCAGAATATGTTTACCAATTGGCATCAATGATACATTTGTCTCACTGGTTATCTTTGGCGATCCCAGAGCTGGCTGAATTGAGAAGTGTTATTATGGAATTCTACCCTGAAATGAGGGGTAAGAAATCGGAATTAAAGAGGAAAAATGAGAGGGTTCATTGGTCCGATGAACTAACAGGAGCCTTTGAAAGATTTCTTAAAACGATTAGTATTGCGGCGAAGCAGAAGTTGAGCATGTATGATAGAACCCAGGACTTGTTGTTAATAACAGATGCTTCTGCCATGTCCTTCAGTTCGATTCTGATGCAAGCCAATACTTCTCAAAGGGATCGAAAACTTTTAGAAAAACGGGTGGTTCCCATGATGTTCTTTTCAGGGAAATTCCAGGATACCCAAACTCGTTGGGGCATTGTTCACAAGGAGTTATATCCTATTGTGAAGACTTTTAACAGATTATCGTATCTGTTACCTTTTCATCCAACACCCATCCAGGTGTATACGGATCATTTGAATTTGAGGGCCATCATAAAAGGGGGATCTAAGATCAACCATGGCCACTTAAATAGGTTGCAGCGATGGGTTTTGACCCTGCAACAGGCGGATGTAGAGTTACATCATATTAAGGGGGAGGACAATGTCTTTGCTGACATGCTTTCGCGCTGGGCGGCTACGCCGGAGCGAGAGAAGCAAAGGATTGCCTCCATTAGGATAATTAGAGCGGCAATCCGTCGCGATCGAACAGAATCCGATGTGTCGTTGGGACCACAGCTATCTTTAACCTCTCGTGAACGCAAGTATTATAGGAGGATGTTCAGACATCCATTGGATATCGAGGAAGAATCGAATCGGTGGACTCCATTAAAGGATAAGTACACTGATTCTGATTCGGATTCGTTTGACACGGGAACCTTACACCCGTGGTATCAAAGTGAGAGAGTCACCCATGGTTTAAGGCCAGATGGTGGTTTAGAAATAAAAATCGAAAAGCCAAGCTTAGAAGAAGAATACAGCCGGCTGGCTCTTGTGGATACAGAGTCCTCTGTATCTTTAGATGAGATTGGTACGTGGGTTTCATCCCAAATGATAAAATCTGAGAATTCTTCTAGTGAAGATGTTAAAATCGAAGTGCCTCGAGTTGGCCTCGGCGTACTTGTTTCTGAATTGAGGCTTTCTCCTAAGAAGCAAAAGGAAAAGCTGACCTTTGAAAGGATGCGAGCCTTGGATAAGGATCGTATCTCTTGTTTGAATCCGTACTACCATGGTGAATGGAAGCGGATTTCCGAGAAGGAACTTTTGGATGCTCAAAAGCGTGAAGCTCTGGGCGACGGATTAAAAATTTCTGAGGAGGAGGGAAGGATTATCATTCCCAAATTGTTGTTTGAACGCCAACTCGTTCACATTCACTTGGCTAATAGACATGGGTCTAGGATGCAGGATATGGCCGAGGTGAGGCGATTTAAGTGGAAGATACCTTCGGGTTATGGTGCAAAGGTGTCAGCGGAAACTATGATGCTGGGATTAAGATCAAATTGCACTCACTGTAATAGGGTACCGAAGCTGATAAAGACAAATTTAAGATTGATAACTGAGGCTAGAAGACCTAAAGAGGTTCTTGTAGCTGATTTTTTGTATGTTAATGCTAAGGGTTATATTTTGGTTATAACAGATGCATTTTCTCGGTTTTGTTTTCTTCATTATGCTCCTAAGGCTGATGCAGGAACTGTGATTAGGGCTCTTAGTAAGTTTCATACTTACTAGAGATTGGAAGTGGAGTTTACCCTTGTGACCGATAGGGGCTCCCATTTTGCGAATCAACTACTTGAATTATTGCAAAAGGAGGTCCGATTTACGCATAACTACGCGGTTAGCTATGCTAGTTGGACCAATGGAGAAGTAGAAATTGTTCATAGGAAGGTTCTGAGCTTCTTAAGAAGTCTGGTTTCAGAATTTAGATTACAATGGGATCAGTGGCCTGATGTGATTGAGTCAGTGATGACTGCGGTCAATGAGGTTCCTCTGCCGAGTAGGAAGCTTCCTGGTATGAAGGATGCTCCGAGTGCTGATCTGTTGTTCTTAAACACAGATCCTACTAGAGAGTATATTGAAACGGAAGCTTTTCCCAAAGTAATCTATCGGAAAATTGGAGATAGGCAGGGTGTGATTAGGGTTGATAAGGATATCCTATATCGTCTGTCGATGGAGTTCCGACGTGAGCTGGATGAGATGCATAGTCAGGTGGCTGATTACGTCTCGCTCATGAAGAGGAAAAGGAACGATTATTGGAATAAGCGCCAAAAGAGAGTCGACAAGGCTTGCATACAATATGTGCCTGGAGACTGGTGCTTAATTAGTACAAAGAATACCCCTAGGGAGAGTAACAAGATTAAGTTGATTTGGTCTGGTCCAGTTAATGTAATCGAGTTACTTTCGTCGAATGTTTATAAGCTTGGATTATTGAATGGGGAAACCCAGATTGTGCATGGAAGTCGTTTATACTTCTATGAACCAGATGGTTTTGTACCTGACGACTCGCTTCGAAAGGTTTTTATTAATAATTGGGGTGAACTTGAAGTCCAAAAGTTTTTGGATATTAGATACTCAAAGGGTGAGTATTTTGTTAGAGTCAGATGGAGGGGTTTTGAGCCCGTAGATGATACACGGGAGCCGTTGCTTACCATGTATAGGGGTGTTAAGGAGTTTACTCTTAAGTTCTTGGGAGAAAAGCGAATTGCAAATAGAAAGAAATTAGTTAGGAAACAAGCGCAAGCTTGGTTAGATAGAAAATTCGCTATTGAGGTATCGGCAGCTTGGGTAGGAAGACTCTGCCCTAGTTTGCTGAGTTATTTAAGAGGTAAGGAAGATCTTAGTGTCTGGGCTAAACTCCCTGGGCGCAGAGATTTTGTATCGGGTTGGAAGACTTTTGATCGTAGATTGATCAGAAACTTAATTTTGAAATTTGGAATGTGAAGCTTTGAGCAATTCACGTTGTACATGCCTTATAAATCGAAGGCGATGATGTATTCGTACTTGCAAAGAAAGCTTGGAAGGATGGATTTGGCCCCCGTTGAGAGGCCAATTCATCGATATTGAGAAGGGGGAGGTAACCTCGGAGAGGTTCTCCCTTGATAGACTAGAATTTGATAGAAGATTTGATTCGCTGGGATCAGCTAAATCGTTTTTGAAGGAGACTTGTCCGGAAGGAGTAAGTCAAGCACATAGAAATGCTTTCGAACGAAAGAAAAGGGAAGTGAAAACGTTAATAGAAATTTGTGAAAAGCGTTTTATTGAACTTTATGTCACACGGGAATCAAGATCTGGGACTAAGCGTTCGTATCTCTTATACTCGCTAGAGCTAAGTCGTAACAGGTACCTACACGAAGTCTTGGACAAAGATTACCCTAAAGAGTTAGTTTCTAAAGTTGAAAATATACTTGTTGCTCCATTGGAGTGCGAGTTGTCTGGGGGAAGTCTTGCCACAGAATTTGTGCGTGCACAAGCTTTCGTGTTTGAGCGTATTTGTGGCAACTTAGTTTTGGTTGGTTTTGAAGGGTGTCCGTTTCGGGCAAAGATTTGCGTCCCACCTCGGGATAAACTTTGGTTTACAGCGGACTTATACAAGTCGGGTATTTTAACTGAGTGGCCTGGAGACAAGATGGACTTATTATTAATGGATCCACCTTGGGCAATAGGTCAGGCGAATCCTATTAGAGGACTAAGGGTTCCGTGTGCGCGGAAACCCGATTCGCAAGTTTTAGATTTGAATTTTGAAGCTCTTAAGGCTTCCTTCATTGCCATTTGGGTAATTGAACGGACTTGGGAACTAACGTTAAACGTAATGGTCGATAGGGAATATGAACTTGTTCATATCATAGATTGGATAAAGCTAGCCCCCGAGTGGTAGGATTAGAACATCTTTAGGATATTATTATCAACACTCAGCAGAAGCTTTATTAATTTTTGTTCGGAAGGTTGAGCGCTTGGAAACAAGTGTTGTTGAAAAGATTGATTTATTACGAAAGGAAAAGGTGATTTTTGCAGATCGCTTAATTGAGGGTGTTAAGCCTGGAAAGGTTTACGAAGTATTTGAAAAAATATTTTTGAAACGACATCTCAAGGTTGAATTATTTGCGAGATGTGCCAATCTGAAATCCGGATGGATTCAGATTGGATTAGAAGTTGATCCTAGAGTATCAGATTTAGTCTTTGGTTGCTATAGGCCGGAAAAATCTTTAGTCGAAAAGGCTAGTTGATAGCCTTTTAGAAGAAGAGGAGGGGGATGTGTGAACCCTTTTCTAGTAGTTTTGTGCATACTAATAATAGTAATACCAACATTGTATAACATGATATTAGATTACCCTAGTTATCTAAGGGTAAAAATAGGTAGTTTTGAACAGTGGCCAATCCAGCCATTTTAATAATTAATAACCAATAAAAACAATAAAGTTTGATTGTTGTATTCGTTTCTCCGAGTACTAGGATAACAATCGTTTTATTGCATACAAAAACCTTCGGAATAACTTTAGTTTGTCTAAACTTGGTGATCTAGTTTCTCCTAGATCTGTTTGAACTTGTTACATTACATTTTTGGCTTGGATTAAGTAACTCATTCGTGAGTCACTTTTTTCCGAGATTTGTGTTAAGGCTATCAGTCACTCGTCGACCAATAAAGTTGATAAGACATACAAAGCCAAGTGAGGAACCTGTGAAGTAAATTAACAAAAACAGTAAACAAAACTACAGTGAAAGTCTGTATTTAACAAGGCTTAGAAGGACTTGTGTCGTAAAAGCGATAATTTTTGAAATAGAATAAAATGAGTTTCCTATCATTTGGCGGAGGCAAGAAAGCAAACGGGACAGGGGAAAAAGTTGAGCAAACAGTACAGGCCAGCATAGGCGATCGGATTTGGGTTTCAAAGAAGAAAGATGAAGATTATAGTAGATTATGGGAGTTATATAGTGTAGCTAGTCTTTCTGCTGATAAGAGAAAAGTGTTTGTAGCTGATAACGCGACTAAGAACATATGGGAAGTTCCGGCTGAAGAAACTCTCCCATATGATCCGTGCCATATAGTGGATTATGATGACTTGACTCGAATGAATTATTTGCATGAAGCTTCCTTGCTTAATAGATTACAAGAAAGATACATGGAGAATAAGATTTACACATATTTTGGGGATACTCTGCTTTCTATCAACCCGTATTTTGATGTAGAGGGGTTGTATTCAAAAGATAGAGCAGAAGAAGCAAAGAAGGAACCTCACGTGTTTTCTATTGCGGAAAAAATTTTCTCTTTGCTTCAAAAAAAGAGGCAGAGTCAATCCATTGTTATCAATGGAGATTCGGAGTCCGGGAAAACTGAAACTGCAAAACAGCTTATGAGACATCTTGTGTACTTGTGTTTAAACAACTCTTCGAAAACAGCCCCGGAGATTGAGAGCCTTGTACTTAAATCTACCCCTGTTCTTGAAGCTTTTGGAAACTCAGTTATTTTGCGAAATGGCAACTCAAGTCGATTTGGGAATTTTATTCAAATTATATACTCCGATAAAGGGGATGCGATAACAGGTGTGAACACTATGTATTTTCTTTTGGAGAAGCCTAGGATTATTCAAAGGAGTCCTAGAGAGCGTTCTTATCATATTTTATATCAATGCTGTGCTGCTTTGACTGATATGGGGTTCAGACCTGCTAGTGCTTATAACGATTTGTTGCCAGAACTTGATTCAAATAATTACACTGCAGTTCTTCCAGATGATCTTCAAATGTTTAAAAGGACATCTGAAGCTCTTGAGCACATTGAAGTTGGCCAGAGTACTCAAAATGAAATTTGGCGATTGCTACTTGCAATCTTAACCCTTGGAAATATTGGTTTTGTTACTAGTCAAGATGATATGCATAACAATGGAAAATGTCAGGTTGCGGATGATTGTCTTCTTGAGTTAGAAACAGCTGCAGAAAAGTTAAACATTGCTAATGCCCAGGATTTGGAAATTGCACTAACTCAGAAAACTATTGAAGCAGGAAACGAAAAAACAAGCAGGTTACTGTGGTTAACTTGACTTTGAATCAAGCAACTCAGTCTCGTGACGCACTTGCAATTTTTTTTTATTCCTCAATCTTTGACTGGATTGTGGCTGAGTTAAATAAGAAATCTTCTCAAGCAAAGAAGAATAGTAGGAAGAAAGACAAGTTTATTGGAATCTTGAATATATTCGGTTTTGAAGATTTGGAACATAATTCTTTCGACCAAATTTGTGTGAATTATGCGAATGAGCTACTTCAGAACAGTTTGATTTTTATTTTATTCAATCTGAAAGAAAAATTTTTGAAGAGAAAGGGATCAAGTTCCCAGATATTATATTGCCTTCAATCAGGAACTCTGAAATGGCGTTGTCCTTATTAACTGACCATTTGTTTAAGTTTCTAGAAGAGCTGTGCCTGTTGAGAAGTGGAACTGATGAGTTTTTTTTGTCAAACCTTGACAAGAAAAAGGCATTTAACGACAATTTTGAACTAGATAGGAAGAACAAGAATGGGTTTATCGTTCGTCACTTCGCCGTTGAAACTACGTACTCTAGCGAGGGCTTTGTAGAAAAGAATCGTGATGCCTTAACAACTGATTTGAAAGAGCTTGTTCAAAATAACTCAATAGAACTTCTGGCCGAACAGATTGGGACAACTCCAGAAGAGCGTACCAGGAAGATGGCTGCCAAAGAAACTGTTCTTAAAAAGTTTCAAAAAGATATGAACAACCTTGTTTCCACTATTTCTAAAACAGATGAAACTTTTATTAGGTGTATTAAACCTAACCCAGATCAAAGTGAGCACGAATGGGATGTAAATCTTGTGTTATCACAATTAGGATACCTTGGAATCATACAGGCAATTCGAGTTCGTCAGGAGACGTATCCAATTCGACGTAACTTCAGTTTTATTGCTGAGAAGTATCATTCTATCCTTGAAGGTGAGGCCTTTATTGAATACTCCCCAGGGAAGAATGATCTTCAGGTAATGAGAGCCATCTTGATTCAACACTTGGGGGATGACAGTGAATTTAAGCTATGGCAATGTGGTCATACAAAAGTTTTTCTTGGAAACGAAGTGTTATATAAGCTGGATTCTGTGGTCAATCAGAGAAGGGCAGCAGCACTGGCAGCAATGTCTGAGGATGATAGGCATCAAAAGTTAGAAGAAGAAAAGTTGAAGCAGGAAAAAGAGCTTAAAGAAGCTAGGGAAAAATTTGAACGAGAGAAGGCTGAGGAAGAGTTAAGACGTAAAAGACTCGAGGAAGAGAAACAACGCCGAGAGGAAGAAGAAAGGTTACGTCGGTTGAAGGCAGAAGAGGAAGGCAGACCAAAGAGAATGGAGAAAGAAGAAAGGTTACGTCAGTTGAAGGCAAAAGAGGAAGAGCAGAGGCGTTTTAAAATAAGAAAAAGGGAATGGTCAGAAGCTGCAGAGATTTTCCTCGTTGGAAACGTTTACGATCAGCTTTGTGGCGATCCTTCTTTAGACGACGCTGCATGGAAAACTATTTTCTCTGGGTTTAGCTTGGATTGCAAGCAAGGTGGATAAATGAACGGAGTTTATCGAACTATTAAAGAAATTAAAGAATGCTTTACAAGAAGGAGCAAATCAGGTGAGTACGACCTAGAGGCAATGTATCATCAATGGCTAGAAGCTAAAATGTCTCTTTTACCAGGCAAAAATAAAAATGATTTATTGGATTTGACTTTTGAAGTATTTTTGGAAGAGCCAGTTGTAGGATTTTTGGAAGAGCCGATGCTAGATTTTTCGAACAAGCCTTTAGACCTCTCTTGGTTACCCGATATAGCGAATAATTGTGAACTATACGGGAAGTAAACAACAGCGGCAGATTGGAACTTCTTGCAAACCTGATCATAATAACTTATCTTCTCGACCCTGTGTAAACCATTTGACTAGTTTCAATTTATATTATTATTTTAGTAGTTTAGTCTGTTAATATTCTAAACATTAAAACCATAAAACCGTCAAAAGCTATTCTTTTTTCCTGACATAATCCACATAAAAAAGCACTGAAAAAGGTTTCTTGGTACGTCAAAATATAGTCAAACTGTAAGCCTAAAAAAAGACAAAAACAAAAACCACTTGGTCAGAGAGTTAAGTATCTCCATCAGCTCACTATTACAAGAGTTTTGTAGCTCCCATTCTTCAATTGCTCTTAATATTTTCTCTGTTTGGTTCTTTGTAACCGATCCAAGAACCTGTGTCATAAACGAATTGAAGTTAATATATTTTCCATTTCGTTCAGTAAATGAAACAAACAACGAGTCAAGTAAGGGAGATGTACACTTCATAATTTTTAATAAACATCGAGCCATGACTATTTCTCTGAGTACACTCCTCTTCATTGGTTTGTATGTTAATGTAAATGGAGCACTGTGACTGCACATCGAGGATCCATGTGATAACTTTCGAACATACTTTCTAAAATAAAGAATATTATCTTGAACATAGTTTCTAATTATTTTCACGGGATAGGTATTAATGCTCAAGATCTTTTTTCTATCAACCATTGTTAACGCTCCTCTTCTATTTCTTTGACAAAGGATTGAGCTTTAAGCTCTGAAATGACCTTTTGATTTATAAAATAGATATCTGAGTTCTGCGAATCCACTTTTGTTTTATCTAACGTTGTGTTAATTAGAATATTCGCATAAAATCTAGGATGGTTACAGCTAAGATGAGATGAAGGTTTGAATAGAGAACCCCCCCCCCGTATAAAATAACTCTCACTCTTGAACTCAAACTTCAAGAAGTCCGAATCAGTTTAATTATCTCTATCAGATGGTCAATCTGCGAATAAAGAACTTTTTCAAATCCAGCCCGTCGGATCCTTGAAGCCAACTACAATAAAAAAAAGAGATACCTGTCGTCTTCTCTTTTGATATCGAAGCGTGTTCTTTGATAAATTATGGTCCCTCTCAGCTGTAAAATTTTTAGGAAGAACAGGTCGAAGTACTTCTATCTTATTTTCTTTATTTACAAAACTCGAAATATCAGCATTACCCTTCCTTTCGTACTTTATAGCATAGCTTGAATTTTTCCACAAATCCCATTCATTCGCAACTGGTTCTGCTGGATGAAGCTACATATACTGCAACCTCTCCGGATCCTTCACTTCATTCTTTATGTTCTTATTATTTCCAACTGCTTTAATCACCCTTCGATGAACCAAAAGTTTATTCTGGAAAATATCAAATAACACATCACTAGCTGCTCAGTATAATGCTTTTCGTGTATACTTGAACAAAAGGCAGACGCTTATACACGTGGTCAATAATCAACACTATACAAAGCTTCTCAGGTACCTCTTTATATATAGAAAAACTTTTTCTTCTTCAACAACAATTATTAACAATTAACAATAACGGTTTAAAAGTCACTTCTTCGCTAACTATATATCAATACTAGTTTGTACTTGTATATTTCAAGGTATTTTCAATACCGGGTTATAGTTACTTAGTATACAGTCTCAACATATCTCCCCTTATAAACCCTAACTTCACTATTTCTTACCAATCGTGACTAACGTTATTCCAAATTCACCTTATATCAATCAATATCACGTAATGTAAACCCGCAGCGTAAAAACATCGGTAAAGTACACACCCTAAAACAACATCACAGGCGAAAATATCACAAAATACGAAAGTAAAAAGATAATGAAATACGTCTTCAAACCAAATAGAAGCGACTATATCTTTCACAAAACACCTCAAAAGTGTCACAAATGACCTTTTTATCACTGTAAATATATCCAATAACCTTCATATAGCATAAATAGACACATTTTAAGCGAGAACCATATATTACATACAACAATTCACACAGGTTAGGGAACAGATATCGAGATACTTCAAAAAACAGCAAGAAACCAAAGCTGAAACCAAAAATATAACCACTACATCAGTCTCTCCACACATTGTTTATAGGCTGCGACGCGTGGTAATTAACACCCAACCACTTGGCATTTTTTTGTGGATGTAATCTTGGGTCTCCTGGAATACTCATTATCGATGGATCATACCCGTGGAATTGAGTTGGTTTCTTTCTCTTTCTTGATTTTTGTTGATCATTTTCATTCATTTGCGGAAAAATAAAAGAATGTTCTCCCAAAAGTCCGAATCGGCTTTGATACTTCGCGATATTTTCACGATATGTTGTATCATTTTCGTGAAACCCTATCGTTTCTTGACGCTGGAAATTTGCAATATATTTTATATATCTTATTGTTTTCGGATGATAGGGTATATCGTGGCGATATGTGTTTATTGTATGACACTCTAGTTGACAATGGAAATTCTTTTCCGTTTAACCGAAGTGCAAAATAAATAAAAAACAGAACTTTTGTTTAGACAACTTATGGTGCTTGATAAGGTCCTATTCCTTGAGTACCAGGAGAAGGACTAATAAGAGTTCCACCTTGGTGTCTTCAGATACAGGAAAAAATATTTTGTTCAGCAAAAATATATGACCTTTGAAGAATAACAACTGAAGAATGTTATGATGTTTCTGATATGATTTATTTCAGCTTTTCTATTCAGTAATTCTTTTTACGTTGTTAAAAGGTGAAATATGGATAAAATTTCAATGGATATTGATATTTATGTGAATTTATGTTATATTATGGACCTATGATGAAGATATGATGATAATAGGTGGTTATTGACTTATTTCGGAGTGTTTTCCAGGAGATATGGGGATTTTGGATGATTTGAAAACCCAATTTGATGTCTTTTTACCTTCGTATTATGTGGTAATTTTCGCCCGTGATGAGATATAAGGGTGGTTTGTATGCTGATGTTTTATGCTGTAAATTTACATTTGGTGACATTTGGTGATATAAATTTGAAATGGAATATCGTTAGTCACGATTGATATGGAATAATATAAGGGAGATTTGTAGGTAAAAGTGCAAAATGGTCATCTATTGGGCTATTTTAACTCAGTATTGGAAATGCTTTAAAATATATTATACTTTGGAAAAAAACTTGAAATAGTTTTGACATATATTATTAGTTTTTGTTAACCGTTAAGAGATATAAAAAAGGAAAACATAAAAGAAAGGAAATTTAAGAAGCTATTGTTATTTAAAGTCAACTATTGAATTTTACGACCTAAAGCCTTGCTTCCGCGGACGTGTAGTTATTAATTTATCGACACGTAAAATGCAATATTGCAATATTGTAAATTTAGTAAGGACTTTTTAAGGTTAATTAAAAGTTGATTTGAAGTTTTATTTTTGGAGAATTTTTGAAGAAGTTTTATATCAAATATTATTGTGAATGACAGACTCTCCTGACGGTTCAAGGAAGTTAAATATGAATGGAGTTATGCGAATGTTTGCAGAGATGATGAAAGAACACAGAGAAGAATTTGGTAAAACCCTAGAGAGACAGAAGGAGGACCATAAGAAAGAAATGCAGTCTGTTATAAATAGTATGGGAGGAAGGCACGCTGATACACATGTGCTTGAGGAGTTTACTTTGAAATCAGTGAACAGATTCATATATGAGTATAAGAGGGAATTACCAGAGCAAATAGAATATATCAGTCTACGTTCTAAACTTGGCAAGATCCCCTATAAACAACTCGGATGTTTGGGGCAATTGAGCAGCAACAAAGTTATTATTGATGCTTTGAAAAAGAAAGTTGTAAAGATCAGGGTGGAGTCTGCGGGCAGTGCAGAAGGTTTAATTAAAGACCAGTTGAAGTTTAAGCAGAACATAGACGAAGAAGAAGCTGTGGAGATTTTATTTCAGGAGGTAGAAGAAATTTTATCTTACCTTCCGTTGCATGCTGAGAGAAAAGGGAAAAGTATAGCGAAGGCAATATTTAGTTTGCTTCCACCTCACATCTGTGTGATGAAGTAAGATCTGTCGTTGAAACCAGAGTTAAAGGAAGATAACAAAATAGCTTTGAAGAAGTATGTGTTAGCGTCTATACCTCCGAAGCATGTCAGGAAGGAACTGAAAACCTATTTTCTGGTCAGAATAAAGGAAGATCAAATTCAGAAGTTAAATCCGCAAACAAAAAGATGTCGATAGCGAACAAGAAAGTTAAATATGATCTTAAAGTAACAAAGCCTGCAGTTAAGCAGTAAGAAGCTCAGAAAGATGCTCAATTACTTCGTGATTACGACTGGCAATATGGTCATACTAAACCATATTGTTATGATGCAAAAGCGGGTAACCCTGCGAAACCTTACCCAGGGAAAGAAGAAATGGAAAGAAGACTAAAGATTTACTTGCAGAGGAATAGCCAATCAGGTGCTATAGCGGTGAAAAATATTTCCAAATGGTGAATCAGTCGTGGAAGAAAAAACCAAGAAATATTTTGATGCAAGTAATTTTACCGTTTTGGATGACGTACCTGAGGGTTTATTTAGTGAACAGAGGGATAAGGAAGAAGAAAAGGATGATTTTATAAATATGAAAGTTATGAAAGTGGTTGACCTTATGAAAGTGGGCGATAGAAATAAGTATGGGAAGAAACCAGCTAATGCATTTTTACCGATGAAAATCAATGGAACTATTTTCAATGGGTTATTGGACTCAGGAGCATATCGTAGTGCTATCAATGGGAAGTTTAAATCATGTTGTGATGAGCTAAGAGATTTAAAGAAACCAATAAGAGTTCATGCTGCTGGTGGAGTTGTCTATCCAGTCCATTAAATGGCACTTATTAATGAGATAAAAGTGTTGGATGAGTCCAGGAGTAAAACGACGTTTATTTTTTGAGAAAATAGAAGCCATGGTGATGGAAGTTCTTGAGTGGGATGATATCATCATTGGCAATGAAGTATTGAAGCATTACGAACTAGATCCAGTGAGCGCGCTACAGATTACGGTTAGTAGAGATATTCTTACCCTTAGAAGAAAAGACCTAGCTGGATGGTTTGTCGCTACAGTAGATATGGAGAATCAGGAAGCTGAAGAAGTAGATATCAAAAGTATGCTTCCCTGGAATGGGAGTCAGCTACCGCCCGAATTCTTTGGAGAATTATGGCCAGAAGATAATGAATACATGGACATAGAAAATATTGACCTTTGTGCTTGTGCGGATGTGGAGGATATTGTAGCTGATGACTTGAGGTTGAAAGAGAGAATAAGAAGTAAGATGGAGTTCATTGATTTGCAAGAGTTTGTAGAATCTTTAACTTGGAAGCAAAGTTTTTGAATTTGTTTCTCGACAACTCTAAAGCTTTTGGAGATGGTGAATCTTATACTCAACTTTCAAAAATAACACCTATAAAATGTGATGTAATGGAGGGTGCAGTTATTGGTAAACAGAAGCAACATCTTTTGGGGCAAGAACAGCAGAACTTTCTTCATAGCAGAGTGGAAAAAATGTTAAAGGCTGGTATTATTGAAGTAAATGATAACCCAGTTATCGCCATGTCAACGCTCGTAGTGCCGAAGAAAGGACTAAAGAAGTTTTGCCTTGTTGTGGATTTTAGACCTTTAAATAAGGTTACGTTAAAGGTAGACAATACGCTACCTTTAATTGACTTACAACTTGATAGGATCAGAGGCAACAGTTATTTTTGTGGCTTCGACCTTCTATCAGGTTTCGATTACCTCGCTTGCGACAAGCAAGCAGGCAAGTACTTTACTTTTACTACCCCATGGGGGGTAGTTTATTCTTTTTTGGGTGCACCTCAGGGGTGGTGCAATACCCCTAGTCTTTTCTCAATGCGACAAATTAGTGAAGTGCTGCAACCAGCTGGGCTGTGGCCTAAACATTCTTTACAATGGATCGACGATAGTATTATCATGGGGGGGGGTAGCCTCAATGATTCATATGATAATACAGAGAAGTTTATGAAGCAAATACAAAGAAATCAGTTGTGATTAAACATTGACAAGTATGATTTAGTTAACAGAGAGCTCGTGCTTTGTGGAAGGAAGTTTAATGCTAAAGGCTGGACGTATGATGGAATCTATGCGGAGAAATTACTTAGCCGAGTGAAACCTGTTTATTTACATGAACTAGCTCAGCTAGTATATACCGCTAACTTCATATCTTCAGTAATACCTGGCTTTTCGAGAATAAGAAAACTTTTATTAGGAAGTAATAAAATAAGCGGGAAATTAAGGAACTTGGAGCGAAAACGTATTGTTATTAATTGGAATGTCGAGATGAACTTGGCTTACGATGAGATGATCTTAGCTATAGAAAATTCAATACATCATTCTTTGGGGTATTATAACCCTAAAAAAATATTTACTTATTTACGGACGCCAGTGACAGGTTTTATTCACTATACATTACTCAAATGAAGGAAGAAGTTGATTTAGTTAATCCTTTTACCAGCAATTACAGAGTTATAGCATTCAGTAGCTTAAGTTTTACTGGCTCATCTTTGAAATGGTATATTTCTTGTAAGGAACTTTATCCAGTTTTAATTGCAGTAAAGAAGTTCTCATATTATTTGAAATATAATGTTAATGACAAAGTGTTGTCCACAGATCACAAGAACCTAGTTAATATACTTAATCCATCAAATGCAAAGCTTAAAAGTCATGGGAATAGGTTAAGTCGGTGGGCGCTAGAGTTCATGAAACTTTATTTAATAGCGCGTCACTTAGACGGATACCAAAACATTCCTGCAGACTGCTTAATCCGATGGCTAAATTCCAAGTATAGAGATGCAGGTATTGAAATAGAAATAATCTGTAGAGCGATACAAAGAGTAGAAGATAGGCCCATCGAGCTGGATTTCTGACGCAGTATTCATCTTTTACATGTATCCCCTAGACATCCAGGTGCATGGAATGTACAAGAAACCGGATGGAAAAACATTGACTACAAATTATTATTTGATTTACAAAAGAAAGACTTCAAAGAAAACATTACAGAGCTACAGAGAAAGGGTGAGAAAATTATTGTTACCAAAAGTTTAATATCTTTAGTTATGTTGCATGCCCATTTGTTATATAATCATGGAGCAAAAACTAGAGAGTTGGGTTTTGTGAAGGAGAATTATTATTTTGAGAAGGAAGTTCTAGTTTTGTATTTAGAAGCTCACGAAGTTTTTCGTAGGCAATGCATACATTTCCAAAAACCCAGTTTGGTGGTTAGGAGACCCTTACATGTTACAGAATGGGGTAACCGAGCTGGCCAAGTATTGCTTTCAGATTCTCTTTATATTAATACGAAGGAATGGGTGCTCTCATTAGTTGACAGCCTCACTCGTACTACTATTTTACGTTATTGTGAGAGAGCTAATGCAGAGAATTTAGTTGCGATGTTATGGGATTCGCATAGTCATTTCCAGTTGCGTAACAATTTTATATTGACCACTGACAGCGGCTCTCATTTCACCGCAAAAGTGGTTGAACATTTTTTGCGGAGTTGTGGATGTAGCCATAAATTTACTGCGATTTATGTATCCCATACTGCGGGAGCAGTAGAAGCACAGAATCTCAATATTTTGCGCCATCTTAGAAGTCTAGTCTCTGAGTTTGATTTGAGCTCTAATGATTGACCTGATATTTTAAGGATGGTTCAAGCTCATATTAACCAAACACCTTTAAGCTGCAGAGGATCTAAGTTAACACCTTTACAGTTAATGATTGGTGTAGATGAAGATAAATGTCTTCTTGGTAGTATTTATAGGAATATGGATGCTAATGAAAGAAGGAGTTTAGAAGAAGTGGTATTGAAGTTAAGGGATGATTTAGAAAAGATGCAGAAGGATGCAGATGTTAAAGGTTTTGAGTCTCGTGCCAAGAATAATTTACGTCGCAGCAAAGGAGCTACTCCAATTTGTTTTAATGAAGGTGAATATGTTTGGCTTTTGGAGAAAGAAGTTTCTGCAGGAAAGAAGAATAAGACTAAACCCAGATGTTGCGGTCCTTATCAAGTAAAAGAAGTTGTCATTGATAATTTATATCTTATGGCTGATTTGGATGGCAAGGAAAAGTTGTGATACTCAACTCTATTAATTCCCTTCACTCCTGATAGTTTTTTGCCGAGTCCTTTAACGAAGTTAGCTTTTCGAATGGATAATAATAACCTGGAAGTGGAAAAGCTTACGAAGCTAGTTAAAGGAGAAGAAGATAATTTATTTTTTGAAGTAAAGTGGAGAGGGTTTGATGATAAGGATAACACTTTATAACCTGTAACCACGATGTACAAAGATTTACCTGATTTATTAATGAAGTTTATTGAAGATAATTCTGGGAAGTTGGTTAGGGAATTAGTTCAATATTTGTCTGTGGTATTTTATGATTTTGAAATAGAAGTTGATGGGAATATATCTTCGCTTTATGTTGTTAGTAAAGATGAATCTACTTCTTTTGATAAGAAGTTAATTTACGGAAAAGTAGTTATAGACGAAGATAGGATATGGACTCGAAGTAATTGGTCTACATTTGAAACAGAGTCTTTAAGGTTTGCTATTCTTGTTGTGGGTTTCGGTGATCTCCAATCGATAGGAAAGTTTGTTCCTAGAAAAACAAAGCAAAAACTCTACACCAAGATCCAAAATTTAGTTGATAGAAAAAGTTTAAAGATTTATCATGGATTGAGACTGGATGTAAGAAAGTTGAAGCGGGAAAACCTGAGATTCACAGGTTGTAACTACTCCATCCAAAATTTACCCGAACAGAAGATAAGATATTGTTAAAGAAGATTTTGTTCAGTTGGAAGTAATTAAAAAGGCATAAGGAGAATAGTGATAGGTATGCAGGGAATAAGTTGGTATTGTTTGATATAACTTACGCGGAAGGCGTAGAAACAATGTTGAAAACTGTAAAGAAGAGAGATTCTGATTGGAAAAACTTTTTTCCTAAATTTAATGGCAGCAAAGATGATTTTTCATATTTTCTAAAAAAAATATGGAGTGATCTAAAAGCTAGAGAAGTGGTTATAAGAAGAAGAATTCAAGAAGTCGATAAGTTATTACTCAGATAGAAAGTTATTTCCCAGAGTTTTGAAGATATGAAATTTATTGAATGTGAAGCTCCAAACCTTGTAAAAGTGGTTGATGATAGAGTGAATTGTGTATTCCTCAGATGGAAGCCTATTTTTACTTTTAGATATGTTTCTGGAGATGTTAGAAAGTATTTAGCTAGAGCTGAGAATAAATTTGACATTATTGTTGTTGATCCACCTTGGAATGTATTCTTTGGTGATCCGAGACGTGGACCATCAGTGACGTACACCACTATGAAAGATGAATAGATTGTGGAATTGAATTTAAAAACAGTTATAAAAAACACTTTGGTGCTTATTTGGGTGGTCAGATGCAAAGAAAAAGTGGTAGAAAAATTATTTGAACGCAATTCTATTCAATATAAAGGGAAGATTTTATGGGTCAAAACCAACGGTAGGGACAAAATCGTATCTACTTTAGGGAACTTGACGATGAAATGCACCAAAGGGTGCTATTTAGAAGTTTACAATAATTTACCAAGCTGTTTAAAAGTTAGATCTTTGGGAAAGGAGATATTGTATGGACGTAGAAATGGAAATTCACAATAGCCTACTGAATTATATTCTTTAGTCGAACAAAGTTGTACTAAGGATGAAAAATTTTTGGGGCTTTTTGGGAGAAAAACAATTTAAGGGAGAGATGGTTCACCGTGGGGAACGAATTGTAAAACTCTGGCGCTGAAAGGGGCAATGTTATGACGTTTCTGATATAATTTATTTCAGCTTTTCTATTCAGTAATGCTTTTTACGTTGTTAAAAGGTGAAATGTGAACATAAATGTGACGAATGTTGAGCTGTGTGTGAAATTTTGGTATATTCCGGATCTATGAAGTAGATATGAAAATGTTATGTGGTTTTTGACTTGTTTCGAAGTGTTTTGAGGAAGATGTAAGCGATTTGGGAAAATTGAAAACCTAATTTGCTGTCTTTTTACTTTTGTATTGTGTGGTAAAATTCGCCCGAGATGAGATGTAAGGGTGGTTTGTTTACCGATGTTTTTATGCTATGAATTTACATTTGGTGACATTTGGTGATATAAATTGAGAACGAAATATCGTTAGTTCCGATTGACATATAATGAGATGTGAAAAATTTGTAGAAGGCGATGTAGTGTGAACACCTATTAGGGTAAATTAGTGTGGTATATGAAATGCTTTGAAATATAACACACTTTAGCACACTTGAAATAGTTTTTTATATACATTATTAGTTTTTGTTAACCGTTAAGAGATATAAAAAAGAAAAACATAAAAGAAAGGAAATTTAAGAAGCTATTGTTATTTAAAGTCAACTGGTGAATTTTAGGACCTAAAGCCTTGCTTCCGCGGACGTGTAGTTGTTATTTTATCGACACGAAAAACGCAATAGATCGCTCATTGTGAGCTCGTCGGCGAACAGCATTTTTTAGTGTTGGAAAAATATAAATGAGTGGTCTGTTTTGTCGATATATAAATGGTAGGAGTCGAGAAGCTGATGTCTAAAACCTATCTGGGACTGGAAATCGGCAGTATATTCAAAATATTGTCTTTTACTTTATACTTAGGCTGAGGTTATTTTATACTCACAGTAAAGTAGTATTGAGGTAAGATGTCTATCAGATAAGTGATGACGTGGTTTGAAGTAAGAATACAGTGAACCTGAACGGAAAGTATTCAGATGCAGCTGTCCTGGGAATAATGAGGGGATATATATATATATATATAGATAGATTTTTGGGTGGTTTTAGAGTGTTTTTAAGTAGACGCAATAGTAGTAAGATTAATAGAGTCAAGAATAAGAAGTTTGAGAAGAAATTTTTTCAAGAAGCTAAATAATAAGCACTGAGTTTTAGAAATGTACTCAATAAAAGGCTTGTTCAAAAATCTAGAATTGGCTCTTCCAAACATTCTTCTATAGTCCAATCCAATTAGGCATCTTTATTTTTCCTGGTAAAAGAGACATTTTATGATGTAAAGTGTGGAGAAGAAAGGTCTGTACTTGTTTATTTTATTGTTATTTTTTAGGTTAAATCCCCTTGACTGAACAATACATATCTCGCTGGCTACTTAAACCAAAAACTGTGATACTAAAAAAGGTCTAAGTAGCATAAATTTATAACACTCCTCCGTACTTAGAGCATTGTTTTCATTAGCGCTTTTGAGAACATCTCATACTTTTTCTTTCCTAAGCTTTTCGTAAACAGATCAGCAACATTGTCATCAGTGCCCACTTCTTTGATCTCAATCATTTGATTCTCTATTAGTTGCTGAACCAGGAAAAACTTTGAGCCTAAGTAACAAGTGGCTTTTGATGGAGCCTCTACAAGTGCAATGTCTCTCGCAGCCTTGGCATCGCAGTAGACTACGGGCCTAACCGTTTCCAGATTGAAACCTTCAACAATGAGGTAGTGCATAAACATTAGCTCCTTCACTAGATCGTGTAAGGCCAAAGAATCAGCCACAGCTGTAGAAGTTGCAACCTCCTTAAGCTTCTTTGCTTTTCACACAATTGGCACGGACCCCAAAAGAATGACAAATCCGGAAGATGATTTGAATTTGTCCTCTAGGCAATCTGCGAATGCAGCATCCGAAAAAGCAGTAAGCGTTAAGCTTTCGCTTCTTTTTATCATAATAGCCATATTCTTCGTATTAATTAAATACCTCAAAATTTTTCGGCCCATTCTGAATAACCCCAATTTTTTGTATTGTACATGTCTAGCAATGAAGTTGACCGGAAACGCAATATCTGGCCTACCATTATTTGAAACATAAGATAGTTCACCGACCAACTTTTGTAACGCCCTGAGCTCAATTTCATTACCGTCAGGTAACTGTGGGTTTTCAACCATAGGTGTGACCACACTGGGCGCTTCACCCTCTCTGAGGTTGTACTTCTCCGCCAGTTTCAAAACTCGACTTCGTTGTGATAAGTATAAACAGTCATTGTGGCGAACTATTTCTGTTCCCACAAAGCTATCAGTAAGTTCTTCACAACGTATTTCAAAACGTTCATTGAGTTTCTCTTCAAACCAGTCTAAAAGCTGTTTTTCTGTGCAGCTATATGCTAAGTCGTCTACATAAACCACCAGATACATAGTCTTGCCATTTCCCTCATAAGTATACAATTCTCCTCCCTAATAGGGATGAATGGAACTTCAACCTCTTTAAAAAAGAGTCTATTGTCCTAAACCACACTTTGGCACTCTGTTTTAAACCGTATAAACTAGCTACACACTCGTAAACTTTTGACTTATTTTCTAGTTTCTGTGGGTGTCCCTCAGGTAGTAGTAGGTACACTGGTTCTTCCAAACGGCCGTATAGATATGCACTAGTTATGTCCGCTTGCCTTTTTTCTAAACCTTTCGTCCAACTTACAAAAAGAAATATCCTAATAATCTCATTCGAGACGACCGGGGAATAATACCGTTTAAAATCCGAGACGAGGTCCCTACGGGCAGTTAGCCTGACTTTCATTCTCGATTTACCGTTAGCGCCGTTTTTGATTTCAAAGACCTCATAGAATGGTATGGGCCGGCAGTTCGTAGGCTTTTCTACCACCTTTAGTTCTCCTACTGTTTCCAAAACTTCAAGCTCTTTTGCGTAAGCTTTTTTTCCATTCCTCTTTGTCTTCAGATTCGAACAACTCTTGGAGTTTCTTCCGTCCTGCACCTACTGCTACTGCTGAGTAATGGTTTACAGAGGATCTCACTCGAGGAGTTGTAATGATGTTACTAGTTGAGATGTCGAAGTTTCGATTGAGGTACGGCTGCTCCTCCGTTTCATGTGCTGTCTGTTCCGACTCAGTCGTCTTAGAGGACTTAAGAACATGTTCAAGGGAGTCATCAGAAGCGCTCTGGGGTTCCATCTCCTCCGTTACTTCTAAAGAATTCTGCTGAAAGTTGTCCTGGTAGGCCTCTTCGGTAGCTTCAGCTGGTAATCTTGTGGAAGGAATTCCAGTAGCCAAGTGTTGAATGGACTCCTCAGAATTTGTAAGCACCTCATTTTGTATGATTTCTAGGGGAACAAAGCTGTAGCTGTCGTTTGGATCAAGAAACTTGTTTTCTTCTAAAGACAACGTTGCTGTGGGAAACACCCGTTTACTTGCTAAGTCTATTACAAGCCATCCTTGGTGGTGCTCTGGGATGCCTAAAACACGGACCTTGGTAGCTGTGTCTTCAAGTTTTTTTTCTAGCTTCTACTGGAACTTGCGCGTAGCCAAGTGATCCAAAGACTCTAAGGTTGCTAAGGTCTGGCTTCAGGCCTGTCAGTTTTTGGTAAGGTGTTTCAGGCGCTTTGGTTGAACAGATTCGGTTTTGGACGTAAGTAGCGTAAAGTAGCGAGTAAGACCAAAAAGCTGGTGGCAGTAGAGCATTTTTGAGATTAGTTCTCAATGCTTTTAGCAAGATGTTGTTCTTTCCTTCAGCTCTGCCGTTGTGCTCATGGGTGTAGGCATTTGAGTACCTTCTTTCAATTCCTAAATTGTCTAGAAAACCGATCAAAAACTTGTTGTAAAATTCCAAACCGCTGTCGCTTTGAAAAAATTTGATCTTTCCTGGATGTTGTCTCTCTAACTTTAAGATTAGGTTTTTCACTAATTGGGGTGTTTCTGATTTCTTTGTGAAAGCAAAGCTCCATGAGTAGTTACTACTAGCACACGTAACAATGAGAGCACCTGTCTTCTTGTCTTTACTAGTCGGAAAAGGTCCCACGAGATCTGCTACTAGGAGCTCCAAGGGTTTTCTTACTGTCCCTGAAGGTGCATGTTTAATCTTTGTTCTTAGAAACTTCCCTTTCAAGCATCCTTCGCAGGGTTCCTTTGGTTCACCAAAATCTAGACCATTAACTTTTTCCTTAAGTCCATCCAAACTCTTTTCAGAGAGATGATTAAGCGTTTGATGCCAAGTCTTTTCCTTGGCAGCTAGTAAAAACGATCCCTTCATTTTAAGTTGGGCCACACCATCATTTATTGGGAGGTGTAAGGAAAAATTGTTATTATCACTTTCGAGAGCACAATAATTATTTTCAAAAATAACAGAGACACCTCTCTTGACCAATTGGTCTACAGAAATAAGGTTAGGCATATTTTCGTTGAAACATACGTTGGTGAGTTCAATATTCAACCCGTCTTCTGTTTCAAACTCAACCTTTCCTACTTTACTTACCACAATAACGCCGTTTGCTGTAGATATTTTTCTGGGAGTACAAGCTTCTAAGTAGGGTTCTTTAACAAAACGGTATGACCGTTAGTTACCGGTAAGGATTTTGTTAACTCTGCTTACCGTTTTTACCGGTAAGCAAAATTGGAGTCTTAACGGTTAACAAAATTACCGTAAAGTTAACGGTAATTTTGTTAATTTTGCTAAGTAACGGTACGTACTGGTATATTTTTGGGAAATTCAGCAAACACCAAATTTTCTCTTTCTGTTCAAAGTCAAAACCAACCAAGTACAGAAAAACTCCTTGTGTGAACAAAAAAGGTGGTGCAAAGAGAAGTAAAAGTAGATTTCGAACATGAAAAAAGAACAATGTGCTCGTCGAAGCTTCAAAATTAGCTGTCTTCTACTTGTTAGAGATTTTGCTTAGGTGAACTGTCTGAGAGACGTGTTTGAGTGAGAAGAGAAAAACTGAACTTCAGTCAAAGTAGAAGAAATCGGCCAAATGAACTAAAATGACGCTACAGTAATGTTTTTTTAAGCATAATTTTAGTTTTTTCTGTGTTAAATTTTCAAAAAGAGATCAAATTTTTATTAGTTTTGGACAGAAAACAGGTAAAAATTATGAAAAAATATTTTTTAATAGTTAAAAAAGGGAGAAAACCTGCGCTAACAGGTTAAAGAACCCAAAAAAACCTAATTAGATAACCTTTCTAGAGCTTCATCCACTCTCTTGCATTCATTCTCATCATGAAAGTTTCATCAGACATGCTCTCTTTACCTCTGTATTCAAAACGACCATGGGAAAGGCTCTTTCAGAGCTAACACTGCTTGTTTCAATAGCAAAGAATTTTCTAGCGACCTTTGCAAGCGTTGGAAACCTCGGTTCAGCATCTTTCCACCATGCCAAAATGTCAACACTTCCCGCAACGCCGTCAACATCCAAGTAGCGCAATAACTCTCCACGGTTTTGCTCAACATTCCTAGCTGGTCTTGAACTATCTTCATCTTCAAAAAACAAGCTAAAATCTAACTTGCTTTTCTTCAAAACTTGAGTCACTGGAGCATCATCACCTAAACTCTTGACCTTGTCCATTTCTAGCACCACTTCTTCAACAACATCCTTGAGTTAATCACTTTCTCGAAGAGCCAAAAGTTTACATGTCTTGTCTAGAAGTGATACTATTTTGAAAACTCGTGCCCGTTCAACTACTGCTGTGTATTTTGGAAGGTAAGAACTGAAGACCGAAGAGCTAGTGCCAAGAAGAATATTGTAAAGGTAGACGCTATTGAAAAGTTCATGGCTTCTTACATTTGCTTAAAGGTATGGCAAAATTATTTATTTTAGTAGATCATTTCTTTGCTCCTTGTTTGCATGGAGTGAGGGTAATATAATATGGAGCTTACTGGAATACATGAGAAAAATGAAGATACCAAAAAATAAGAGATTTTTAAATAAGATAATCTCAGAGTTAAAATATATAGATACCGTCGTTACTAAGTAATCGTTTACCTTTTTAAAATGATACTAAACGTGTTTTATAAAAATTATAGGAAACTGTTTCAGTTATAAAACGAAAAACATCACTTTTCTGCGATAAAAACGATATAAAAACGACCACAATGCGAACTTTTTTCAAAAAATAAGAAGGCAGACCTTCTTTAATTTGTACTGGTCTTTCTAATGCCAATTCATATGTGTCTTTAATCATTTTATCATATGTAAGAATTAAAAAAACATGCATTTTTATGTAAGAATTTGCAATAATATGATAGAGATCTGTATAATTAAGATCAATAAAAGCTTCAAAGTCTATTTTTTCTTTTCTAACTTACTGAAAATTTGTCATAGACAAGGTTAGAGTCAAACTTCTTGATATTTTTCCTATTGGAGGTTCAGTTTTGGCTATTTTAAAGTTGAGTTTGGAGTAAAGTTAAGTTAACCGAAATAACTATTGCTGAGATTAGTAGGGAAGTTCGTGAAGTTTCCTCGAACAAAACTCGTAGGTACCCTAAATCACCAATACCTATGAATGACTACCATTTGTCTGGTTGTTTTGCTACTTGGTATCAGCAATTCAGGAATATTTAACATTTAAGAGTATCCTTTTTCAGAGTTTCTGAGATCTTGGAAATAGGATACATTGTTAGGAAGGCTGTACACAATACTCCAATTCTCAAACAAAGTTGTTTCTAGACCTAAATTAACCCGTTCTTTTGACTGGTGAGGTCTGTTTGGGGTCTTGACGAGTATTTCTCAAGGTATTAGACAGATTGAAGTTTAGAAAAACAGCATTTTAGCCCAATATCGACTTTTCTTAAAAAATTTATAAAAATATCCTAAAACACAGAACTAAAGATTACAGGTCGTATTTTTTAGCTGTTATGAGCTCCCTAGTACAAAGATTTAGGGGATCATGGGAAAATTGAGTGATTTCGTATTTTCAGATGAGCAGATTTTCAACATTTGACTTTCTTGAGTGAAATTTAGCTCAGTTACATTCAAACAAAGAAGGAAAATCCTTAGAAATGATTTCAAAAGTTAGGTATGGTAAATACTTAGGATCTGAGAAGAATCAGATCATCTATAGAGTTGTTCTTCATGATGTTACGTTTGAATGTATGTTTTTTTAGAGATCTAAAAACTTAGTGAAAAGGACCCTTAAAATTAGCCTTTTTTAGGGTTTAAACTACTCATCCTTATCAAATACCCTGACAAAATACATGATTGGAAAGGTTTTTTTAATCTGAAACACATTGTGGGTGATAATATTGTATTTGAGGAAGATTTCGTGACAAGAAGTAACAAATACTATATGCGTTATTTTTAGTAATCATAGTTTTTTTATGCTTTATATTGTTTTAATCCTCTAAATTTTTATGTTAGTAAGTACTAGGATCAGTTTTCAATATTTTTTGAGCTTTGTAGAAGAGTCAAAGAGGTATTATTGCGTTTATGGCTATTATACTGCATTTCTGAAAAAATCCTTGATAAAGTTTCCAACACCCCGTAATAACAAAAAGATTAAAACACTATTGTTTACTACTAGGTAAAAGTTGAATATAAGAGCTAACGTTGACAGTTTACAGAGGTGGTGTAACCTTTTTCTTCATTGTTTTCTGATCGATATAAAATGGATGTGTCATATTTTGGTGATATTTTGCGTTCAACATGAATTTATTCTTTTAATATCCTATATTGTCTTATATGACATAAAAGATATTTAAAAGAGCTTTCCAAAACTATGTTATTTTTTTCATAACTCAAAAAATTCACTGAGAAATAATCTTTACAAATATTTACAAATTCATCTAAAATACAGGATGATGTGAAAAGAACAGACTAGAAAATTATCTTTCAGTCCTCAAACACAAAAAATTTAAAAACCAGCTGTTAGACCAAATTCTTAAGATAAGATTCATAGCTTTCAATAGTGCTTCAAATAAAAATTAAACTAGATACAAGAGAAATAATAATATGACCTGAAATTGACCAGTATTCTAGAAATGTAGAAATACGTAGTTTGACCCTAGTATTTCCAAGTAAAAGAAAATATAAAAGCTATAATATCTTGGGAATTAATATTTAAAGCATTTTAAAATTTTATTTGATTTAAAAAGATGAAGTATTGACTGAGAAAAATGACTTTTACTAAGGAAGATTTTCCAAAGCTAAATTTTGCCTTGATATTCGGATACTAAAACGCACATAACTCGTGAGTAACTTCTTAAAAAACTAAACTACTTTTTTTCAGTGCATGGGAAATTAAAATATCCTTTGAATGATGTATTATAGCTTTTTTGAAAAGGAGTTTGAGCCATGATACAAACATTTCTATATGAAGATTATGCATAATTTTTGCTATCGCGAACAAATATATTTTACTTTCAGGAAGTTAAAATTAATTTAAGTTATTTAACTTAATTTACCTTAAAAGCTCTTGTAGAGAGCTTTATAAATATGTATCTAAGTTTCAATAAAACCAATTTTAAGCCGAGTTAGTGGGATTTCATTGGATGTAGTCATCATCCGTTTCGCTGTTGTTAAAGCACCACTGTTCATTGTTCTTAACGTTTTCAAATTCAATTGAATATTAAAGAAGTATAGTGTGCAAACAAAGAGCTTTCCAATGATGTAAAATAAGTCTCGTAAATCCTAGTCCTTGCTTAGTTGTGTTTAATATCTTGTCTGCCCTTGTAGAAGGGTTCTGCGGAATTGACGGGCCCAGTCCATAATGATCATACTAGTAACAATTGTAATATTGCATATTATCTGGTTGGGATAGTTGGCATAGTTGGGATAGTTGGGATAGATCCGAGATATAAACCATAAATCGCGGCTTCGATTCCTAATGATATCCTGGTACTTCTTCTGGAAGTACCATGGCACAGTTTTAGGTAACCCAAAAGTTAACAAATTTTGTTAGCTTACCGGTAATTTACCGCTAATAAACGGTAACTAACAAAATCCTTACCGTTATTACCGGTAAGCAAAATTTGGGTATTTTTTTTACCGTTAGTTACCGTTTATACCGTTAAAGAACCCTACTTCTAAGACAGTGAACAATTTTTTGTCTCCGCAAAAATGGTAAGTTGCACCAGAGTCAATAACAAAGCTCTCTTTAGGTTCGTCACTGCTATTAAGAGCAGAGGCTACAAAGCTGACTTTTCCATTGTGTTGTTTCGTAGTAGTTGTTTCTGTGGCATCTTCTAGTACTGAACTTGTAGAGTTATTGGAAGAGCGCTGCAGTTCAGGACAGTTTCTTCTCAAGTGCCCAGCTCTGTTACAGTTATAACACCTAGGGCACTCTTTGGTCCTATGGACTAGCCTGCACTCGGAACAGCGCTTTTCCCTAGCTACAATTGAAAAGACGTTCTGTTTTTTGGTTGGTCTGTGTACTCCTTTTCGACCAGGTACCTCATTACTGTGTCAATTTTCTTGTCAAATTCTGCTCTGGTAAGTGCTAAAACTCCCTCAGTCTCTTGTCGGGTACGAAACACAAAGTCGAACATACCGTTCGGGAATTTTTCCAACAGTTGCAAGAAAAGTTCTTTGTAGTCTAAAGTTGCTTTCAGACTCTCCAAACGCCCTACTAACTGGATAAAATTATTCAAGAGCCAATAGTAGCTTCCCTGGAAAGTAAGTTCTGCTACATTTTTCTTAATCTTTATCGTTTCAGCTGCTGCATTGCCCAACAGAAGGAGTTTTACTTTCTTGTAAATGCTGTGGGCATCACTTAAATGGTCTACCTGATGGACGATGTCGTCGTCAAGAGTGTTGGCGACGATAGAAAGGCATTTGGCTTCTCGGGCAGCTACAGATTGTCCATTTTCCTGTACTTCCAGCGCAGTTCCTTCGGAAACGTAGCCCCAAAATCCCATTTCAGACAAGTAGGCACGAAGGTCCATTCCCACAAGTGAAAGTTACCTCCTAGCCCAAGCTTAGGGATAGAAGGTTTATGTTCTTGGCTCATTTTTTAATGCTTAGGCTCTTAACCTGATGTAAAGTATGGAGAAGAAAGGTCTGTATTTTATTTTTGTTTTAAAGGTTAAATCCCCTTGACTGAACAATACATATCTCGCTGGCTACTTAAACCAAAAACTGTGATACTAAAAAAGGTCTAAGTAGCATAAATTTATGACGTTTTAGATTTTAGCCATTGCTGATACATTGCGTCTAGGTCGTACTCACCTGATGTGACCATTCTTTCAAAGTGTCTTTCCATTTCTTCAATAGTTCGATAAAGTCCGTTCATTTCTCCAGCTTGCTTGCAATCCAAGCAAAACCCAGAGAAAATATTCTCCCATGCGTCGTGGTCGTCTAAAGACCCTTCGCCAGCAAGCCAATTGTAAACGTTTCCAACGAGGAAAATCTCTGCAGCTTCTGACCATTCCCTTTTTCTTATTTTAAAACGCCTCTGCTCTTCCTCTTTTGCCTTCAACTGACGTAACCTTTCTTCTTTCTCCATTCTCTTTGGTCTGCCTTCCTCTTCTGCCTTCAACCGACGTAACCTTTCTTCTTCCTCTCGGCGTTGTTTCTCTTCCTCGAGTCTTTTACGTCTTAACTCTTCCTCAGCATTCTCTCGTTCAAACTTTTCCCTAGCCTCTTTAAGCTCTTTTTCCTGCTTCAACTTTTCTTCTTCTAACTTTTGATGCCTATCATCCTCAGACATAGCTGCCAGTGCTGCTGCCCTTCTCTGATTGACCACAGAATCCAGCTTATATAACACTTCGTTTCCAAAAAAACTTTTGTATGACCACATTGCCATAGCTTAAATTCACTGTCATCCCCCAAGTGTTGAATCAAGATGGCTCTCATTACCTGAAGATCATTCTTCCCTGGGGAGTATTCAATAAAGGCCTCACCTTCAAGGATAGAATGATACTTCTCAGCAATAAAACTGAAGTTACGTCGAATTGGATACGTCTCCTGACGAACTCGAATTGCCTGTATGATTCCAAGGTATCCTAATTGTGATAACACAAGATTTACATCCCATTCGTGCTCACTTTGATCTGGGTTAGGTTTAATACACCTAATAAAAGTTTCATCTGTTTTAGAGATAGTGGAAACAAGGTTGTTCATATCTTTTTGAAACTTTTTAAGAACAGTTTCTTTGGCAGCCATCTTCCTGGTACGCTCTTCTGGAGTTGTCCCAATCTGTTCGGCCAGAAGTTCTATTGAGTTATTTTGAACAAGCTCTTTCAAATCAGTTGTTAAGGCATCACGATTCTTTTCTACAAAGCCCTCGCTAGAGTACGTAGTTTCAACGGCGAAGTGACGAACGATAAACCCATTCTTGTTCTTCCTATCTAGTTCAAACTTGTCGTTAAATGCCTTTTTCTTGTTAAGGTTTGACAAAAAAAACTCATCAGTTCCACTTCTCAACAGGCACAGCTCTTCTAGAAACTTAAACAAATGGTCAGTTAATAAGGACAACGCCATTTCAGAGTTCCTGATTGAAGGCAATATAATATCTGGGAACTTGATCCCTTTCTCTTCAAAAATTTTTCTTTCAGATTGAATAAAATAAAAATCAAACTGTTCTGAAGTAGCTCATTCGCATAATTCACACAAATTTGGTCGAAAGAATTATGTTCCAAATCTTCAAAACCGAATAAATTCAAGATTCCAATAAACTTGTCTTTCTTCCTACTATTCTTCTTTGCTTGAGAAGATTTCTTATTTAACTCAGCCACAATCCAGTCAAAGATTGAGGAATAAAAAAAATTTGCAAGTGCGTCACGAGACTGAGTTGCTTGATTCAAAGTCAAGTTAACCACAGTAACCTGCTTGTTTTTTCGTTTCCTGCTTCAATAGTTTTCTGAGTTAGTGCAATTTCCAAATCCTGGGCATTAGCAATGTTTAACTTTTCTGCAGCTGTTTCTAACTCAAGAAGACAATCATCCGCAACCTGACATTTTCCATTGTTATGCATATCATCTTGACTAGTAACAAAACCAATATTTCCAAGGGTTAAGATTGCAAGTAGCAATCGCCAAATTTCATTTTGAGTACTCTGGCCAACTTCAATGTGCTCAAGAGCTTCAGATGTCCTTTTAAACATTTGAAGATCATCTGGAAGAACTCCAGTGTAATTATTTGAATCAAGTTCTGGCAACAAATCGTTATAAGCACTAGCAGGTCTGAACCCCATATCAGTCAAAGCAGCACAGCATTGATATAAAATATGATAAGAACGCTCTCCAGTGATCGTTCTTCCAGTAGAGTAGAACTTAGTATCTTTGCGCAAATGTAATGTGTTAACGGTTATATCAAAACTGTTCTATATTTCAACAACTATATTACAGAAACTAGTTTGCTACATCAAACGTATATAAGAGAGGACTCACATTGCCCCTAGCAAACTATGTTTCCTTGAAAACCTCCAGAACTTTATCATCATATTCTGTCTGTAAACTAAATCTTCGAGGTATCTCAAGTCCAACAGTAACCCAGCGATTTCTGCAATTCCAGGGTTTGCCAAAAAATTCTATAAACCTAGCATCAGTAGTGAAGGCAGTTTCAATCATCTCGTATAGCTTCTGAGGTTTCCTCGACTGCTCTCTTCTAGGCTCCATTATAACATCAACACCAAAATTCGACTGCACTTGTAGACTCGGCTTTCCTCCTACTTGTATCATTAAACATGTTTCCTTTCCACGATTGAAGTATGGGCCTATAGAAGAAGAAACTTTCCCATTTCTGCTCAACTTTATCCAAGTAATCGTCTCAACCACATGCCAATTATTATCTTCAAGCAATTTTCGGACCTGTTGTTCAACGTTATGTATCACCCAGAGAAACACGTATCCATTCTTCACGATTGAAATCAACTCTCTCAGCGGTATTTCGTCAAAACTAAGCTGCGGATAAGTAATCGCCGGTCCACGCACCGGAGAGTCCCCAGCAAGCTTCCATGGTGGATCCAATATTGCCCCTTGAAACATTAAACCATTCTTCATAATAAACTCTTTCAAATGGCTGAGATCCTTCAAGTCGTAATATAAAGGTCTGCTAAGTTTGGGGAAAATATAATATTGTGCTTCAAATCGATTCGCGTTAACTGAAATCCTGTTGCTTTTCTTATCCAGCGTTACTGCAAACTTCTGTCCATCAAAGGTAAAATAATCTGGTATTTCGAAGTCCTCTTGTTCCCAAACTTTACTTTGCCATAGCTTTGTTTTAGCTTCAAAGACCGCATCCAGCTCTTCAATCACCTGTCCTAGCATATTGTCTTTCTCCACCAGGGTCTTTATTCTGGGAATCTCGTGTCCAAGTTCCTTCCATCTTATTATTGGGTAAATTCTTCCCAATTCTCTTTCACTCGCAACGTTATTCAGGTACTCAAGCTTTTCACTTCAGAGCTCCGGGGTG
The DNA here is from genome assembly GCA_015227615.1 of Labyrinthula sp. Ha. NCBI lineage: Eukaryota > Bigyra > Labyrinthulida > Labyrinthulaceae > Labyrinthula > Labyrinthula sp. Ha. The sequence continues at coordinate 337,857 of JAALGZ010000028.1, read as the reverse complement.
TCCATGCGCCCAAAATATATAATATCCCCCTTCATCCATTTCGGCTTGGACCTTGTAAATGTATATAAATGGAACCATCTGTTGCATAAACTCCTAGCTTTGGACCATAAAAGTTCTTTCTCCTTGTAAAATCTTGATCCGTATCTTGAAAAATTATGTTCTGCTGCTTGAGCTGGATCCATTTTCAACTTCGTGTACTCCTCTATACTCTGCTTTCCACAATGTCTTTGCACTTGCGTGTATAGCTGTTGTGTATTCTTTCCCGGGAGGTAATTTTCCTGCTGGATGGCTTTGTAGTTTCCCATTCCAAAAACACAGCAATATTATCGTAGAATAAACTTCTCAATATTCAACCACCCTCTACTGACCGAAGGAGTGCGACTTCTGTTATCCATAGCGTGTAAGTTAATTCTTCTTGTCCTCCCTTCCTGGAGAATACCCGTGACCACTTTATATGAATCCTCCTTCAATTTCCTTTTTCCTGTTGTATCCAACAAGTATTCGCGGACCAAGTTCGACACATCCTCGGCTAACGTTTCCAGTGGTTCCCACAAATCGTCCCGCTTTGTAAATCCGAGCCATCTTATTAGTGCGAAGTACCCGTTCATATTCACCTTCAGGTCAAGGATGCGTTCCACAACTAAAGCTCCATAATCCCTTTTAAAATGTTCTACCAACTCCGTCGGTGGTTCAAATAAGCTTCCTTCATACCACCACATCCTAGACGCATGAACCGTGAACTCTTTTCCAATCAGGCTCGTGACTTTGTAGACGTTGGGGCTTATTATTTCGGTGATCTGGAACGGGCCTTGCCATCTTAACTTTACCTTCAGGCGCTTCCTATGTGTATTCTCGGAACTAATCATGACCCATTCACCTAAATTATATTGTAAAACTAGGCTTCTATATTTCCGATTGTATCTTTCGTTCACCTTAGTTCTCTGAGTCTTCACAAAGTCGTAAATAATATCTTGCTTCTCTTTTATAACCTTCCCCAGTTCTAATGCCTGCTGGACGATTCTTTCCGGATCCTCTGCTCTCATGATTCGGCTCTTGTTTCTTTCCTCCAAAACCTTAACTAAATGTCTTGCTATTAATGGGTCCCTGTTTTCATCTTTTTCCTCTTCAGTAATCCCTAAACATAGTTCGTTCGGAGTCCAGTCTTTATTTCTTCTCGTCTTCGACATGTTCAAGATTGCCATTACATAGGGTAAAAGTTTCGGCCACTCACTTGAACTGTAGCTTAATTCTGAGCACATGGACCGTAGCAATCTTAAGACACGCACGTTTTCCACCTCTACGCCTCCATTTGTCGACGGAGCGTAGGAAACAGCAAACGATTGTGAAAATCGCAACCATTGTGAAAGCTCCTCTAGAAGTATATTTGCGAAGTGACTTCCTCTGTCTGTAAGTAAAATGAAGTTTGGTTTAAGTTCCAACCATGCATGGCAGTCAAGTATTGCCCTCATCACGGCCAATGCATTGCAAGTTTTTGCGTAAGAAAGAGAAAGTTTCCTTGTAAGATCGTCCATCAAAATAAGAATGTATCCACTATCATTGACGAATAAAAAATCTGCTCTAAGTATCTCTCCCCTCTTCTTACCTAATATAGTTTCATGGTGGGGAGTTCGAATCAAGGCTGGTATCCTGTTGCAGTGCACACACTTTGTATGTAGGTGCTTCAAAGTATCTTTCAGATCCACGTCTTTAACCCATTGAAAGTCATAATTATCTTCCAGCGCCTTAAGTTCCTGAGTGATGCTTGGGTGTACCATGTAGATGTGGTTATGGATTATCACCCTCCATGCTAATTTCTCTGGAATTCTCAGCTTTCCTTTTTCGTTTGTACTTACTCAATCTCCTAATTCTTGTTTCAGTTCTATTTCCGTAAGCCTCTTCCAAGATCGTTTATAAAACGGGCTCATTAAAGACAGCCTTTGTTCATCCATTTTTTCCAGAAGTTTCTTCAAGTTTTCATTATTTTCTTCCTCAACGTCTTGAACGTTATCTTCTAGCTCAGCTACAACTATCTTGGACTCCTCCTTCACCGCATCTGGATTGCCCCATCTGCTTATCATATCGGCCATTATATTCTCTTCTCCCTTTATATGAAAAAAACACAAATTTGAATCCTATATTCTGAAAGTCCACCTACCTAGTCTTGTCATCTGGGTCTTGTTCGCCAACCATCTTGATCTCGCCAGGAAAACTAAGTTCTTGTGATCCGTGTAAACTCTCACCCTTTCCGGATGGCCCTTGACCATGAAGTCCAGCTTGTTCACTATCTTTAATATGGGATACATTTCTTTCTGTGAGATGTGCCATCCTTTCTCGTTGTGTATAAAAGTGCCGCTAAGTAGTCCAATCGGGTACTGTTTTCTGTCTAGAAGTGGTAGGTTATCCTCCTCATATTCAGACTGAGACATGAACGATGATAAATGATAGATTGAAGCGTCTGTAAATATATTCAACGCCCTCCTTGGATTGTAATAAAAAGATTTCGTTCCATTGCCTTGTTTATTTCACTTAAAAAATCTTTCCAAGCCTCCTTAAGTTCTTCTGTCCATGCGATCGGTATCTTTAACTTCTTCATCTTTGACATTTTCATGCCTAACTTGACCGCTCCTTTCAACCTGGCTCTTATTTCACTAAGTTTCTCGATCGTTGGAGCAAGCCAGTTGCATACATACAGCACGCTCGCCATCTGGTACTGGAACATTGGCTGCGTCATGCTCAAAATTTTCTTATAATATTCTTTGTCGAAGTGGTAAGTTCCCCCATTAATTATACGGCCGCAGTACTTGATCTCCTTGGCAATAAGTTCACATTTAGAAGCATTTAATCTAACTTTCCTCTCAATGAAGGCCTTTAGAACCACTTTGAGCATTTCTAGATATCCTTTAATATCCACAGCGTATAAAAGTACATCATCTACCCACTGTATAAGTCCCCTTTTTATAGCATCTGGTTCCATGTATCCTGTCTTTTCTAAGATCTCCCTATAAATTCTATCTTGAAATAACATTGGGGTGTTTTCCAGCCCTGTACAGTCCCTTGGAACTCATAGGCTGCTCCCCAAGGGGTTATTTGGTTGAAGTATTTCCTTGATGATGCATGAATGGGGAGGTAATCGAACCCACTCATTAGGTCCAGTGCTCCATAGTATCTAGCCTCTCTGGATCTTTGCAACTGCTGTTCCAAGTGGGGTAACTGGAGCGCTGTCCTGATAGTGAGGTCATTTATTTGGCGCATATCCACGACTAGTCGAAACTTCTTTCTCTCGTCGTCCGATTTCTTTGGTACTATATGTATCGGTGCACTAAATACAGGGTCCATTGAACGCTTAATAATTCCTGCGTCCTCTAACTCTATTAACCTCATCTTCAGCCACTTTTCTTCTATCTCTCCCACTGGTCTCGGCTTGATATTCAGGCCAGGTGGGGCTCCTGGTATCAAATGCATGTGTACTGGGCTGAGTGCGCTCATTTGTCCTGTTCCTTGCAGCAATCCAAAGGCGTCGACGTTCGTGGTGATAACTTTGAGTAACTTTGCTCTCTCTTTCTTGGTCAAGAGCTCTGTATTATTTATCTTTTCCCTGAATATCTTTATTATCTTCCTTCTCTCTACCTCTTTTTCTAAGTTTGGTCCGTCCCCTCCAAAGTATTTTGTTTCCGGAAGTTGATCAGAAGTCGGTTCAATATCTGTTCCTGTTAAAATTACTGGTTTATCCGAAGGAAGTTGAAGGGTTCTCGCTGCCTTTTCTATGTCATGTCTTTCTTCAGAAGGCTCAAAGCCCACTTCCAAGTTGCGGTATATATCAATTTTTTGCAAACTCTTCAGGTGTATATCATTCTTGCTTCTTTGCATTTCTAAATAAGCAGCTGTCAATACGAATTTCTTTTTGCCAACCATGTCGGGTGAATCATGTTCTATTTCTTCCTCTCGTGTTAAAGTGAGGTTGGAGGAAGAGTGGCTCAGCTCCGGAGTTTCCTTTCCGTCGCCGCCTACATTTCAATTTTGTCTCGTGTTGATATAGGGTGCCAACAATTTTCTTTCCCATGGAGCCAACTTTGAGAGGGCTTGGTCTGGGATAGCTCCCATCTTGAATAGAGTCTCCCTTCCTACGTATAAATCCCAAATTCCACTATCCCCCACTAGAAAGATCCTTCTAGTTCCCAAATGCACATGGTTCTGGGTATTCACTCTTACTCTCAAAGTGAACTCTCCTACCTCTGTTATTTGTATAGGTGTCTTGTTCGCGAGCTTCACTGCTAATCCATTATTTCCAGGAGCTAGCATTGTGCAATAATGCTTGTGAAGTTTTGCGTTATCGATATTCTTCCCCGCTTCTGAGTCGAGGCACCCTGGAATCACATTCCATTTTCCAGTAGAATCTAAAACTTCGATGAAGCGAACTGGTGTTGCTCTTGGTTTCTTCTTGACAAACTTTCTTCCTCTCAATCTGCCTCGCTGTCTTTGTGTATATCTTCTAGGACCGTTATTTCCGTCGTTGGAGGGGTTTTAGTTGCTGTCCGATGAATCCGTTTTCCTTTTGTCACATAAAGTTACAAAGTGTCCTTCATCTCCGCATAGAAAACATCTCTTGGCTTCCAATCGCGTTTGTATTACATTGAGTGATATGACAACTTTCTCCACCGGTTTTACCATACTGAGATTCATGAGTGCGTTGTTGGTTTCTACCAGAGGTTGGGTGACTTGTAATATGTCCTGTTTCTGAACTGGTATATAACTTGGTATACTCACGATTCCTCTGGATCTTATCATTGCATCTTCAGTAGGGGTCATCTTTTTCAGGTGTCTTGCAAAATCCGAGATTGTAGTAACCTCAGGGAAAGTGTCCAGAAAGTTTCTATCATTCACCGAGAAGTATTGAGGTAAGATTTCCACTAGTGTTTTTATAACCCCCTTCTGGGCTCCTTTCGACAGGTTACGATCTGGCCCCAAAATATCCCGGGCTCTTAGGATGAATATGCGTGCGGCTTCCAGTCTATTTTGCGCTTCACTAGGCCATTGTAGTTTTTTTCTCAACCTTGAGATGCTGTGTTTGATCCTGCTCTCCGCTTGTAGTTTCTCGATGTTATCTAGATGTTGCAAGACCGCCTCCGTATTGTCCACGTTGATTCCATGGCTTCTGATATTATAGATGACTTGTCCTCTCAGCCATTCACTTACATCCATAGAAGGATCCTTAGCTCGTGCCCTCTTAAATATTACCAAGAAGTCCAGCAGTGGTTCTCTGTCGATGCTCTTTAAAGCTTCCAGTTTCGGCGGACGCATTGTGGGGCTGTTCAACCCACGGATTGCCTCGAGCAAAGTTTGATCTATATTAATAGAGTTTCCTGGGCTTTTAGCGCTTTTTACTTCTTCTCCGGATATTAGTGTGTATCTTCGATTGCCTATGTAAATGATATATCTAGGTCTTCTGTCGGGCCCTAATTGCAAATGAAAGTTTTCCTCGTCAATCCTTCCTTAAAGATTTATATTTTCTCTACTAAAATTGTGATTTGAATCTTCAATAATCGTTCTTCCAGTAGAGTAGAACTTATTATCTTTGCGCAAATGTAATGTGTTAACGGTTATATCAAAACTGTTCTATATTTCAACAACTATATTACAGAAACTAGTTTGCTACATCAAACGTATATAAGAGAGGACTCATACCAGGACTCCTTTGAATAATCCTAGACTTCTCCAAAAGAAAATGCATAGTGTTCATACCTGTTATCGCATCTCCTTTGTCGGAGTACATAATTTGACTAAACCGCCCAAATCGACTTGAGTTGCCATTTCGCAAAATAACTGAGTTTCCAAAAGTTTCAAGAACAGGGGTAGAATCAAGCACAAGGTTCTCAATCTCCGGGGCTGTTTTCGAAGAGTTGCTTAAACACAAGTACACAAGATGTCTCATAAGCTGTTTTGCAGTTTCAGTTTTCCCGGACTCCGAATCTCCATTGATAACAATGGATTGACTCTGCCTCTTTTTTTGAAGCAAAGAGAAAGTTTTTTCCGCAATAGAAAACACGTGAGGTTCCTTCTTCGTTTCTTCTGTTCTATCCTTTGAATACAACCCCTCTACATTAAAATATGGGTTGATAGATAGTAGAGTATCCCCAAAATATGTGTAAATCTTGTTCTCCATATATCTTTCTTGTAATCTATTAAACAAGGAAGCTTCATGCAAATAATTCATTCGAGCCAAGTCATCATAATCCTCTATGTGGCACGGGTCATATGGGAGAGTTTCTTCAGCCGGAACTTCCCATATGTTCTTAGTCACGTCACCAGCTACAAACACTTTTCTCTTATCAGCAGAAAGACTAGCTACACCATATAAATCCCATATTCTACTATAATCTTCATCTTTTTTCTTTGAAACCAAAATCTGATCGCCTATGTTGGCCTGTACTGTTTGTTCAACTTTCTCCCCAGTCCCATTTGTATTTCAGAAGTGTTTATACTCTGAGGAACAAACTTATGCTATTCTTTGTTGAAGCAATGTACAATTTATGATTATTTAGGAGGATATTGGCTATGCTGGGTAACTGGAAGTACTTATTTTAGATTATACTTATTTTGAGAGCCCTTATATAGAAGTAATTTACAATGGTACATTACTGTATAGATACTTAACTTTTAATACCTAAATTTAAAAAGAAAAGAAAATACAGTTTACCCTTTTTTTACTTAAAGCGCTAAAGACCACTTATACTTACACAACCTATATTCAATTGCAACTGAAGCTATTTTAAATGACGAGTTTGAAAGTTGTTGGAATTTATTTAGGAAATACTTTTACTTATACTTAATATAGCACTACACACGGAATCATCGAAGCATTCTTACACGACACTAGTGAAAACTCTGAGTAAGTTATAGGCACCACATATTGGTCTTCTTATTGATAACTATCACCAAAACTACTATCACATGGTTCTTCACAATTTTATTAAAATTCGGTGGCTAGATATGAGTGGAACTTGGATTTTTTTAGCGCGCAATGAGAAGGAATGATGAACCCATCGAGCGTTCTAGACATCTACTAGATTTTCTCAAACATTTCTAAGAGAGTAAAAAAAAACTTCAATTGCTATGTTAGAAAGTTACAATTGGCGCCATTGCATTGTCGACAATTGGAGGCCATTGCAAGGGTGCCAAATAAGTTTTCTTTTCTTCTGTTTTCGAGTCATTCATTATGGTCTAAAAGCTTTCAATTGGAATGTTTTATGCTCTTGCTAATCCCAGATAAAGTTCTGGGCTTTCCCACTTCTAAATGCTTAATTGAGCAAGAGATATATCGCTGTATGCTGAGTTTGAGATCTATTATATCAGATTTTCAACGCTCAAATTTAAGCATACAGTTGATAAGGTAACTGAGAAGTCGGTACACAAACTGGGCTTACTATCAGATTAGTCTTTCAATTTGCAAAACATACGTAAAAAAAAACTTCTCTAAGCTGCAAAGAAAGTTTCAACATGTGTGAAATGGTAAAACGCTACAGCATTTTTTATTCTTTCCCTCTTGTCTGATTTCAAGTCAACCATCCCGGACAAAAAAAATTCCCAATATAGTTTTGCATCTTCAAAGGCCGGTAGATCTAGTGCTGACTTACCATCGATCCTTTTCTCAGGTGCTTTGTGCATCAATGGAAAATAAATGCTTCCAAAATTTTTAGGATCAGGTTTATACGACGCGGTGTTCTCAGATGTTGAAACAATATCTTCATTCTCATATTTCAACTCCTCTGAAGACACCTGTTCATTGCTAATAATTAGTTCTTCAGAGGGCACATACTCTGTGTCCGTATCTGTGTCAAATTCTATCTCAGTTTCACTTTTCCACTTTCCAGACCATATACGGCTGTTAATTCTACTGAAAATTACGTGAAAAAGGTGATTCGGATCTGAAATAAATTTGGAAAATAAGTTCTCGAGTTTGAACAGTTTGACAACGAAAGTATATCTCCTCCTATCAAGTTAGCGAAACACATTCCAATAGAGAATATGTTCATCTTAAAGGCGGCTTTGTTTGATTTCATGACTTCTGGTGCCATAAAATATGAAGCTCCACCTCCATCAATTTCTTCACTTATTCTATCAGCCCCAACAGAAAACCCAAAATCACACAGCTTAGAACCTCCGTAAAAAGATATTAGAATATTATCTGACTTTATATCACAATGGATTAATTTTTTTTCGTGCATAATAGTTACAGCTTTCAGAACTGGGTACATGATAAAAAGTGTAACCTGGAAAGACAACGTGCTTTGCAAACTCTCACTTTCAAATTCTGTACAGATTTTGGTCAACCTCCTGAGGGAAACTGGGTGATACTCCATAAAAATATACACTCTACTTCAGGTGTCATAAGTGTCCAACAATTTGACAAAGAATGAATGATCACCTATAAGTTTCAGTGTTTCCAATTCCCTTTTAGCTATGTCAATCTTAACTGGTTTCAAGTTCAGTTGAGTCATTTTTTCAATCTGACATTCAAACTTTGTTTTTAATATTTTCACAGCTACGTCAGACATGAGCATAGAGCGAATATAATAAACCTCTCCAAGATTTCCACTTGATAATTTTATACCCCCTGTTGCATTGAAAATTGTCAACATCTCTTTGGCGCTATGCATCTTTACGAAATATTCTAATAATTAATTCTAGTCGGAATTTGCAAGACAAGTTGTTCTAATCTTTTCAATACTGAATCACGTAAGTTTATTTGCTGGATTTTGAAAACTGAAATGTAATAGTAGGAACTAAGAATGATATTTGATTTATTCATAGTTTATCAATAAAAGATTTCTCAATATTTTTCTTATTTATTGATGCTGATAATTCTCAAATCATTTTGATTGAATAATGATAATCGAATAATAAATAATAATAAATCTGGTCACACGGACTTTGGTGAAATGATCTAGAAAAGCTACATTTGTCTTTCAGTGATCACTAAGCTAAGTGAAAGATTAGGTGCTTAACGCTTAAGCATGTCAATATGTACGATATAAATTATATGTCGTAACCCTGTATAAAAACTTAGGGTAATACTATGTTACAGGTCTACCGTTAAGTGGCTCTCAATAATACAGGAACTCCGGGTCTCGGTATGACCGAGACATCCTCCCAACTTAAGAAGTCTTTCGTGTGGATTGTGAATAAACTACGTGGCTACTAGCAACCAATTCTAGTCCCGTAGCGGTCCACTCAGCACGAATTTTGTCATTCCGCCCAAGGAATTCTATCTTGCATCTGGTAGAAAAACTCTTGTCCAAAAGCAAATTAAACTCTTCGGGTTTAACTGAAGGGGAGGTAGGTTTCGTTAAGAGTGTATTGGAGAACTTGTCAGAAAAGTTTTTATTAAAAACATCCTGATATTTTAAATGTGAATGTTCCTTTCGAAAAAAAAACTAAGCAAGTCTTCTGACTATGCTGAAAAACGTAGCCGATGCTGCGATGTAACTTATTTCTATTTGTAACTCTAATACAAGTAATATTGTCTATTAGGTAAAAGTTAAGTTTGTAAGCCCACCTCAAAATCGTAAGGTAAGAATTATTTATAACCCATAAAAATAATAAAGTTACGTAAGGAAAGTGACGAATTGGTAGTTTGATTTTTGAAATTTGATTTAAAGATAGTAAAGAATAGTCTAGCTTAACCCCTCGAGTTGGGTTGGAAGATCCGACTGGTCAAGCTGGATCCATAACCACGAGGTTGAAAATATAATCTTTAGAATCATTGTTAGGATAAGGTATGCCAAATACAGTTGGCGCGATCAGTTTTGAGGATGGAGGTTCAAGAGAGATAGTTAAAGAAGTTCCAGCTAATAAATATTGATTTCCACTTTGATATTCTAAGATAAGTTTGTCGCCATTTAGCAAATCCATGAACTGGATCTGAACTAAATCTTCAAGTAATTGTATGGAATAAGAGAGGTCATCAATAGTTTGAGTATAAGAAGTTTCCTTTTTGTCAAATAAATTAGAATCTGTGCTCTTTGTTTCACCTAATAAATAAAAAAATGGTAAATTGCTCCAATAATCTTGATCATCAAAGCATAATTTGTAAAACTTATCTATAAGGTCCACGTTTTCTTTAAAATAGTTTGGAAGATCTTCTGTCTAATATAAAATCCTCTTTGAAATATCTTCGATAGTTAAGTGCTGATTAGATAAAAATACTTTGCATTCTTCCGTATTTAGCTCTTCTTGAATTAACCCTAAATGTCTAAGCTTGGAGATTCTTTCAAAATATGGTAAAATAATCGACTGAACTTCAACTTTAGTACAAACTTGAGATTTAAATTGCTCGAGAATCTTGTTATTCTCTTGCAACATGTTGAACTTTTCATGCAGGTTTTTATGAAAATGTATTATTCCTAAAACGTCTTCTAAGAACTGTTAAGCTAATTTGACTTCAAACGGTAAATCATGAAAGATTCCAACTGATTGAATATTTAGCATTCGTTGAATTTGAGTTGACATCTGCTGCTTACTACAAAAAGGTAAATAAGGAAAGGATAAGTAATCTTCGCATTTTCCGCAGCCATATTTAAGAATAAGTTTTGCTAAAATATCTTTTTCTTCTTCATACCATCCAATTGTGTTTCCAACATCAGGTAAAGAGAAGTTCGTCTTCTTTAGAAATCGAATAATATTTCTTCTTCTTGGTTTTCCCATCTTTTTTTTTGATTTCTTAGCTTCTGTTTTTTATCGTGTTTCTTAAGTAATTGAAGTAAAGCTTCTTTAGTATATTCATCTTTAACTTCTTCAATAATAAAGGTTCTTACTAAAAGTGGGAGATCTTCATATAATGTTAACAAATCTTGAAAAGTATTATCACTGAAGTTGAATCCTATCCATTTAACACCTACCTCATATATTGGGCGCCTTCCTTGTCTCAACCGCAAAGAGATAATACGTTCGACTTCAAGGTTAGAAAAATTGTGCATAAATAGTTTATTCATCTGTTTTTTGTTCGGTGGTTGGGCATCCAAATAGAACCAGATACGTGAACTGTTTACAGTTCTGTGTTTGCCTAATAAACTTTCTACAATATAGGCATCCTCACTGATTGATTCAAGGAATTGGTAAGGACCATTTAAGTTGAGGCGCATTTTTTCTGTTGCATTTAAAGTTCCATGCTCGGAAATAAGAACATAATCCCCGGTTGAATATTGAAACATTGGACCCTGTTCTTGTTTCTTCTAGAGTTCTCACGATTTCTTTGAAGTCTTGTACTATCAAGCACCTGATCTTGAAGGCTTTCTAGTTCGGCTCTAATATTGATGGACGTGTTCACCACTTCCTCAACGTTAAGAGGTTGAATGAGATTCCAATCATAATGGGTTGCAAAAGTTTGGGATGCTTTTGAATAATTGGTACAGAGAGTTGATAATATAAAAATAATTCATTCGGCGTCTTGTTTAATTTTCTTGGATTTGGAGAGTTTTTAATTATGTAAGATATAATTTTGAGAATTGTAGGCCACTCTGACTCGTGTATTCCAAACTGTGAAGTTAGAGTTTTGATGTAATGTAAAATAACCATATTGATGGTTCCCACGGACCTGTTGGTCCATTGAAATACGCAATTGTAAAAGATTGCTCAAAGCCAACTGCCTCGGACATAAGCTTAAGTAACTTATTTGCAAAATGCGATCTATTATCATTGATAATGAGGAAAGACTCAGCGAGCCCCAAGTCATATGTTCAACACATCAAGGCTCTAACCATGCCCTCTTCTGTGGGTGATTCTTCATGTGCCAATAAAATTTTTCACATACAAGAGTCCAGTAGGCCTAGAATATAACCGTGACTGTTAATATAAAGATAATCATCTCTAAGAATGTCTCTTGAACTTTTTGCTAAATGTGTAAAATTGTAAGGTCTGTGAATAATTTTAGGACTACGATTGCTATGTAAACATCTTTCTCGATAAGATTTTAATAATAATTTGAAGTTCTCCTTATGTATTCCATGAAAATATAGCTTGTCTAAATACTTTCTCTCTGCAGAAAATGAAGGATGACATCTGTGAATATGATTCAAAATAATAACTTTGGCTGCAAAGGCTCGAGGGATTACAAGTTGATCTCTGAAATATAATCAACCCTATTCTCCTTGCATTTTCTTCTATAAATTCAGCTGGAAGTTACTTTTGATGTTGATTAACTTTGCAATAATCTAATTTATAACCATTTTTCCTGAATAAAAAGATGATAGAAAAGAAATAGGTTTTTGTAAAATTTCATCCATTAGTAGCTAAGTTTTTTGTTAACAGAATAAACTACGGGTCTAAGAACTTCAGGGTTGAAATTATTCATTCTTCATGAATAAGAAACATCGTCTATACAATATAATATTCTTACTCTAGCCACGTCAAATGAACAGTTTTGTAAATAATTCTCAACATCTTCAATCTGTTCGGGATCTTACTGATAACAGTGTGTGTTACCCTCTGAATTTAAATCTTGAACACTGTCTAAAGTTGAGAGACTACTAATAGAAGAAAGACCATAATATTGGATAAAGTGACATCGTGCAACAGACGCAGTAGTTTTTCCTGTTTTCTCCAATGGGTTAAAAGGTCGCCGACAGAATTATCTCTAGAAGAAATATAAAGTACTGTCATGTCAACTGACTGTAGTTTGAGAGCCCAACGGTATATTCTATCTCAGTGACCTCGTTTTTCATTTTCTTTTATTCTAATGACAGAAAGTTTATCACGATAGTCCGTGTAAACATATATTCCTCCTTCATGTGTTCGTAAAAGGAAGCCCAATCTTTCGAATATATAGATAATTGGGTAAAGTTCTTTAGGCACAATGTGCCATCTGAGTTCAAAAGTAGTAAATGAACCGCTCAGAAATACAAGAGGCCTGGGTTGCATTGATCTAACGTCGTTGGTAACATTTGATTGTTTTTCTTGAAATACAGCTAAAGACCAGTTATTTGATAAACTGTCTGTAAAAAGTAAAATAGGATCCTTCGGTTCATAAGTGCTAAGGTGTCACGGGGTTGGCTCAACAATAGCTGCTAGTAAATCCTGATAAGCTTTTTACAGTTTTTTGGTCTATGCAATCTCGATTCGTCCCTGTTTTAAGTCAGATAACCTTTTTTCTTTTAAATTAGCAAATTAAGCAAAAGGTTTTCGTAATGCAGCCATCTTGAGAACGTTAGTGGTAATTCAGTTACATAAATAAATAAATTGAGCTACTTCATGTTGATAATTAGGCTTTGGGAGATTGAGTATTTTATAGAAAAAGGAAGGACCAAAATTCTAATGACCATGTTTTATTTTTCTACCACACCAAGTTGTGATGGGTTCACATAGTCCACATTTGCGAAAGTTAAGCCAAACCTTCATCTTAGCAGCTTGCTTTAATAAAGACTCAATAATATATAATAACTTTTTGAAAGATTGAGCATAAAGTAAATGATCATCAAGCCAAGCGATACGACCATTGTTTGGCTTTGCAAAAAACTTCTTATCTTGACCATTAGTGATGTCTGTAACGATGCGTTCACTTAATGGAGCAGGGGTATTTCTTCAACGAATTTGCACTCATAACATCTTCCAGGCTGGCTTTCTTGAGACTAACATAAATATTTCTTGTTCTATTTCTAATGTTGGTAAGAAATTGAAACTACTAAGAATTTCAAGTGTAATAAAAAAAAATGAATTATTGGCCCCTAAGAATTGTCTTTCCAAATTTGGTAACAGCAAAAAGGTTGGGACTGTAATTTTATTGAATTTGACTATATTTACTACCATTCTGCAGCGATTTAGTATATTCTTCAGCTTCCATTCTTCTCTTTGTTGGTAAGAATAGTCAATCCAGTCTGTGGGTGTTTGTACCTTTTTCGGAACTACAAACACGGGGTGACCCCAGACAGATTTGTTTTTCTTTTTTTTGACAATTTCAGCCTTCTCAAGTGCAGTGAATTTAAGTTCAAGAAAATCTTCTTCTTCTCTAGTTAAATGATAGCCATCAGAACGGAGAATTGAATGACCAGGGGTAAGAGTAACTTCTATGAGATGGAGTTCTGGCATCCTAGCGTCACTCTGACAAATACCCCATGAAGGAAGATTCTGTAACATGAGTTTTTCTAAATCTGATTTTTGAATATAGGTAAGGCTTGATTGAAAGCACTTATCCTTTATTATTGACTTGATTGTATCTTCATCTTGTTTGATTTCGATATCCCCTTCACCGATTCCATTCTCTTTAAACTCACTTGAGACGTTTTCGACAAGGTTGGAAAAAAGAACTGGAGGAATATGATGATTTGACGGGAGCTTTTAGAGGTTCTCAACATGCTGAATGTCCAAATCTTCTAACTTCTTAGCATGAACATGATAAATATTGACTCGCTAATCCTTGATAAAAGATTCGGTTGGATTAAATACTGGCGGTAAAATACACACTTCTACACTATGGTTGGCAGAAGCAATAAGGTTTGATAAGATATAAACCAATCTGTCTTTGTGATTAATAACGTCGATTGAAACATTAGTAAACTTCTGATGATGAATAGGTGGTAATTTTTTTTGTTGGTCTGAATAAAAAATAACGTTGATGGGATTGAACAAAAAGAACTGGTTCTTCTGAGAAATTAGTTATTTCCTTTTAGTAAAATATATAAGAGTTCGCAAATCTGAAGGATTGATCTTGGAAAATTTGCAACAGATCGTTCCATTGCCTTCTAACTACCTTCACAATTATAAAACCAAGAGTAGTTAATCGTTCATTTAACCCGTTAACATCCGAAATGATCTCCTCTGCGTTGTGGGAAATAGCGGGAAAGTAAAATGAATAGTCTTCTAAAGGAGCCATAGGTTGGGTTACCTTCTTGGCAACATTCTAATTAATTCTCGCAGCCTTTGGCGCGTCTTTGATTTTTAATAAAACCCCTTGATGTTTCAGGGTTCTATTTCCTATAACTAATTCTTTGATGTCTGGAACATCAATGCAGAAAAACTGCTGGATCCCGATATCTAGCTTAAAATCTTCTTGAATTAAAATGATTTTAGCTAGGGAAACTTTAGTAACTGGATGGCGTTTACCATCAAAAATTTGAACTTCTTTAATAATACGAGGTTTTTCCTCTTTGATTTGAAAAGGAGAAATTAAATGAGTTGGCGCAGCATTCATGTCAGCACCGATGTCAGTGAGACCCTGTATCTTCTGGTATTGTTTTTAGATAGAATCATAAATCATCGTTGTAATATCTCTGGCGTTTTCTCCAACCCTTCCAACTTTAATCACCATGGCTTTGTTATTTTTCCTCTCTTGATGAGGTTGCCTAAAACCATGATTAGGAAGTTGTCTAGCGGGCTCTTTGGAATTAGCCATCGTGTAAATGATACCACTGTATTTAAATAAAAGTTTTCTAAGTCGGGATAAAGAAAAAGCATAATTTGAAAGGATATATTCTTCAAAAGCTAATCCATATCTTCTAGGAACCTTCCCAAGAATGATTCTAAATATTTTCTTCTTATGAGTTTTCAATTCATCTTCGTTAAGGTACTTAAAAAATATTATTGACTTGGTCAAAGAAGTCGTAGATATGATCCTCTTAAGCTTTAATCATTGTTTGCTGTGTTAGATGATACTTCAAGTTTGTGAGTTGTTTCTTTCTCTTCCTGATACTACATTTCTATAAGTGTTGGTGTAAATATTTTAAAACAGGACTGCTGTTGGCGACTTCAACACCTCTAATAAATAAATAGTCAGAAATCTTTTTCGTAAGCAAGTTCTGAATTGTCAAACACGGAGCAGAATGGTCCGCTGAGGTATTTTTGTGAATAAACGTCTCTATTGCTTCGCTTATAGTTTCAGATTATTTTTCGGCTAAAGGAACTTGTACCAGAGGATATCCTGATCTTGATGGAGATTTCAAGATAATTTCAGGCAGCGGAATCAGCTTAAATGGTCGAGTAAGTTATTTTATATTCATAAAAGATCTTCCTGTTTCATACCATTTATCTGTTGAAGACATATTGAAAATAATTCTTGACCTGTCAATAGATTGATTGTCTCTAACATCTGATTTTTACTAGTAAGGGAAAAAGGGTATCTTGGAGGAGGTGTTTTTGATGAATAAGATGAAGGAGAGGATAGAGAGTTTGAGCCTGTGTGGGAGGTTCAGCTGCTTTTTCAGGATAAATAGATCCATTTTCAGAATAATTAGTTACTTTTTTAGATTCTGCCTTTATTTCAATGTTCTTTGAATCATAATCATCGTCTTCAAAGTCATCTGGTGATTTTTTCCAATAAATTTGTTTTCCCCCTGAAATGAAACTTCTTCTTTTAGTTTATTTGCTTGAGATAATGGAAATTAAATAAGTTGAGCTTCTCTCTCAACAAATTCTTGCTTCTTCAAGCGTTATTCTAACTCTTTAGCCTCCAAAGTCTTTTGTAAATTCTCTAACCACGTTCTTTCCCGAGCTTCTCTTTGAACTTTCTCTAAACCCGAGAACGAAAATTCTGTCTGCCCCGGAGCACTTAGAAGCTTTGATGTTTTAGAAGGTTCGTTTGAATATAAATATTTTGATTTTTCAGGGACGGATATTGGATTAGGGCTAGTTACTTTTGGATTCAGCAGCTTATCTGTTTCAGTGGGAGTGGATGTATCATCGAGGGTTACATCTTTGGTTCCTGGCCCTTTGTCGCTAACTGATTCTGTATTCGCTTCAGCCATTGACGTAAATCGATTTATGTCTTTCTATGATCACTAATATGGGTGAAAGATTAGGTGCTTAACGCTTAAGTATGTCAATATGTACGATATAAGTCTGTGTCGTAACCCTGTAAAGCAACTTAGGGTAATACTATGTTACAAGTCTACCGTTAAGTGGTTCTCAATAATACGGAAACTCCGGGTCTCGGTACGACCGAGACACATATCAGGTTACCACTATGTAAGCGTGTTTATCGAGATAATTAAAGCTTCTCGAGAAGTCTTCTTGAGAGGAAATCATTTATGACCCAATATTGCCCAAAATTTTCACATCCTAGTTCCACTAACACTAAGCAACCACAAAGAGTTATAAAATATAAAATACATCATTCGAAAACTCTTCCGTTTATAATTATTATAGTCTAGTCTGTTTTGAAATTTTGCTAACTTAATTTGACAGAAGACCAAAAAATTCTGCACAAGTTAGCATGATTAATGCATGATCATCATGTGGAAATAACTCTATCTCTGTCCAAACTTTGCTTCAAAAAATTTTACACACATATTTAAAGAGAATTTTTTCCTCCAAAGCTGGGGTATAATTGGAGGAGATCACTTCAAGATGATACGTTCATGCTGAGGTGCGACTTGAGAAACTTGTCAAACTGTGTACATTTTTAGCTTTGTTAAATCTATGTCAACTGATTAGCGCTTAACGGCTGGCAGCCTATTTATGTCAACAGTACTATATTACAAAGTAACGGCTAAGTAACTATATTTTGTAACAGGAGGTATCACATATGGGGCTAGGAGATTATGAGTTCCCTGTCAACATGAGGCTGGCAAACTGGAGAGTTTTGTTAAAGCAAAAACATTCAAGTCTAATAGTTATAACCTATTTTATTAGTCTATTTTCAGGGTTCTTATCCTTCGGGTTTTTTCTTGTTTTCACTCTAACATCAACAAAGTAAAAAAAACTTAAAAGTACAAGTTTTGTAAAATTAACTTAAACAAGCAAAGCATTTTTAAAATTTTAATCCCAACAAATCATAAAAAATGAAGAAAGTGAGCGAGTAAGTACATTCTACAGTACTTAGTCTTTACACGTTTTGTTACTTTGTTGTGTTTCGTTTTTTTTTGTTTGGTACCAAAATTTTGCATGAAGTGTTGGTGTAGGACACAAAATTCCAATTGCCCAAAAATATTTCTCTCCTTAAGCTCTCGCTAGATAACGAGTGCTTCTCAAGAAGGTTTTCCTATCTCGATAAACATTCCTAGATGCCAGCATATGGAGCTCTCCTAAACATAGGGTTTCTTAACGTTAAAAACGTTAATTAAGGGTAAAAAAATGTCCAAATTTAGGAATCCGTGTTTTTACACGCGTGTAATTTACACTCGGTATGTGATTAGTGGAATTTTAGTGAGAATAACCATCTATGCCATCGTTGAAATTAAGGCATTAATGACTTTTATGATTGCAGGATTTCAAAATTTGGTCATATAACCAAAAATCTTACTTTACGAAAAATTTGGAGGTAGCGGAGTTTAAAATTGGGCCAATTGACCCAAAATTAGAAAAAAACAAAAAAATTGAGAACGGTATTGAGGATGTTCCAACTTCGGAAAGCGACCCAGAAAACTCCCCAGAAAGGATAGAGCTAGAAGTATGGAGCATTTTAAAGCTGCCACAGAAGACGAGATATTTTTGCACGTTCCAACAGTTGCAAACGGTCGCTTTAAGTGATGTAAGGGAATATCAGTCTTTTTTTTTACGCAGCATTAAGTAAGGTTAAATTTGGAATGGACTCAAGAAAATTGAAACGTTGTGTCATTCAGTGTAGTTCTTCTAAATATTGTCAGTTTTGAGTTAATCTTAACTTTGATTCAACGAGAATAAAATATTTTTTGGAGTTATTGAGCTAAATCATGCCGGTCATGAAGTAGAAGCTCTTGGTAAAATTAAATTTTTCTTCAACAATTAACAGCAGAAGAATTAAAGTTTATTAATACTTTATGCATTGCTGAAACTAATACTTCGGCAGCTATGATTGCTTTACGTCAGTCAGTTCCGGGAGTTTTGTTCTCAAAACAGTTAATTAGACGTGAAATGAAGAAAGTTAAAGAATAAAATTCTAATTCTGAAGATACTAATCTTGTTAAAATAATGAATTGTGGAAATTAATGCATTGTAAGAGGTGGATCTTTCAATTTACACTTCAATCATGGTTCAATTTTAGCTGGAGTTACGTTTCAAGAGGCTCTTCAATTGAAATTAGCTGAACTTTACGGTGATTCTATTCAAATCGACACTACATATGGACTTACAAGATAACGCCTTATTACTATGTTCCCTGTAGGAGTTGATTGTTTCTTAAAAACAATCAATTTTGGCAGCACGATGATGGAAAGTGAGAACTCAAACGACGTGAAATGTGGCCTAGAAGAGCTTAATCTTAACAAAACTGAGGTAATGATGTCAGATGGCAGTCCTGCACCGGCTAAAGTAGCTAAAAGTTGTGGAGCTAAGCACACTCGTTGCTTAAAACATCTTGCAGCAATCTTTGCAGAAGCAGCTAAAGGTCTTAAAAGTTCAGATTTAGTTGAATTTAGAAAAAAAAATAGCTGAAATTATTACAGGATCCTTTCCAAATCTTAGAACTTTAGACAATTCTTTTAAAGAGATGAGGGAAAAGTTTATACAAACTGCTTAGAAAAACATTAAAAGTCTCTAGAGAATGATAAAAAAAAGCATTTGTTGAAGTCACCCTAAAGAATTTTTAAGGTTTGCTTATCGAGCAACACAAAGAGTTGAATCTTTTAATTTAAAGTTAAAAAGAAGAATGAAACAAAATTTAAAAAGTTGGACTTTAGATTATTGAATTAAACATCACAAAACAGTGGTTGATCCCTACCTAAGCACTACTTTAGAAAAAATCTTAAAATTAATTGAAAAAGATGTTAAAGTTTGCGAATAAATTAAATATTTGATGTTGTTAAACCTAAATTTAATACACAGTTGCTGGATTCAACAGGAACCGGAGCCAAACAAGTACATTTTCCTTGGTTCTACATCTAGAGTTAGAAGAACACATCTTCTAACAGTAAGAAAATAAAAATGATGCTGTGCTTAAGTGCATATGTGCCACGTGGCAAAATCGTCGCATCCCTTGCAGGCATTTTGCAATGTGTGTGACAAAATAAGAAAAGAATTTATTAATCCTGTTAATCTGCTTCGTAGATGGCGTTACCAGAACCATTCATTGTACCAAGTGGTGTTAAAAGAGCTGGGAAGAGTAAAAACATCTGAAACAAAAGGAATCGAGTTCAAAGTTAAATTTTTACATCTAGAGATGAAACCTGTTCCTCAAAGTGGCGAAGCTAAGTACTCTCGTCTCTTCGCTGAATACAAATTGCTTGAAGAAGAAGCAAAGCATTCAGAGGAATGATGGAGAAAAGTCCTTGCAACGGTGAGAAAAATGAGACGCACATTGCAAAATAATTCTGATGGAAGTTTTGCACAGCTACAGCGCCTCTTAGATGACACCTTTGTGATTTTTGAATCCCCTAGGAGGCGCAAGAGGAAAAAACCTTACTACCCAGGCTGTAAGCCCAAGTATATTAGATTTTCATCACTTGGACAGTAACTTAAGTACTAAGCGAGGGCTAATGTGCTTCGATATTTTGATAGATAATATTTTCTTAACCAATTTGCATCGATATTTTGGTTGAGATTTATTTTTAGTATTCTGTTTCATCCTGGTTGATATTCTATTTTTTTATCCAATTTCTTATTCTTTTTCATCCTGCTTGATATTCTATTTCTTTCTTTTCCTTTTAATCGATTTTCATAATTTTTTATCGTGTTTCACATTCTATTCTTATGTTGCTTTTTCGTTGGTTTCCATACAAACCTAAGAAATAAAAAAAAGTTAAAACCATATTTATAACGAGTAAGATACACTTGATACCCCTCACAGCATTTTTAAACCTCTCTTGCAGGTTGTGATCTTTTGATTGTCTTTTCATTTGCATTTGTTGACTGTTGAATTGTGCTCTATGTATTTAATATGGTATAATTGACCATTTCAGAATTAGGCCAATGAATTAGCGAGTGTAAATTACACACGTGTATTAAAATTAATATCCTTTGTCTGAATTAAAATAAGTTATTTTACTATTAGGACACAATATAATTGCCTAAAATAAGTTTATCTATAAGTAATCATTGAAAAAAAATAATTCAATTAGATTCCTAGGATTTCCTATAGTATCGGTATTTACGATAGTTAACGGTAAGCAAAATTTTAATCTTACCGTTTAACGGAAGAACCGTGAAATTTATGGAAATAGCGATAAATATGAAAAGTAAATATAGGTACTGGCATATCTTCGATAATTCAATAAACTCCAGATTTTATATTCATGTTTAAAATCAAAACCAATCAACTCCACAAAAAACTCCTTTTGGGAACAAAAAAAAATATTGAACATAGAAATGCAAACAATATTTGTAAATGAAGAGACAATTACTTGTTCATCGAAGGTTTAAGACTACTTGTCTTCTACTTATTGCAGATTTTGCTTAGCTGATGTGTCTGAGAGACATGTTTGATTAAGACGAGAAACACTAAGATTGGGCTAAAGAAAACAAAACGGGCCAACCGAACTAAATTGCGTTAAAGTGATACTTTTCAAAGTATAATTTTAACTTTTTTCTGTGCTAAACTAACAAAAACATTTATAATTCTTATTAATTACGCTATAAAACAAGTAAAATTATGAAAAAAAAATAGTTTCAATAGTTAAAGAAGGGAGAAAACCTGGGCTAACAGGTTAAGGAACCCTAAAAATAACTTTAGTGTCTTGTAATAATCTCATCCAATCTCTTGCGTGTATCTCCATCATTAAAATTTCATTCCTAATATTTTCTTTACCTGTATATTCAAATCGATAAAGATAGAAGGATCTTTCAGAGCAAACGCTACCTATTTGAATAGCTAAAGACTTCTTAACAATCTTTACAAGCATTTTTTCAACATTTTCCACCATGCCGATAGAACAGGTGTTCCTGGAAAGGCGTAAAGACCCAAATAGCACAACAACTATCCATGGCTTAACTCAATTTTGGCAGCTGGGCTTGAGCTGTTTTGCTCATCAATAAAATAATATAAAATATATTTTTTTTCTCCAATTCTTGAGTTACTCGAGCATTACCACCTAAACACTTGAACTTAGTCCTCTAGCACCATTTCTTCAAGAACATTCTTTTACCCATCACTTTCTCGAGAAGTAAAAAGTTGTTACATCTTGTCTAAAAGTTACGCCAGCCTGAAATCTCGTACCTGCTTCACTACTGCCGTGAATTTAGTAATATAGGACCAAAGAGCTAGTTCAAAGTATAATATTATCAAAATAGATACTATTGGAATGTTTTATGTTCTTACACTTGTTTAAGAGCACGGAAAAATCAACTATTTTGGTTGATCATTTTTTGAGTTTCTGTTCAATCGGGTTGAGGGTAATTTAATATTAATTTAATTAGAATACACGAGAAATATCAAGATACCAAAACGTAGGAGGCTTTTTGAATAAGCTAAATCGAGAGTTTTGATATATATATATTAACATTGTCGTTAATAATTATTTTTTTAATTATTCAACTTAAGTCTGCTGTATCAAACTCTAACCTATTAAGTCTTAGAAGAATATAACTTTCTTGTCATAAGTACGCCAGAAAACTATAGCAGTACTACCTTTTTCAAAACCCAAAAACGCAAATTTTCTTTAATTTATATCGATGCAATTCTTACCTATGTATATGTACTTTTAATATTTTATCAAGAGTAAAAGCAAGAAAACCATTTATTTTAATATAAGATTTTGTAAAATATGACAGATTCTTATATAACTACAACTAATAAGAAATTTAAACTTAATCTGTTTCTTTTCTTAGTTACTGCAAGTAAATGGGGTTTTAAGTATAGCTGGAGTATGGGAAGGTGAGGTTTTGCCAAATGAAAGCTAATTCTTAGCTATTATAAAGTTGATTTTTAAAAAAAGTTAAATTTAGTCAAATTACTATTATTGAGAAGAATAGTGAAGTTTTTGAAGTTTTTTGAAGCAAACTCGATGGAATCCTAAATAGCCCATAAATAAAAGTTGTAGTAATTTCTCAAAATTTTTGTTTCTTTGTGCCACCCATTCATCAATAATTTAAATTTAAGAGTATCCTTTTCAGGGACCCCGAGATCTTAGAAACAAAAAATTGGTATGAAATTAACGCAGAATAGTTCAACTATCGAAAAAAACCTGTGTCTAGATCTAAGCTTAATCATTTTTTATCAATTTTTCGGGTCTGCTTAAGGTCTTGCCAATTATTTCTTGGGCTATTATGCGGATTTAATTCGAGAAAAACATCATTTTAACCCAGGATTCACTTTTATTTAAAAATCATTAAGAATTTCATTTGTAACCATTTGAAATTTTGCATGTCATTCTTTTTTAGTTGATTGAATTTGTCTAACAATAATTTAGAGGATTACAGCAAAACTGGGAGAATTCATATACTCAGAATTACTGATAATTAACACATTACTCTTCTGAGTGGAGTTTGGTCCAACTATAGCTATCCAAAGTCTAATAGTTTCAACCAATGGCTCAAAAAATATGGCCTAATTAATTTATATGATTTGAAAAAATATATCATGTATAGAGTTGTTCTTAATGATTCATCTTTGAATGTACGCTTCTAGAGATCTGTAAACTTAGGGAAAATGAACCTTAAAATTAGCCTTTCTTAGGGTTTAAAGTACTCATCCTTATCAAATACATTGACAAAACAAATGTTTGGAAATATTTTTTAAATGTAAAACATATTTGGGTGATAATTTTCTATTTGAGGTAGATTTCGGGATAAAAACTAAGAATTACTATATACATTATATTCGGTAATCTTGGTTTCTTGCTACTTCATATCTCTTAATTTATAATTTTTCATATGAATAACTTATATGCAAGATCTGGTGTATTTTTTTTAAGCAGTTAAAAGAATAATATATATTTTATGGCCACTATATTGTATTTTATACAAATTGTTGATAAAATCATGAAATCTACGTAATAACGAAAATCATAAAATACTTATTTACCATGAGAGAGGATTTTATTACAAGTTTCGTAACTGAAACTTTATAGAGATGATTTAACCTTTTTTTGATGTTTTCGGGTCTATATATAATGAATTATCTATATTTTGGTGGTGTTTGGTGTTTCAAAGTGAGTAAATAATCCCAATTCCTATATTATCATATGTGGTCAGAATTGAATTTATATTATCTTTCATAGCTGAGAACGTTCATGGAAAATAAACTGGACAAATATCTCATATCTCACCTAAGATAAGAGTTTTCTCTTAAAGGAAAGAAAAGAATTACATGTTTCAATCCTAAAATCTTAATAACTTAGCCGTTAGTGGATATATATATATATATATATATACTTCAAAAATAAGTTCTATAGACTACAATGTTTTTTTACAATAAAATTCAATAATACAGACAAAAAAATATCATAGCGTGAAATTCAAACGTACTTTGGAGATATGGGTCTGCTATGCTTTTCTATTACTTAAGTTATAAATATGAAACAAAATAATATTAAATTAAATATGTATATATACAGTCATATATAAATCAACTTAAGCTCTATTTGAAGTATAGAGACAGGGCATTTGCTAAAAACTAATTTTACTTACTCAATTATTGATATAAATTAATTTTGTCCCAATTTGTATTCTAGGGTATAGACAACCAAATCTTAAACTAATAAAAGAGCAGTATTTTTTCTTAATACTGAGTAGGAAACCCAACGCTTCACTAATGAGACATTTTAGATTTTTTGAAAAAAACTTAAGTTAAATTCTAGTTGATTTTTGATTTTTGTTCTGCATTCTTATTATTGCCTTCTGAAGATTAAGTTAATTCTAGTTAAATTCATTTGATTTAAGTTCATAGAAAGTAGATAAAAGAAAAGAACAAGAAGAAAATTTGAGTGTTTTATTTCTTGTATAGTAGAACTTATTTTAAATTATATATTCTTGAAGTATTTTTGATTCAAAAATTAGATGAGATGGAATATTTTCGAGAAATAAAACCGAGAGGAGATGAGTTTCTTGGTCAAAAAAGCATACGGTAGATACCATATGTCGTAATTTATTACATAAAGTGTTATAGCAAAGTTTCTGTACTTTTACTAACACTCTATAAATTTGGCGCAATTTTACTGCCATATGCGTTTCTACCATTGAGAAACACTAGAAGCAGGGTTCTGACTACTAATAACAGATACATACTATATTGTAATGATTACCAGTGTTTCTAGTCATGTAGTTTTCAGCTATATTCAGTCTGAGTATCTTCTTCTAGTTGGGCGGTCTATAGAATGTCTTCAAGTTGGTTGGTTAAACTATGTTTCCATGTTCAACTTCACTAATTCCCAGAACTCAGTCCGGGACCATACAACCCAGAATAAAATTAAAAAAAAGAGTATATTGCAAAAAATGACGAAAGATATTCTCATCTGTCCATTTTAGAAAATTGAAATGGGTATTATACCAAGTTGGTGCTCTCATATGTCCCTATATATTTGCTGCCTATATTCATCATAGAGATGGTATCGTGTTGGGCTCTCTAGATCTTATTCATGGTTTTCTCTTCTCTTCATATATATATATATATATATATATATATCACAGTTCTTGGTCTAAGTGCTGTTGGGAGATGTTTGAGATATTTTCAAATTTGTTTGTCTTGTGAAGGTTATAAATTCTTAAGAAGTGTTGTATTTTCTGTTGAGCTTAGTTGAGTTCATTGCTTTCTGTAAAACCTTGTAAATACCTGTCATTGGTTAATGGGGAAATTCCTTTCACCTCATCCAGTTATTTTCTTTGGAACTAGTTGATATGCTTTACGAATAAAACAATACTTCAGCTGCTGTTTGTCGCTTCATCAAGTGGTGTTACGTGTCCTGGATTTATATTGTTAAATTTATCTAGTGTTTCAGCTCTGTATTTGTTCATATGTCCCAGATGCAGAACACACTCAGCAGTGTTCATACCACGGCCAGTTTTTGATATCATTTCGAATTTTATTGCTACTTTGAGTAAGATTAACATACTTTTTTCTGTATGGAGAGGTTTTGGATATTATTAATCAAAGGATCTATGGGAACCGGTGGCATATGTTTCTCACACAATCATTATTTGTTGATTTCTGTTCTGATTCTGGTTCTCGTTGCTAATGGTTTATTATTTAATATGATGGAAGAATTTCTGGTGTTTTCAAATTTCCTCTAAGGATATACCTTCAACAAAATTTATAGTATTGCCTGGGTAGGATTAAATTTTTGGCATTCTATGATAGTAGTCAGTTTTTTCTTTGCGATATTTTTTGCTGTTGATATATGATAATATCTCAGGGTCTTAACTATCTTTACAGGGCTCAGATCCTATTTTGCTAGTTCAAACCTATATGTTTTAAATTATTGGTGAATTTCTTCAGTCTTTTCAACACCTTGGAAAAAGGGTTATTTATTTAAAGGCTGTGTTACGAGTTTCATCATTATATATTTTTGTCGCAATGATAATTCCTCCTGCCTGACCTTTTCTTACCTAAGTTCTATACTTTTACTGGTGTAATGATATTTGTAAGAATATTTATGTGGTATTAGGCTTCTAGAATTTTGTTGTCTTTAACATCTATATTATTTTCTTAGTCATCAAACCACTATTGTATATATTCGTATTTTGGTACTGCTTCGATTTTGTAGTTTTTTATTGTCAATTCATTTTATTCTTATTGCATTCGATCTCATATTATTATTTCAAGGCCTGTTAATACCAGAGATCTTGTTCCTTTTGATTCATTTTTTATCCCTGAAGTTGCAGCTAGTGTATTGGTTAAGAGAGAGCAAAAGAGTGGGTTTTGAAGTTTAAGGTACAAAATTGACAATAGAATGTAACCAAAGTTATGCCTTCATCAATAACTAGACTTCTATCGATAGTTTTATATTTTTTGGTTAAGAACATTAATTTTATTCATATTTATCCTTTAGCATGCTATTTGAAGAAAATTTCGTGTCCGAGTTACATGGTAAATTATCTCATCATTCTTCCTTTTCAAAATGATCAGATCATTCACAAATGTAAATATATTAATTTGTCTACGGAACAATGATACCTCTTAGTGTATTATTTATTATTATTTTTTATTATAAAATATAAGGAAATGATAAACATGCTGAATGAATATTAGCGCACTTGTGGAAATTTCTTTTGCATTGGCGTAAGGGATTTTTTCACTATATCCAAAAGGCGGATTTTATTTTTCGCAAAGAGTTCTAATTTGTCGATTTAAATTAATATATATATGTATATATATATATCCTCGCAATATTAGGGCAGAAGAACCTTTCTATAATATAATTACACATGACTAAAATTTGCAAAAGATAAGTTGCTGAACCAAGTCAAAGTTGATAATAAAATTTATCCTTTTGATATACATAGTTTGATTAACTCTTCATTTAAGGTAATCTTGTGATATTTTTTAGATAAAAAAACAGCCTATAAGAAATTTACTTTTAGCAGAAGAGCTAATCTCAAATTAGTGCAATTTTTAAAACTCATGCAAAAATGTCGAAGTCTGCAAATGGTAGCGACAGGTATCGATTTCAGTGAAAAATATGCAAATAAGAATGCTAAAGTACACTATCCAGTAACAGACACATGTAATTCAGAAAATGGTTTAAGAATCATCTCCAAAGCAAAATCATGGATTTTACATATTCCTTAGTGACCGATTTCAAGGCATTTTATTGATTTCTCGAACAACAATAAGTGAACAAGATTTCCTATATCTGTATTTCTAACCATAAATATGATGCTTTATCCCAGAACCATAGGCACCATGAAGGTCCCCAGTCTTAGAAAACAAGAAGATATGATAAGAAAAACTTTTTACTTATTCGAATTAAAGGAAAGAAAGACTTCTGATAACAATTATTTTTCTCTGTTTTTTTAAGTTTAAGTTGTTTACCTCAGAGAAGCATTTATGGGTGATATCATACTTATTTACCTCCGAATTATAAGCTGGTATAAGATAATAAAAACTCCTGTGAAGTAACTCTAAAACTGGTATTTCAAATATCTAAATATATAAAATATATACTATTTATCTTTATTTTACAAAACAATTCACCATACAAGTCTCTTACATGCCAAAATTAACCATCCAAAATTTTGGATGAAATGTCTAAATTCCATTTAAAATAAAGAAAAACAGGATTCTAAAATGTTAGAACATGAAAATAGATTTCAATATCTGATCTATGAACGGATATAAATAATAAGAATCGGATATTGAATCCTAATATTTCTTGTAACCCTCTCTCCATTGTCAATCAATGAATCAGTTTAATTTGGAGTACATCCGGTGAAAATGGTCGCTAAAAAGAAGAGTTTTATTTGAATAAAAAAATAGAATTTATCAGGAGAGAAATAAAAACATATTATCACAGGAGTTTATTATCCGAGTTCCTGCTATTTTCTTATATGCTTAAATTCTGGGAAATATAACCAGATTGTGTGTTCCACCAGATTATCAAATCGAAAATACTCGAAACATAAAATGCGGTCACAAAATTATTTTTGAAATAAATTTAGGTGGAATTTGAAAACATATAAAATTTCATAATATTAAATATGCATCATAAGTTCCTGGATCTTTTTGCAATTGTACTTCGGACAGTTTTTGGAAAAATAATTGATATCAAGTGGTTTTAATTAGATTACAAATACAAGACATAGCTGTGTTAACAATACAGATAAATAAGAGAAGTACTCAGAAACAAATTATGTGCAATAAGACTCTCTTTAATGCAAGATTCGATAATATATACTGCTTAAATAATTATTTGTGATAATAAAGAAAAGAAAGGGTCAACAAGTGTGTGGAAACAAGTCACTAAATTAAAAAGGGGTACCCAGACTGAGGATCAATTTAGAAGAAGGCAACGAAAGGTAACTGAGATATATAGTAAAAGGGAGAAAATTAAAAGAATATGCACATGGATAAAAGGGCTCAAAAGTTATAAAAAAGAGAAAGGGATTCGATAAAAAGCTTGTTAATAATAGAGTCGAATAAGACAGCATCACCAATACAGAAAACATGTCTTTTAATAAAATTAGAACTAACGAAGCCACAGAATACTACATCTCTCATAAAACCAGATAATCTTACCTGAAAAATTAAACCGAAAAACCAAAAGGTGACCGGTTCTCGTATACAGGAAGATATCGTAGCAGGTCTGGTAGTGAAACAGAAACAAGAGATTAGATGATAGGGTTACTGAGATATTGGGACATAGTATGTTCGATAGGTATAAGGGAGGGTACTTTTTTGGTTCATTTAGAGATGATAATTGATATGCTGGTGGATCGCATGTCTAGCATTGAAGTTAAAATCGTGTCGCCTAGATACAGAACTACCTATGTCAGACGGTGATAATAGCCTATGATATACTACGCGGCACCCAAGAATGTGCCCCAGGAATAAAACTACCGGGAAATGTGAACTCAAAATGTTGAAGACAACCAGTAAAAGTGGCAACAAAGGTTTTGAGTTCTAAAAAAACTCCAAAGAGGTAAATCTCTCTTGTGATTGTATAGTATGTGCAGCAGGTTTACGCGCGGCTAACCAAATCTAAGTGGAAGAGTGGCTTAACTCTTAGAAAGAAAGGGAACTCCCACCAAAAAACTGTTATCAAATGTTCCCTAGATAGCTTGGGTAGAAGAAAGAGCAAAAAGGGGTCCCGGAATGAGGCAAATTGCACACATTTCAGAGGACGACCAACATTATATAAGTAATTTGTTGATCAAAGATTCAGTGGTCTAGTAAGAATCAAAACGAAGGACGTGAAAAGCTACTGAAGCGTAATCTACCTAAGTGCTGTTTTTGAATAAGAAAGGGGCCCCTCCTCATAATTCAGATGAATATTAGCTTAATATGTTCTAGTGATAGTGACCGGCTCCACCAACCCAAATTCTTGCGTTGAATGTAGACCCAGATTTGTCACCAAAGATGCAAATCATCTGGTTGATAGTTAATTCAAATCTTGAAGTCCACTTTAAACTTAGAATACCAAAGGGAGTTTTTTAGGTAATCTACATATAGTAAGAATAGCAAATCTTTGAGAAAAAGAGCCGCGAGCCTGAGCGATATGGTGCGCAAAGAAACAAAGCACCTTATAATCCTCAACAATATATGACCACCACTACAATTAGGAAACAAAGATAAATATATGAGTTATAGGTCAAGTCAGCGATGAAAATTGTGAATTTGAAAGCTCATTAGATTCAGTTAAATAAGTTAATTGGGAGAAGGCCAAGTTGCTATGCACGGACAGGACAGAAATAAAGCGATAGAGGAACTAAATAAACTTATTATTCTTAGTCAATCGATATCTTCAGTGCCGATGTAATTGGGACCGACAACTACCCCAGGGTTATACAAAATGAAATAAATTCCGACTTGAACAACGAAATATCCACCTATGCTCTACATTTGATTCCCAGAGCACCAAACTATTGAAAACCTTGAGTGCCATGATGAGGAGTTTAAAGATATATATATATATATATATATATATATATATGATACGTGCGAAGAAGAGACGAAACCTGATATCGATGCAGATACTTCGGGTAATATCAATAAAAAAGAAGTCAAGTTGAAGAGAAGAAGGTGAAATCGGTAAATTTATAAAAATATATTTCTCCCTGTTGAAGAAGTAGCCGCCGGAGGTGCAATTCTGAGCCGAGTTCAAGGTTAAAAGGATTTGGCGAAGTTAGTGTCACTGAAGAAATATTCATAGAGCACATTAACACCATTATTATCACTTGGGAGGATTTAATTGGTTGAAAAGACTTAATAGAGAAAAAAAAGGGAGGGAAATTTTGCCGAACGCTAAATCACTTCTTCCAGTTTAGCTAAGAAAGAGAAATGGTATATTAGGATGAATTTGGGAAAAATGAATAGTGAGCTCTCGAGACTTTTGAATGATTGGAAGTACAAAAACAAAACTTTATTCTTTTTCAGCGGCCTAAACCATTGTATTTGATATCATCAAGTATTGGGGACATAGAACCAAAAGAAACTAAACAGAGAGGTGACATCGCGGGATCGTCATCAGAGATAAATGATGAAAGGCAGAGAAGAAATGGACGGTCATCTGAAGAATCTGTTTCTGGAGGAAGTATACAAGGTGTAAAAATTGAGGTTTCAGTGTCATTAAAGGCACGGGCAATATGGTGATAGACATCATTAGGTGTACTATTTCCGTGAATTATGTACAAGACCTAATCAGAAATACCAAAAATATCGATCACGCTCTCAGACCTGCCGAGAAAAAAACGAAAGGAAGAACTAGCCTGTACCATCTATGAGAGAACTCTCGGAAACAAGAATCATCTATATAGGAAAAATCAATAAGAGCGGTGAGATATCTCATTATCTCCCAAGGGACAAAACAAAACCAAATATGAATCTTCATATCAGTGCCAGTAACAAGATGACGTCGCCATGATGATATACATGGTTGGCAGAGGCATTGCAAGACATGGTGAAGAACATTATTCTCGAATGATAAAAGACTTAAAAATTTCTAAGATAAGTTGCGTTTATTTAGAGCTGAAAAGCAATGAATTGAGTAAGAGAAGATTTTGTAGAGTTAGAATATACTTCGTGGATGCTCCGGATTGGAAAAAATTCGTTGATGGAGCACTTGTACTGACCGAAGCAGGATTTATGTCGCTTAATAATTCATAAGAAGTAGACAGGTGGTTTCGGAAAACTCCATGGGCCATAAAGCTATCAGAACTCGATATTTTTAAGATATTGAAGATTTGAGAGCACTAATATCATGACGACGTCAACAGTGAAGGTGGCTATAGGAAATTCCGATTGAAAAGGTGCGTTTAAACAGAATACTTATGTATTTCTCAATATTGCACAAAATAACAACATACAAGGCAAATTAGTAGAGAAAATAGAGGGGTATAGCGCCAACATACGTAGAATACATATATTTTTTGCCTTTATGAAGGGTCTGGATTAGGTGAGGCTGCGCTGATAGAGCTTAATGGGTATAAAATTTATGTACATCTATGGGTCACTGTGACTTTTTTCGGATTTTATGATAAAATTATTTAAAGGAGAAAAGACAACGACTATTTACAAAGATAGGATAATGTGCTCCAAGCATCTATAGAACTCAGTACGATACGATTGGATGAGGAAATCACAAGAATAACCTTTTGCAAACCTCTGCACCAAGAAAAAAGTAAGTTTGTGATAGAAGCGAATAATCTGGATATATTTAGCATGTCTGGATGCCATGAAGATACAGGTAAATAAACAAAGACCCGAAGTCGTCAAGGCCTTATAGGTAAGGCACTGCCTTGAATTATTGGCTCCTTGGAGTATGAGTGATTCAAGTTTTCAGTACCATGGTAAGAAAATGTGCCAGGGGTGTTTTAATGGGTTCAAGTCCCACACGACGCAAAAAATGGCTTTGGCCAGATGTCCTCCTTGTAAGACCGAAGGGTTTTCAACCTCCAAGTACCCCTCCCCAAAAAAAACAAAGAGATGATAAACTTGTGAAGTAATTTACAACATGATTTAGATAACACTTAACGCAATAGAGAGGTGGTATCAGTTGCTGCTGGAAGCCTGTCTGGTCTTTGAAGATAATTTACTATAAATTAATTGCAAATACTATTATTTCTGCAAAAACAATGGAAGTGGTGCCAATAGTATGGTTAAATTCTGTTCTCCCTTCTCGTTGATCACTGGGACGAGAAAATGTAAAATTCGCGAAGGTGAAATTAGGAAGGCAAGGCACACAACCACATTGAAGAGATTATACGATAAGTCATTTTTGTGCTGATTATTTCCGCGGTATGGAAGAGAAATAACTCTCAGTGCATGGAAATTGATCTAGTTGAAATATATAAGGTACTTTACCGAGAGGTCACCATGCCTCTAATTTTGCAAACATAGTTTGGGAACATAGCACCAATACGTTTGTATAAATATTTAAATCTAGCAAGTGGTTTTGATCCATTGTTATTCACATGATGTCTTAAGATATCCTTCAACGCTATGAAGAGGTAAGGAGTTTCTAATTATGGTTTATGCGTTTGGGTTATCATGACACATTCATATTCTCTCACCAATGTATAGTGGATCATATTGCTGGCGCACACTAGGACGAACAGTAAAATGGCATAGTGATATGATTAAAAGATACGCTAATGCATGTGAGTATCCTTGACCACTTTTTATAAATTTCAAAAGACTTCCTTGTAAACTTGCACCAATGAAAAGTACGAATAAGTCTCGCAAAACCGATCTTATTTACACAAAGTATTGAATACTGCAGGAACATATTCGAAAATTGGGGGGTATAATTTATCTAAAAAGTGCTATGAAGAAAATCTTTGTCAACAGCAAAACCGAGATATGTCTCTTGGTTAGCAAAACTCTTATACAAGATGATGTAGTGGGTTATGGTGATTCCAAAAATAGAGAAACACATATGCATGAGAATGTTGATCTACCCTAAAATAACGGGTACGAAAATGAAACTACTGAAAGAGAAAAGCCACATAGTATGGCGCTACAATATAAAAAGAATCGAGGAGTTTAAAAAGTGTTAAGTGTAGGTGTCCAACGGGTGTCTAAAAAACTATGTAAGGTAAATAAATTCAGTTCTTGTGACAGACGCTTCCGGTATCACAGTGACATTATTTCTTAAATTACGTATGAAAGAGAAGGAAAGAACCTCGTAAGAAATCTTTTTACCCAACGATGTTCTCTGAGGAGAATTTAAATTTTCATAATTGGCATGAGGTTTTCTAGTAAAATGTTTTACCCTATGATTAGAATGTTCAAGAATATGTCATACATTCATCCAATTTACCCAATAGAAATGGAGGTCAATTAAAACCGCGTTAATATAGAGGTGATTGTACAAAACAGTCCAATGATAAATTCTAGGCGTTAATTCACTTATAGATGTAGATGGTAGTCCAAGAATATGCCTTTGTAGACACTGTTCTCATCTACGGCGGTAGCAACATTTTCATTGATATGCTGAAGAGAAGGGTGTCGCTAGAGGAACCACTAAAAGAGCAGTCAACAGAGTAAGAAGAATGAGAACGCCCAAAAGGAATAGTAATGAGGAAGCGAGCAGAGTGGTGGGAATCCATACACGGAGACATTGCGCGTCTACACAGAGAAATATGTTCTGCTAGTAGCTGAGGAAAGTTTGTATGACATAATAAGGTGGTGCTTCGACATCCCAGCAAAATACTAGACCGAGGCATCGAGGTGAAAAAGGTAGAAGAGATATAATTAAGCTAAGGAAGGAGGCTCTTTTTCGTGCTATCACCAGCATAGGAGAAGCACTAAGCTAGGAGAGTCCATAGAGGAAATCATGGACCTATGGGACAGGCTAATTTTACGAAGGTGCTAGCATGCGAATTCACTGATCAATGGAGAAAGGATTAATTTAGCGCTACCATGGGGCTTTTGTTCGTCATTCTACCACAGTATTGTCTACTGAGCGCCACATAGAGTATCCGTAAGCTAAGCTACGAGAACAGATCAGGGACAATCACGCAACTTTAAGCGATGAAGAGATGGAAACAAAAGCAGGAATAAGGAATCCTTCTCTCCATAGAGTGGACATTAGGCCTAAAAGATCGATTTGATAAACACGCCTATGTGGCGCGAAGGACATTATATGAACGCGGACTCTTGGTGTTCGGTCTCTCCTTGAACAGGGAATGATGCAGCCTTGGCAAAGTAGAGATAATATATATGCGAAAAGAATAGATGATAGTGTGAGCAAATGCTATGAAAACAAAGATGAAGAATTATTATATCAGAAGCGCGGATGCAGCATCAACTTGTGCATACTCAGTTGGCGAGAAAAGTTGGCTAGACGAAGGCAGCCAAGCTTGGATGGATGCTACCTGAAGCTAGCCAGTGCATCATGATACGATGCGGCAACTGGGAAAAGTAAGTAGTACTGCTGCGCCTGTTATAACATAACTGCATACACTGTAGGAGAATGCAGAATCCCATAAGACCGACAAACGGCCCTGTGATAATCACACCCGGATCTAGGGAAACCGTAGTGACATATCTAAATTATATGAATCCCGGGGAACATATCCTTGTATTGACCGACGGGCTTAAAAGGTTTGTCAAGGTAGCTCTAGAGAAATCTCTGGGAGTGGTAGGTATGGTAGAGGCATTGCATCATTTCACGAAAAAATACCAGTTGAATATAATATTATTTAATGATTGAGTGATGGAGTCATTTTGCCAATCAAGTTATGCAGCAATTCCAAGTAGACAGGAGAATTGACTCTAGGGTTTCCATAAGCTGTGCTAGGTAAATAGGGATCGAAGTAAAAGTTGTGAATTAGAAAGTATTATCCTTTAGACAGAGATTGGCAAGCCAATACCGATTGAAAAGATATTATTGGCCCAAGATGCCACGAAAAATTTAGGGCGTAATGAATAATTTGCCGCTACCTTCACGCAGGTTGCCAGTAAGAAAAGCAGGACCTCAGCGTCCGACCTATTCTTGTGCCTGAATCTGAAGAGGGGATGTGTTGAGTCACTAGCGCTGCAGCCAATAGTGGAATGCGCATGCAAAGGGAAAAGGATACTAATGACCATATATTTTTGACTTTCTAGGCATCATCTCTGTGTCGCTTTAAGAACGCAAGGTTAAATGCGAAAAGAAGGTTGCCAAGTATGTTGAATTACACAAAATTAAGAACAATATATACTTCCCAGAGATGATGTGGACACAGTGGCTCTGGAGTATGGATCGGGTAATTGGTATTTAATATCAAGAAGCGGAATGGCAACTGAACTTGACAAGCTGACACTAGAATGGCCTGACCTGGTCTAGGTGCCACAACTAGTGTGAACAAACGTCAATAAGGTACGGACTAAACCAGGGAAGAAGGAGCTTCACGGAAGAAGAGCTGATTTCTATGAAGTCAATGACTTTATTCCTTTGGAAGCGCTAAGAAAGATTTATGTCGGAAAGATGAGGAATTTAGAAATGGCGCATTTCGGGGACGTAATATATTACCCGGCGGTAGAAAGCTACTTGACACAAGGAAGATAGAGGTAATTTCTTCCAAAAGAGAATAATTTACCCTTCAAATTAATTTCTCTTAACCTGAATGATGTTTGCCCAAAACATTCCACGAGCTACGCTGATATGGAGTTGATACATATTATGGATGCATTTAGTTTTATTTATAGTTTTTCTTAAAATTTTCAGTTGAGAAAACACTAATAAGTTTAGAGTTATTTTAATGAATGAAAATGCTTTGAAACAAATCACATTTCCCTATTTCTTGTTGATATTCAGATTCAAATCAAGTAACAATTGATTAGTCATACTTGTCAACATGCAGGCCTAGTCAGCACATATATATTGCATTGACTCTAGTGACATTCTTTAACTTCAGGACATATTAAGTGCGAACCTTTGGTTGCCGAAATGAGTTTGAAATAGGTAAGAATTCTATCCAAGTGCCGATAGCTAAGAATATAATTCATTTATCCAACTCTGCCTCATTCCATAGTAATACAATTACTTAATTGCAATATACACGCAGGAGGAGCGAAGAAGATATCTTGGTGCAGTTTTAATGTCGGGTAAACTAAATCATAGAGAATAACCTGGTCCCACATTTAGTCTACTCTTGAGAATCGTGTGTCGAGGAAAGAAGGTCGATAATATGGCACTTAGTAATGAATTGATTGCAAGATAACAATCTAGTCAAAAAATAAAATGAACTATTACTTTATGTCTGTTGATCTTCAAGTATCTCCGTTAATAATTCTCATTTCGAAGTACATAATTATAGCTCAAGTTTCATGAGAATATTGGTGTAAATTTACTAGAATACCCCGTGATTTTTCTGGAAGGCACGATGTTCCAATTTCTAATAATTTATTTCATGGAACTCTACAATAGCAAATATTTGTTCCAATAAATTCCTGCTTTATCACAATTAGAGTGAAACTTGTTTTGGAGAGAAGAAGGTTAGTGCTTGTTAATGGATTTCGCCCCCCCCCCATGCTAGGATGGGCTTTATTTATAAGACTGTACATTAGAGCATACCCTTTGGGAGGCCTATAAGAAAAGTAATGTGTTAGCAAAGAAGCACTAGCAAGAATTAATATACTCTGAAAAGCTTGAGAACGCTCAACAAACGGATGGTATGAGAACAGAATAAACTATACAAGAATTGTTAGAAAAGAAGGAGAAACAACTCATATCCTGATGCTTATTAGCCTAAACTTGAAAATTTACGTGGAGGACACAATGCAGAAGTTCAGAACTCATTCTAGAATATATGCTGCTCGCTAAAAATACTTTTTAACTTATAGAGATGAGACTTTGTAAAGCTAACAAAGGGAAAAAGTACAACACATTAACATCAAAAGTGGTATGAAAATACATCTTTCTGAAACTTGTTTAAAACTTAATTAAGTGATTAAAATAAATTCAAATCATTTTAATTTCCATTATTAATATAAATTTATCTTCCATGGAAAAAATATTTGAAATTTTTTAATATGAGTTACTTTTATTCTTATTAATAAGAAAATATATATATATATTTAAACCGAATAATTACTAAATTATTAATCGGTATAATTTAAATAAAAATAAATTCTAAAGCCAGTTAAAAAGAGGAGAAAAATCAAAAGGTAATAAAAAAAATGTGTCGACTTAATATTAAAATACAGTAATAATAGTAATAATACATAATATTATATACTTAAAATACTATCAATAACATGTCCCTGATACAGTAAATATTCACTACAAAAAACATACAAATATTTTGGGTAATTTATATTATTCAGTATAAAATTATTACACAAAATAAAATCGGAAACTTTTTTCTTAAAATAAAAAAAGTAAGGAATTTAAAAGACTATCTCCCTAATCAAATTAAACTAAAAAATATTAAAAAAAAATGTCATCTATTATGAATCCAGGAGATAAAGTCTCCACGATGTTAGGTGCACCTCCACAAGCTTGGACTAAGACAGAACAGAAACAGATGCAGAGAATACATCGACGTTTTGAAGAAGCACAAAGAGCTTCAAGAATGTCTTTTTCCGGAAAAGGAGAAGTAAAAGATAAAACAATGCCTTTCCCAGAATATAATACATTAGGTGATAAAGCCTATAACGCAGGACAACATGATGTAGATTTTCCAGAAGTAGTAGAAGCAAGAAATGCGCAACCTAAAGTAGAAGATGGAGAAGAATTAGGTGCTGCAGATATGGCACACTTTGCAGGAAAAGATCCAGAAGATTATTTACATATGAGCAGTCCTTTAAGATCAAAAAATGGTGAAATGAAAGCACCAGCAAATTGTCCTTGGAAAAGTCAAGATGACTTTGAAAAAAGTTTAAGTTTTGCTTTTTGGAGAGATAAGTTTACTGGACAAGGTGATGATTCAACTATGAAAAAAACAGCTTCTGCAATTGTACAACAAGTATGTAGTTCACAAGATTCAGGAAGTTTAAGAGTAAAAGGTGGAAAAGTACCTTTAAGAAAAAAAAGAGAACAAATAACACCACTTGCACTTATGTTACATGAAATAAAATTATGGGCAACAAATTTTTTAACAAGTGCAAATGTATTTGAAGAAACAACTTTTGAAGAAATAGCACATAGAAGAAGATATATAGAAGCAATTGTTGCAAAAGAAGTTTGGGGTGATGCAAAAAATAGTTTAAATGTATTTGGTGCGGGTATGGATGTAAATAGTCATAAAGCACTATTTAATTGTATGATGAATTGTAAAGGATATTTAGATCAAGCATATACATATGCAAAAAGACAATATGCAACAAGATCTAGTAGAGAAAAATTAAAGAAAGCAAGAGATGCACTTAAAGATGTATTATTTGATCAAATTAAACTTGTTGCAAGTTTATTGACTTTTAATCAAGATATGAACGAAAACAGTGGAGTTGAATTAAATCCAATTAAGATGTTTAATCCATTAAATACTCAACATACAGTAGATTATGGAAACATTGCAGTAATAGCTTTTTATAAGTTATTACAAGTTGATGGAGTTAGAGGTGTATTTGAAACACAATATCAAGGTGATCTATTTGAGTTTGGAAGACATTTTGAAAATTGGTTAAATAAAAATTTATTTATTGGTCCATCTGTTGGTGCTGATAAAGATGTATTTTATAAATTTGATGAAACTATCAAAGATTATATGGAAGTATTTCCTGAGTTTTATGCAGAAACAGTTAAGGAAGTAAATAATTATTTTGATAAGAATGATAAAAAAAGAAAGCAAAAAGGTGTAAGTGCAAAAAAACAAGGTGAGTTTTTAAAGAAAGCTTTTGTTTTTGGTAAAGAGAAAAGTATTTTACCTGTTAAAAATGTAATGAAATATGTTATGAAAGCACTTGGAAGTTTACAAAACTTAATTCCTATTGTATATTTAGTAGATGTATTCTATGATCTTGCTGGAAGTGGTGGAGATTTAGCTCTATATGATGACTTAAAGGAATATGTTATTGAAACTATGATTGATGCAGTTTCAAAAGTAGAACATGTTAAAGCAACAAGTGGAGCATTAACTAATTATGTAAGAAGTTTAGCTACTTTATATGGAAAAATGGATAGAGATGAAAGACAAAGAAAAAGAAAAGCACTTGGATATAATCCTAATTGGATAAATAATTACAAGTTTGTTGAAACTAGAATTAAAAAGGAATTGATTACAAATGCAGGAGTTGCTGTTTCTTCACTTGTTGAAATAGCACAAGATGCTTGGAGTTATGAATTAGACAAAGCAGATGAGAATGGAAGAAAAGAACGTACTAAAGATTTAGTTGGAAAGATTGTTGTAAACCCAGGAAACCAAGAAAACAAGAGTGAAGAACCTAAGGTTGTAGTTAATCCAGGTGGAGATGTTGAACAACTTAGAGAAGAAGTACAAAAAGCAAAGGATGATGTAAAGAAGAAAGTTCATGCACATGAAGGAGATTTTGGTGGAGAAGGAGGTATGTTTGCAGGTGCTGGCGGTGGAGCTTATGGAGGTTTTGATCAGAGTGAAGAAGAAACAACACCACCAAATAATCGTGTTCAAGCATGGGATCCAAATTATGACTCTGATGAGTCAGTTGATGGTTAACTTAGTTCTTATTTACGGTATATAAGAGTGATTTTCAGTGTTGTATATATTGTGCCTGCACTGAATGTATCAGTTGCTTATGAGTTGGTTTAGTAATTCTTAATGCGCTTTAGTTAAAGGATTTGGCTTGGTCACAAAATTGGACAAGTACTGAGTCTTGACAGCTATGCATATATTAACTCTAAATTTAGTTTAGGTTGAGTTTAATCTAGGACAACACTAGAAAAGGACGAGAACTAGGCCATATATTCGCTTTTCTAACCAAATAAGAGAAATTCGTCTGTAAAATGTATCAATGGCTGAGAAGCTAGCAAGGAGTTAGTTCAACAGGAAAATGTTTGAAGTAGGGAAAGAGTATGTGGGAGATTTTCTGCCGCAATTCTAAAGAAACAATACGCAATTGGTTGGAAAATGATAGCTCCCTTGGGTTAAAAGAGCGGAGGACTGCTAACATACGACATATTGTTTGATGTCAGCTATGATTCTAGTAAAGACGGAGAGAGAGCCTAGGGAGGTGACAGACAAAAAAGTTGAAGCGACTTTAATAGTTGAGTTTGCTAGCCTCAATTCAAAACTTTGTCTATGATTTCTCTTATGCAAGAAGTACAGTACTTGGGAGCATTCACATCTTTGGAAAACCATGCCACATGGGGCGTCATGAACATGATGTACAGGTATAGAGCTTGGGGCATAGTGAGTCTTGCGCATGGCTCCCTCGAACGAGTGCTACTTTTCAGATGATAGATTCCCCGGAGAAAGGTTGGTGCAGTTTGTTGGCGGTTTTAATGAGCTAAATGGAAAACTTCTGGATGTGTAAAACTTAGACCCACCTTGGAATACGGTAACGATGGTTCTGACAAAAGGGTTTGGATTGATCAATTACCAAGTAGAAATCAAGGAAATCTGCAGTATTTTTGTTTCGCAGATCATTAGGAAACTGAGTCCTTTTTCTTGGATCTGAGGGAGGACTGGAACTGAAATGGGAAGGTGGATAAAGGCTAGACATGATTTTTGATAAAAATTATCACTGAGCAAGTGATTCTTACTTTGCTGCAGAACAGCAACTAGGAAAATTGGAATTTTGGTTGCTCTCAACTTATTTGGATTACTTTTTCACAATCAGTGATAGGCAATAATTAGTCTATATAGTTGAGAACTTATTATTATTGGTCATCAATAGGTAAACTATAGCTCAAAAAATTAGCAAGTAATTGGAAGGCATATCTAGCAAAGGTCAATGCAACTAGAGTTGAGGTTAACTTGCATTGGAGGACAAGCTGGAAAAGAAGCCTGTTGCAGAGCAATATGAGGCAAACGTTGAAAACTTCAATAAAACCCTTTATTCTTTGATAGAGAGGTTAGGTGCAGGCATCATAGTGGATTGTATGACTAGTGTATCGTTATAAGGTTTTGCATTATTGGTTATTAAAACAGTTAGATATAAATGATTGGTAGAATATATTAATATGATTGGATGAATACTATGACCATGAGAGTCATAGTGACAATTCGGTAGAATCACAAAAAGAAAGAATAAGAGTAAAGGTTAAGGTTAACATCTAAGAAGAAAAGCAATTAGTACAAGCATATCTGGTCAAGGAAACTAAGAAAGAACGTTCACGTGATACCTATCTATTTGACGCTACAAGATACCAAGTAGATCCATTGTAATTACAAGGCAAGAGGTAAAGTCGATACCAGAAATCCAGAATGAGAAAATCAAGAGAGGAAAGAGTTATGGAGAGACAAAGGAAAAAGTTGGAAGAAGAGGAGGAAGAACGAAGGAGAAGAGAGCAGGAAGCAGGGGATAACGAGCAGGAAGAGCTCTTTGGAGCTGACTCGTCATCCGACAAAGATAACGAAGAAGCTGAAGCCAAAGGTCGGAATGAAGAATTAAACAACGAAAAGCGCGCGGCGCTGAGAAGGTCGCTTAATTTACCGACAGATGACGAAGAGGATGGCGCCGCTGAGGATAGCGCGTCGGGAGAGGATAGCCAAGTACCCGACGAGGGAACGGCGGAAAAGGCGAGCCGTGTCGCACTAGGAGCAACGGGTCGGGATGACCACGAGCCAGACACGGTAGCCGACAGAGCGGTTATATCCGCGGAAAATGAAGCGGAAAACGAAGCCGCCGCCGCGGAAGATGAAGCGGAAAAAGAGGAGGCCGCTTTTAAGGATAAGGAGGAAAGAATAGCAGCCGCTGTCGGAGATGAGGTGGATATCATGGATTTAACGCAACCGACGACAACGGCTAAGGAGGTCGAGCCGACGTTGCCGACTCTTGGGCTAGATGATGAAGCAGCCTCAAGCGACGAGGCGCTTAATTTTGAAAAGCCGACGACCCTCGAACGGATAATCTCGAAAGGTCGGAATAAGAATGCCGAGGCGGAAACGGTGAACTTAACTTCTCCGCCGGCGGCAAAGAAAAAAGCGGCAAAAAAGAAGGCGGCACCGAAGACTCCGCGGAAAGAGAGGTGACGCGGAAACAATGCGAGTTTTACTTGAAGACGCCTCGCTGGTTTACTCCAAAAAAGTATGTAATCTGCGAGGAGGATCTTCGTGAGACGCAAAAGAAGATGGAAGGTAAGACGGCGGTAGAAATGCTCGAGAAAAAGGACATACACAAAACCTCGAGTTACCCGCTTCTGTTGATGATCGCTCTGTCGGAGAGAGAAATCGACGGAGTACCGATAAGCGGAAGAGTGGAGCACATGCTGGCGGCAGTTCCTAATTTTAGAGAAAATCAGGAGATGTCGTTTGGGCAATTAACAGCGCATCGGAAAAAGACCGCGTTGCAAGTTCATAAGACGAATACGCCGACTTGGTTTTTCCACTCGTCGGAAGGTCTGATTACCACCGCAGTGCAGTTTATGGCGGATAAAGGTATGGCGGTTTTAAGGGGAAATTTACCGAAGCCTAATTTGTCAGCTAATGATGACCCAGACCGCCCGAGGCGGATTACGCCGTTTAAGTGGGTAACGAAGGCGGAACCCGCCGCGGGGGTAACGATGAGAACACCGAAGCGTAAAGTAAGACCTTCGGAGCATACAAGATCAGACGCGGAAAACAGATTACAGGAGCGCATAAATACGCTAACAACGACAAGTGAGAGGATTAAAGCACAGTCGTTACCGGCGGAATCGGTGCTTAGGGATCGGAACACAACGATCATGAAGAAAGTTGTAGACGAAGAGCGTAGGAAGAATAAAGCGGAGATGAAAAGAATGTCGAAAGAATTGAAAGACATGAAAAAGCTTTATCGCGCGGAGGTAGAAAAAGTGAGAGAACTCCAAAAGTTGGCTATCGAACAAGCTAGCGCCTTTGAGTCGAGCTCTCACCACCCGCAGACGCCTAAGTCAACCCCAGCGCATGGAAGAACGCTTTCCGACTTTGTGCAAACGAGATCGATGGCTGAAGCGACGCAAGAAAGTGTCTATACTTTGTCGGCAAAAATGAGCGGAGTAGAATCGATATTAGCGAAACTGACGGAAGTAACCGCTCAGGCGCTAAAGAAATCGAAAGACACGGATGAAGTAGCCGAAATTCAAAGACAAAAGGCGGAAGATGCGCGTCGCGATCGAGCATGGAGATCATATGGCGGAAAATTTGAAACATTGAAGTCGCTAAAAGTAAAAGACATCCGCGCTATGTTGGATATGCGCGATGCATACTTGGATGTGTACAACGGAGAGAAGGAGCCCAATCTCTGGATCCATGTTGATCCAGAGTTAAAGCAAAGTTTGTCGAGCGCGGGTGTAACGAAGGAAGGTCTTGTTGATTACCTGAGAAAATACATGTCGGAACATGAGGCATATGAAGGGGAAGATACACTCCGCACTATTGCGGAAAAGGTGACCTGGCCAAGTGAAGGCCCATTCCTAGAGCGCTTGAACACATACATGAGTAGCGCCACGGGATGTATTAAGTGGAAGCAGCTGAAGGAAAGCGCGCAAAAGTTTGAAGTATTAAAAGCGCTAAATAAGAGACTTCTGATACAGCTGCACATTAGAGAGTGCCGCTTGAAGGTCAAATTGGATGCTCCAAGATCAAAGTCTGGGGAATCCCTTAACAAGTTTAAGGATTTGATCAAGACGATCTACAAAGGCAAGATGGACACGGCGGAAAACGTGGATTTGACGCCGCCTGAGCCCGTAAGCATCGCACCCAGAGAGTCGGAAGTGAGAAGGGCGCATCAGGAAACGCGCCGTGGAGGTAGAAAAAAGCGAAGACATTCCATATCTTTCGACGAATCGGGAAGGGGAAGAAATAACAAGTATTACGGCCACGGATCGCGCTCTCCGAGCTCCCGCGGATATAGAAGAAGGCCTAACCGAGGAAGATACGCACCGCGGAACAACCAAAGTAATTACCGCTCCCCGCGCCAGGTGACGAGTATGAAAGAAGTAAGCGCAATCCGACGAGGCGCGTAAATGTGTCGGTTAGAAGAGCGGAAAAGAAGAATGTGACCATCCATCATATCAAGTCTGGGGATCGCATTTCCGACGCGATTCTGGATAGCGGCGCGGATGAAAGCGTTGCTTCGCTATACAGACATGCATGGATGATGAACTCCATTGAAGATGTAAGGGAGAAGCTTACCTTGGCTGACGGCACAACAGACCTGCACTTTACGAAGGTAGGTTACGCCGATTTAGAG
Organism: Labyrinthula sp. Ha; assembly: GCA_015227615.1. Classification (NCBI taxonomy): domain Eukaryota; class Bigyra; order Labyrinthulida; family Labyrinthulaceae; genus Labyrinthula; species Labyrinthula sp. Ha. The sequence goes on along the minus strand of JAALGZ010000028.1, from coordinate 293,156 downwards.
ATGAGGGTAAGAGGAATCTGGAAACGTGACTTTCGCAGAGTGAAGGTCTTTTTAGTTGATGATAAGAAGTGGAAAGAACTTCTGGTTGGGGCTCCTGCGTTGGAGAAAGTGGGATTGATGCCGCATCAGAATGCATAGGAAGTCGGCAGCGGGGCGGAAAGCGGTCCCGTGTGCCTGAAAGCTTGTAGAAGTTGCTTTGCTGATAGCGCCGCAGTTGTAAGAGCGCTGATGCCGGAGGAACTTGGACAGCTTTCTGGAGTATATGATATGGTCGCAGTTGAGGTGAATTTAAATTTAATACTTGGTTCAATTTCTCACTTCGCAGAATATGGATATACTCTAGCTGAGATGGTAAAAATTTTGGAGGACACCGACGGAAATTTGGCGGTAAAATCATACTTTGTTTTTATAAAGAATGTCAATACGCAGAAACTTAACCACTAGAGGTCAAAGGATGTACAATTCTTGACAGGATTAAAACTGCCTAGGCTTCGTTTGGCGGCGATGATTAGAAAATTAACAGGCGGAAAAATAGGGGTTTTTAGTAACGTTCCGTCAATCCACGCAGCGTCGATCAACTTTAGTAGACGCTTGCGCGACGGAAATGCAGAGGGAATACCTTTTGGCGAAACCATACACTTGAAGCAAAATAAGGATGTTGTCGATGAGGATAATTTAGAGCAATTAATGCTTCCCGAGGGAAACGCGTTTTACCAGCCGGAGGCGGAAAAGGCGGAAATACACGAAGCAATAGCGAAGATGGTGGAAGCCGCTCGCGATGCTAATGAAGACCAGCGCAACCGGCTTATGAAATTATGCTCTAACTATGAAGATGTTTTGCGACAAGCGCGTCGCAAATAGGAATTAGTTTGTTGCCGCCAATGGATGTCGTACCGATCCAGGGCGCGGAATTTAAAATGCCGACGCCGCGGCCATTAGGGCCTGGAAAGGCGGAGTTTGTGAAGGTAAAATTAGATAGAATGGTTGAGAAGGGAATGGCGAAAAAAGTCCAACAAGCGATCTATGGGTCGGTTGTCTTTGCCGTCCCTAAGAAAAATAATGCTTGGCGCATGGTGTTGGATCTGGTTGCGGTAAACAAAGTATTGCATAGGGATGTTAATATACTCTCCATACTGGAAACGCAACTGGTCAACACAGCGCCAGCACGCTTTTAGGGATGTTTAGATGTCATGAGCGGATTTGATCAATTAGCAATTACGAACCGCGCTAAGAAATATTTCAACCTCTTGACAACTTATGGAGTATTCCAGTTGCAATTTGCGCCAATGGGATATCATTCGACGCCGGTATTTTTTCACCAACGCATGGTGGATCATATCGCGGCGGCAAATTATAATAAAGAGGGCAACGGAATCGTTCAATGGATTGATGATACTCTAATCCACGCAAAGGATTTTAAGCGCTACATCAAAATCTTAGAGGATGTTTTGCGTAATTTGCGTAAGTGGAAAGTCAGAATCAACCCGACCAAGTCTATACTATTTACGACAAGTATAGAGTATTGTGGGCGGACTTTGTGGAACGGCCGTTGGAATAATTCGAAGAAGTATTATGAAAAGATTTTGCTTGTCCCAAAGCCGGAATATGTATACGAGTTAGCAAAACTCTTACATTTGGCGTAATGGTTGACGTCGGCGGTTCCTGAAATGGCGGAACTTAGAGATGAAATCATGTTGTTTTATCCAGAAATGAAAGGTAAGAAAAAGAAGTTGCTAAGAGAGAAAAAACCCGTTTTGTGGAATGAATATTTGGAGGCGGCATTTAAGCGCTTCAAACAAAGGTTAGCGGATGCCGCAAAAGCGCGTTTGCAACATTATGATCGGAATATGGATTTAATTCTAGTAACCGACGCGTCGGATAAGTATCATAGTGCCATCTTATTTCAGGCGCGCCAGGAAGAAGGCGGAAAAGACTTATTGAAAAAGACAGTTTTTCCGATGATGTTTTTTTAGCGGAAAGTTTGACGCGAGTCAACTTGTATGGGGTATATGTCATAAGGAATTATACCCTATAACCCGAACATTTAATAAACTTTCATACTTGCTACCTTTTCATCCGACAGCGGTACAGGTGTACACCGATCACCTGAATCTAAAGGCAATATTGCAAGGCGGATCGAAAATTAATCATGGACATCATAACCGCTTACAACGGTGGATGGTAATTTTACAGCATGTGTTGGTTGATATCCATCACGTTGATGGTGATAGTAATATTTTTGCGGATATGCTTATAAGATGTGCAGCGCTGACGGAAGAGAATGGCGCGGCAGCTGTTCGAATGGTAAGAATGCGAACGCGGAACGCGGAAAGGGAAATACCTGTTCTACCTCGCGCGAATAAACGCCTGAGAAGGGTGTCGGGAAAATTCCGGCAGGACACTGGCGCTAGAATAAAGGAATGGCTTCAGGAAGCGGTATTAGATGCTTTGTCAATATATACGGAAAGAGATGATTCGCTACTGGGTGATGAGGACCTTTACTTCAGAATCAAGAGAGATTTTGAAGAATGGACACCTGATTTATTACAAGCGAAAAGAATATAATGGGTAGAGGATGTAAATATGAGCGTCACCCCAAAATAATTTATACAGCCGTCCGCAACGAATTGTCGGCAAATGGTTAGGAGAATTATACAAAGGTCGTTGTCGAGAAATAATACACCAGACCTTATGAAAGAGGTGGAACGGCAAATCAGGAAAGAATACTCAGAACGAGAATGGAGGAAACTGGCTGAGGATTATGCGACGTGGCCGAGTGAAGTTCCGTCGGATGTTAGCGACATGAGTAAGGAACGTTACATTGAGACGGATACTTATTCAACGTCGGAAGATGAAGATAACACGACGGCAAAAATAAGGAACGTGACGGTGAGAGCCAACTATCTTAGGTCAAAACAACAAATGGAAAAGAAAATATACGCGTCGCTAAAGACACTTGACAAATATAGGGTATCAGTATTTAACCCATATTTTGAAGGTGACTGGGCGCCGCTGACGGAAGCGGAAGTTATTGAGGCGCAGAAAACGAAGATGATTACTAGAACCTCTAGAATAAAAAAGTTGTCGGGAAAGATTATTTTACCGACTTCTCTTTTAGAACGCCAATTGGTTCATATACATTTAGCGAACAAACACGGTTCCCTCGAAGCGGACTGAGCGGAAGCGACTAAATTTGAATGTAGAATACCCGCCGCTATAAAACGCACGCTGAGAGGAGATGCACCGTGGAAGAAAATGGTTGAATTAATACGCTTATTTAGGGATAACTGCATACATTGCCGCAGACTCCCCAAGGCGATTAAAATGATTTATAGCTTAATGACAAGGGCTAGGCGACCGTGCGAAACCTTGGTTGTGGACTTTTTGTATGTAAATAGGATAGGACACATTTTAGTGTTGATGGATGCTTTTAGCAGATTTACGCAGCTAACGCATACAAAAACCCCGGATACACAAGCAGTTATAGATGCGCTTGATAGATTTGCGGCAAATTATAAATTGGAAAAAGACTTTACGTTGGTGACGGACCGTGGAAGCCATTTTGCGAACTCATTATTGGTAGCACTTAGAAAGGAACTCTGTTTTTCTCAAAGTTTCGTGGTATCCTACGCAAACTGGACAAACGGAGAAGTTGAAGTTGTGAATAAAAAGGTGTTGAATTTTCTAAAAAGTTTGGTTAGTGAATATCGGCTAAACGAGGATGAATGGCCTAGAATACTGAATAAGATACAAGGTACAATGAATGAATTGCCTGTACCTTCGCGGAAAATACCTGGTCGCAAGAATGCGCCAACGGCATATGAGTTATTTTTATATGTGAATCCAGAGCGTCAGTATATTGAACCTTCAGCACTTCCGCCTTTGGTGGAAAGAATTAGAGGTGGCTGTAGGATACTAGTCAGCATTGAAGATGATGTACCATATAAATTAAGCGCCGCTTTTAGAAGGCGCTTAGATGAATGCGAAGAAAAGGTCGCTAAATATGTGGAATTTCAGAAGCTACTGAATAATAGAAGAAAAAGGACGGCCGTAGACCCAGCACTACTTCAATACAATGTGGGAGATTGGTGCTTGATGTCATCAAAGGGCACTCCCAGAGAGCGCGATAAGTTGGCGATAGAATGGTCTGGGCCGGTTCAAATAAGTAAAGTAGTTTCTAATAATGTTTACGAGACCAAAGCAGTAGACGGGAAAACAGCGGAAGTGCATGGAAGTCGGCTATATTTTTATGAGCCAAGTGGATTCGTACCGTCGGAGGCGCTTAGGAAAGTTTACGTCGGAAATTTTAAACATTTAGAAGTAGCAGGTTTCGGCTACGTTAGATATGACCCGCATTTAACCGAATATGTGGTAGAAGTTAAATGGAGGAGTTCCCGTGAAGAAGACAATACATGGGAACTCGTCCAGACGATATATGAAGACGTGCGAAATATCTTGACGGAACATTTGTCGGCAAAATCGCGCAGGCCGAATCAGGATAAATTGTGTATAAGAGCAAAACGGGCGCTTATCACATCGGAACATGCTATCGATAGAATAATAAGGAGAGTGCCAGAATTTAGCGATTGGCATAGATACTTGTCCAAAGTAAAAACAGTGCTACCACAGACGCAGCATAATATGGCTGCAGCAAAAGGATGGACAAAGGCGGAGAAGCAGGAAATAAGAAAATTGATTCTAAAATTCGGTGTGGGCCAATTTGTGAAGTATCAATTATACCTGCCGCATAAGAGCAGGTCAATGATTCGCTATTATATCCAGCGGCAACTAGGTCGGCTGGACCTTGAATAGATAGGGGAGAACACTGGGACATTGAGAAAGCGCGGGAATCAAAGGAAAGGATTAGCCGCGCGGATCTTTGTTGTGTGAGACGGTTTTCCGATTGCGAACAAGCACTGGCGCTGGCGAACGAAGAAATAGGAAGAGAATTTACGCCAAAGTATGCGGCAGATTTACGGAAGTATAGAAAGCGAGCCGCTAATTATGTAAAGGAAGCAGGGGAATTATGCAGGAAGTTAGCGACGTGCAGAAGAATGATAGAAACGATGGTTGCCGCTTTTGAGGGAAATAGGGAAAAATAATGGGAGGTGGATGGCTTTCGGATAAGATACGAACGCCATGATGAGCCGACCAGAACACCGCGAGTATTGACGAACATCCCTCAGCAGATTGAACAAGACGCGAAATGGCGTTATTTAATATCATTCGACGGAAGAGTGCAACTCACGATGGTGCAGTGCGCTGGACGGATGTTTGAGATCCTTTTTGAAGAAAGCGAAGTAACAATTAAGTGGTGCATAGCGCCACCAGAAAAGGTGTGGTATACGCTTAATCCGTATGATAAAATTTAGAGCCGGAAAGCGGCGGATTTGCCCAGGATAAACCTGATTTTAGCCGAACCGCCTTGGAAGAACGGCAAAACGGGTATTATGGACTTCGGGATTAAAGAAATAAGACATCACTACGGGGCAGTATGAATTCCACAATGGGGCCTAGAGCAAGCTTTCCAGTACATGAAGGAGACCAACTATGAGCCAGTTCATAGTTGGGCATGGGTGAAAATGACACCGCGAGGAAAAATAAGGGGTGCTTTAGGAAAGTTATTCCAACGATCGACGGAAGTAATATATTTCTTTAAGCGACGCGATCTCGAAGGATCGATGGAATTTGAGGATCTTAAGGAACGGGAGGTATTATTTGCCCATCGACCGAGGAATGGGATGAAACCGCTAACGGTAAAGCGGTAGATTAAATGGGTGCTAGGAGATGAAGCAGTATTGATGGAAGTGTTTGCCAAGGCAGGCGGATTACGGAAAGATGGCTGCAAGTCGGGGCTCAGGTTAATCCGCACGGTAGGAAAGGGAGTTACGAGGTGCAGGCGGTACTTAGACAGAGCGGAGTCTCGCATTTATGGGAAGAGGGGGATGTATCGTTATAAGGTTTTACATTATTGGTTATTAAAATAGTTAGATATAAATGATTGGTAGAATATATTAATATGATTGGATGAATACTATGACCATAAGAGTCATAGTGACAATCCGGTAGAATCACAAAAAGAAAGAATAAGAGTAAAGGTTAAGGTTAATATCTAAGAAGAAAAGCAATTAGTACAAGCATATCTGGTAAAGGAAACTAAGAAAGAACGTTTACGTGATACCTATCTATTTGACGCTACAAGATACCGAACAGATCCACTAGGTGAAAGCTTAAGCTGCAACTCGCCGGTGTAACTGAGGAAAGGTTTCAGGAGTTGTACGATGGGCTAGGTGTCGTATGTACGTGTACTCGAAAGTTTGATTTGTATGCTCGGAAAATGAACGTGAAAGCTATACGGACTAACATGGGAACCGGTTTGTCGTGTAGGACTCTGGTGAAAGCTGGAAAACTGGGAAAATCTTATAATCGAAACAACTTAATTTAAACGCGATATTAGATTAGATCTTAGGGGAGTTCCGTGGCAGTGCCAATTGAGTCCGAAAACCTGCCCTTGCACGAACCTGTGTTCTTACCCATACTCAACACAGCAATAATGTTATTGGAATTATGTTACATCCCTTAAGAGTTGCTTTTAGGCAGCGGGATTCCTCTTGCTCTGTTTACCCCTTGCTTGTCCCTCAGCATTGTGCCTTATTTCCAAAGAGAATTATGTTTTCCCACAATGCTCTCCAAAATAAACTAAAACAATAGTTCCAACCAAGGAGGTTAACTGCAGTCCGACCAAGAGGATCCAAATGCAAAAGGATATAATGTTATGTACTTCCAAGCGTCAAGTGATGAGTTTTTGGATGATTTTGAGCAGTGTTTGATCATGGTTTGTGTTCCGAGCAATGTAACAGGCTCTAAGTGCGTCATTGTCTTCGTCTTATTTCTTGGAAGACAGTTTCCAGCTTTTTGAGATGTTTGTTGTGTCCTATCTTGGTCTGTATAGTCCTCTCCACTGAGTTTCTATTTCTCGTTCAGGTCTTTTGCGTTTATGAATGTTCACTGGCTTGACTGTGACGTGTCTTCTGGGTCTCTGGTATCCGGTCTTGTACCTGTGTTTCATTATGTCCATCTCGTTGAATAGTAGGCACTGTTGAAGGATCTTTCATTTTCCTTTGGCTCTTGAAGATAGTCCATACTTGTAGCTTCCATCATCCTACGTTATCTTACTATATGCAATCCAGTCTCCAGCAGTAACGGCTAAGCTTTTCTTATTCGCTTTTCTATGTCCTTTCCAATAGCATCTGTAGGAGCTATTAGTATTATTGCGCCATGGATACGCCGTGAGGTGTATAAACATTTACTAAAACAAGTTTTTTGTAGTTATTTGACCTGATCTTAACTGCCAGAATTCTGCCACTAACTCTGTAGGCTTCAGTTACGTCCTTAAGGAGTTCCAGGCACACAAAAAGTACTATGTAAGTGGAGCTGGAGTCGGCCTGTGAGACAAAACACTTTCCTTTTTCATTCAAGCCATCATTCTTGTTTGGTTTTTCAAGCCTTTCTATACCTTTCTATCTAACTGCTTAAAGTAGGATCAGTAGGGGCGGAAGTTCACACGCAAGTTTTACTATTGTAGAGAACTTACATTGAGCAAGACCGCCAACGTTGATTGAGAGAACTTTGACACTCTTTTTTTTGGTTCGCAAAATGTGGGTCTCCCTGGAGGTTTAACTTTATGCAGGCACTGTCTTAGAAACTACTTGTTTTATTTTTTTCTGTCAAAACAAAATTTTACTTGTTGGTTCTTCACTATGACTGAATTTAGCATGGTGATGAAAAATTCTTTCTACCAGTTAAATTACCCCAGTCAATAACATAAATAACGTCATCCTAACAAGCTCTTGATGGTAGGTTACAGTGGGTAGTACTAGATTCCTACAGATATTAACGGTACATTCCCGTTTTTCCGTAGATGTGAGACTCCATCCTTGTCAGCCCAACTTACGCTCCAAATTTTACATGCGCCTGAGCGGGTTCAACATGGTTTCTCGGTTGTAGCCGTCCTTTCCTCAAATCAGAGGTTTTCGCAAACACTTCTAATAATATGGCATCCTCTCCCATGAATTCTTCGATCAACTTGTGGAATTGCGTCGGCTTCATTCCTTCCTCTTCATAATCTGCCAGTGATATTCACTTCTGCTGGAGCGCCCGAGTTTTTCTTCCGCACCCACCATATCCTTTTGCTAAAAAATATACATATCTTCATGCACCATTTGGAACAATCGTCTGAACCTGCCACACATTTTTCATGTCCTCTCTATTTTTACCCATGACCGGATCTGAGCATGCTCATAGCCCCAGTTCTGGAAATATTAACAGTTGCGCCCCCAATGGGGATGCACTATCCAGATTCATATGAACTTTGGCTGCACTTCCCGAACCACAAACTCTATCACGGATTTATCTGGCGCCTTATGATACTGGATCGCCATTACTCGAACCAAGTCGGTACCCCCTCTATCATTCTTGAAGAGCCTGTCCATATGAAGTCTACTTTCGGGAGTGTCAATACCTCCACACCCCAATCTCCTGAATATACATCCAAGGTGAACCACACTTTATCGGCAGTACGACACATAGAAGAACGGTCACTTCTTCATCTTCAAATGTAAGGTCAAAGACGTGTCCATTTTTTAAGAAGCCGCAAATTCCATCCATTCTTCAATAGAGACTGCGTAGTACCATTGCGCGCCTTCGTTTTTTCTATGTTTTCCAATGGTAAGTCGTGGTCTAATGTGTCTCTCTTCATTCTGTCTTTCGAAACGTACTCTAAATCCCTCTACCTCTCATTCTTTTCTTTCTTTTCCCCTACGTTTCTACCATCATTTTTACTAACACTGGGTGTTTTTTAGCGTCTCGCGAATCTATTCCACCGTACTAATATACTATGAGGTCTGGGATCGATGCACAATTAAACACTCACCATATGTTTCGGTACATACATTAAGGACTTCTTCACTCATCGGCTCAGATGCCTGTTTACAATTAGCAAAGTACCTGGTACATATGAATTGGCTCAACATAATCTTCCCCTTTATCTTACGAACCTCTTCTATGTCCCATTTCTCCTCTTTCATCTCCAAAAGATCCAATCCATTTATACACCAATGGATGTAAGAATACATCATTGCTTTGTTATTCTGCGACAGGTACTTCCTGTATTATGTGAAGTTTCTCATACCTAAAGCAATTAATAACCTCCAAATTTCCTGTTTTTGTTCCTTAGTCCAGACCTGCAATGGCGCAGTTCTCATTGTTCTTACTTATTGTGGTTCTTCTAACTCCGCAAGTTAGCGCCACCAGCTGTTAAATGCGGGTGCCCTTCCTACTATCTTATCCGTGAATCCTTCGGATTCTAGTAAAGTCTTTTCTGCTGTGCGCCATAATTTGACTTGTTGCTTCCACTTCAAAGGCCAGTGCAAATGAACACACTCTGTCACTCTAAAATTTTCAAATAAAACGTTAAAAGTTTCCTAACTATTATCTTCGTAGAGAGATACCCCTCATTTTACTTCAATCACCTATGCCCCAGTGTTGAATCATACTCGGCATTGCAGAATTTCTTGACTTAGGACTACTACCTGTTTCCGACATAAATCGTTCTCACTACCTTAGAAAACAACCTACTAGGCTTGTAAGAACATAACCTACTTCCATTGACATAATCCTTTACTACCAGAGTCCAATTTCTATAAAGGTTATTGTAGATTATGTCAACCACTTGAACCAGTCTTGATAATTCCTGCACCAATTTATCACACTTACTTGATGTCGTTTTTAAATACGTTAAAAATCAATAACCCAGCTCTTACTATGATATCACGGTGCTAAGATCCTTTCTTGCCGCATACTATTCTTGAGTTTTCTAGTTCATCATACTTCCCTAATTTCTCTTAATATTCGTTCAGGTACTTATGAAAAGTAGTTAAGAGCTTATATAAGACATCATTAAAGTTGAATATTAATAATCTATTTGTATTTCAAACTCTATCCACTATCCACAGGGTCGCCGTCCGTTAAATGTAGTCTTGTTCTGGATTCACATACAGGAATATTCTAAATGAGAACAATGTTCTTTTTCTTCTCATTAACTTTCTTGATATAAGGGAGAACTTGTTGGTTAGCCTCTATATTTTTTTAGTAATGTAGTCCACTCATTTGATTTCAAACAGCACTCCCTAGCCAATATTTTATTAAGGACAAATATTTTTTTATTTTCTATATTCACTTTGCTGTTTGAGAAAGCTGTATAGCTCACAAGGATATTCTGCATGGATATTTTTCTGTTCCCAATTTTTGGAATACTCTGTTTCCGAAACGTCTTTCACAATGAGTAACCATAGCAATTTTTTGTTACAGATTGCAACTATTTGCGAATTATTCCATTGTGTTTGTTACCGGGCTAGGCCCTTTTACCTTATGTAAGGATAGTTGTGTAAACCTGTTGGACACATTTTTTAGAACCAATTTATTTTAACTTGTGTTCAGGTATAAGAAATTCGCTACTAGGGTTTCTCTCAACCGTAACACCTTTGTCACGGGGCTCCACCTGCTTTATGTGGCTCTCAGGAATTTTCTACATAAAAATAGATTATCAAGCAACATCTGCAGCACTTCCACTGTCTTATCCAAGTTGAATCGATTTCCTATTTTAAGCTGTGTTTCCCCAAGAAGCACCCATTCGAGTTTTTCACCTCGTTTATACCCACATTCACCAACACATGTTTGTTCGCTAAATGAATGTATATGAATTGCAAAGCAACTTGTCTTAAATGGAAATGATCTTTTCCTCTTTCTTCTCCATATTATTTGTTTGTGCAACTAATTCCATCATTTTTCACATGTATTATTTCTGTCTAATTAAGACGGTGTCATTCTTCTTGAAAGTTGGAGTTGGACAGAGACACTAAATATTTGTCCGCAGACTTCGGCGCCGCGTATGTGCGTTTCCCCGTTTACCTCATCAATCTATGGTGTGATACGATTATAGTTAGGTTTCATATTCCTGTTTTCCTCTCGTTGTCCTCATTGGGCGTCGTGGTACACTCATTCGTACCCAATTCTCGCATTCCAGGATGTAGTGCTAATAGTTCTGACCATGGGCGGTATATTTGCAAGCCACACATCAGTGCTGCTGCATCAAAAACTGGCCCCTTACCTTACCTATTCTTCTACGACCTGATGTTACGTTTTTCAAACTAGGTGCATCTCCATTTGTAGTATTTGCTTCCGCGAGGTGATCCTCCAATATTGGAGCCTGTGCTATGTCACTAGCGTCGGTAAAAATTTACTTCTATCTTTGTCTATTTTTAATCCCCCCTAACCACTTGCTCCTAGGTTCATATGTCTGTTGTTTATGTATAGTATCAAAGTATCGTTTTGCTTTGCAGCACAAGTTTTCTTCAACCATGAGTGAAGTAATGTTTTATGCATAAATCGAAAGTAATTTTTAAATAAGACTAACACACCATCTCACGCAATTTAACATCAACCCCCTCGTATAAACACGGAGATTTTTTCCTTTTTTCCACCTCAGATTCGGTTCTTCTTGCGGCGGTGCCCCTCCGGCGAGCGTGTCCAGCAAAATATTACTATGACCATTGACGTGATAAATATCTGACAAGACATATTCCAGAATGACCATACACTAGCTAAGGCAATTCAGGTGACCAAAGTTTACCTTTTATATACATTGAAATAATAATTTCAGGATCAATTTGGATGCTTAAATCTGTATCGCCATTCGGTGGAAAGGCAAAGTGTAAGACAGTTTATTCAATGCCCTAGTTATTTGATATAATTCCTTGTGACATACCCCTATACTAATTGAGAGTAATAAAGCTTGAATTTAAACAAACTCATCGGCTATAATGTATTTTCAGAAGATTCTTACCTCTTTCTTCTAGACCAGTCTTACATTCTACGATGCTGTGATAGTTATCCGAGGCATTAGTAATCAGAATTAGGCCTCTCTCCCTGTCGTAGTACTGAAGACGCTTCTTTCCTCCTCATTTCATGCGATGTTTCAATATATTAAAAGCACAGTAGAGCTAATTGTTCCACATATTATTCTTCTTTTATTTCAATAACTTTTTTTTCTTTAGCTGCGGACAAAAGAATATTATCTTGTCCTTTAGTTTTAAAATTTCCGGCACAGCCGCTCTTAGCCGTTGGGCTGGACGCATGAGCTTTGTTAACTAAAAAATGTGCTCCTGCTTTGTACCAACAATTTTTTGTTTGCAAAGCAGCATCCCTCTTATTCCGACGTACACTCAGAATGCTCGACAAAACTCATAAATAAAACTGAGTATACGGGAATTATCCACATTTTTCATTCGGGCAAGTTGTTAAGCACACGTTCCAACACTTGCACAAAATAATCGAAATCCAATATATGTATTGGTATGCCCCAAATTCACTGTGGTATTCCATTATACTGTTTCTCATAGTAAGTCTGGTAGTATAATCTACTATCCGCATGTGAAATAGCATTGATGTACTATAGTATCCCATTGGTGAAAATTGTAGTTGGAATATAGTGTACCCCTTCATAATGTTGGTTTTTTTTAAACATCCGTGATACTTAATTTCTCAAATCCACTAACAATGTCTAAATATACTCAGAATCGTGCCGCAAATGCGTTGCAAAAATACACTTCCAAAATAGAAATTATGTTTACATCTTTGTGAAACACCTTATTTACTCATACTAAATAGAGCAACATGTACCACTGGTTATTTCTATCGGTACTGCGACGATTACCGTTACGCCTAGCACCTCTGGAACTCTTTCCTCCATCTTCTTGGGTGTTATTCCTTACATTTATATTAATTCCATTTTAATTTGACCCAGTGGGAGCGGAGAAAGTAGTTTGAATGGTGCCCTTTCTATCCGGAACATGCCCATAGAAGGTACAAAACTTATCGGTGTCTGAGGCACGGTTGTAGCAAACCCATCTTCTAGCATTAAAGTTAGCTTTAAATACGATGTTCCTGCACTTCGGTTGCTCTATCTATGCTATCACCCATCCCGTTGATGCTTTTAGGAGTTTTCTCCCCTTTCATCTACTTATCCACTTTGGTGTCCACTTCGGGCAGTATGAAACACTCTTAATCGTTTTCCTATACCACACCCCTAGTTTTCTAAAGCTGAACAGTTATGTCAAGAATAACTCCTGTGATATTTCTGTCGCAAAGTAGTTTGATAAAATGGATTGATATTCCGCGCACAATATCAACTTCATTCATAATCTTTAGTTTTCTTCCTGTAAGATTTTTTTTATAGCTGCCACGCATATTTTTCATATTTCAAAGATGCAAAGGAGCTGTACCAACTCTAAGTTTTTTCGGTGCCAGGTTATATTAGCCAAGCTTTTTTTGCGAAGACCAAGTATGGGTGCACCTTAAGTAGATTGACATTGTCCTCATATATCAGCTCTTTGTCTTTCTTCTGTAGTTTAGTTGTGATTTACAAAGCATGAATAAGCACTTAAAATTATATTTAAAGTTAATTTAATTTTAAAAAACTAAGATATCCATTCAAACTGCAGAAGCCATTGCGACATTAGTGCCCCCAAAATTTCGACGTCTTCGGCAAGATGGCTTCTCAAAACTTTATTACACACAGAATGACTGACGACCCCGCCATGTACACCCTGTGAGTTTTAATGAGATATAAATCTTGTTTTCGTCAGTGCCTATACTCTAATAACATGTTCGATCCACTCAGGCACATCCATTGTGTATATTTTCATTCGGCACCGCGTTCTCTTTATAAATTCGTTGATGTGAAATTCCAACTCCGAAAATCCCAGCGTATGAATGTTTTAGTCCTTCTTCCTGCCCGTCAATTTAATTTTACATGATGTATGGTGTACGTACTTTTGCAACCATAAATGTCTTTGCAGCAAAGTCGCAGATTGATCCGCGCCGCTTTTGAGGATTATTTTCAGTATCCTATCTTCGCTGCGAATATGATGAGTTATCCCTTCGCTGTCTTTTCTTATATTACTTAAGGTTTAATGCTTCTAGTAAAACTTCTTCTCCGATATTTATGCCTGGGATTACACCCGCGGTGCTAGCAGAGCTGGCATTACGAGAAAAGTTTGACATTAGCTTTCCGTATTTTGTCTTCTACAACTTATGTATACTTAGCACCCCCTACGATGTCTACAGATATTACCCCCCTCTGATTTTAGTTGTGCTAAACTTTACAGCTTTCATCATTACCATGCGTTTTAATTCTTCTCATTGATTCTTCATAAGACAATAAAACCCTTCTTCTTTTCCTCCTTCCTGGAAGATGATCGTAGGTCTCTTCGATCCTACTTATTTCAGCAGATTGTGGTTTCCTATCAACTATGATGGGGGGGTATATCGACGGCTCCCATGTCACTGATCGCGACATACAAAATTTTAATATTCTCCTTGTATAGGTACATTGACTTGATTCATTGAAAATCTGGTAAGTTTTACTTTAGTTTAACCCTTTTTGTCTTCATTCTTACTTGTGTCTATAACTGCTCATTCAATCACTTTAACATATCGAGGTAGTAACAATTCTCCAAAAAGTCTCTCCACTTTATGCAGATCTCCGGTGGGTCCATATATGCATTTTTAGGCTCGATAAAGGCACCTTTTACTGGCCGCTGTGCTTTTCTCTTATGATACTGAAAGCGTGTTCTCCTTTGAATATCACTATATCCTCTAAGTACTTTCTTAGGAGCTCTTGCAGATTTGCCTCCCTTTCGGTATTACTTTCTCAGCTTCGTATATACCCATAGCCAGATGCTAGTAGGATAATCACAAGCAACGCTTTGTAAGTGTCACATATTTCTATGACCTCTATTACTTCACCTATATTTCTTAACTTCAGCTCTATAAACTTCAGGCCATACTATATCAAAGCTGTATGGGTGTCGGTACTTCCTCCCTTTTGCGCTCCTGGTCTCTATCTGTAATTAGGTTGCTAATGGTTTCCAGTTTCTGTGATGCCCAGGTAATATAATGTATATCCGAATTCGGTCTTATTCCCGGTAGACCTGATATAATTTTCATACCCCTTGGGTTTTGAGTGATTGGATGACATGGTTCCTTTGGTATGCACAGAAATATATGAATAACCGTAATTAGGCTATTTGATTCGTCCAGCATTCTTTATTTTAGCTGTTCTACGATAAGCAGTCTTTTGACATTCACCTAGATTCTTCTCTCTTGCTGTAAATGAGTTAAGAGGTTGCAAAATTTCTTCCTTGAGAAAGAGTTCAAAATTTTATATCTTCTTCGATGGTTTAACTTGGTATTAAACATATCTTGCCGAATAGTTTTTGAATTTACCTTCATCGTACCCTGCTCCTATCCTAGTACCACTAATATTTGTACTGATGTGTTTCCTTGCGACTGTGTTTTGATTCGCTAATACATACCCTGTGTCTTGGGGTTCTCAGTACCTGTGACTTCTGCTACCCATTTTTTGTGAGGCATTTAAGCAGTTGTATATTCCTGAAGAAATCAGGATCATATCTTGTGTCTAAAATTTCTTTTATGGTGATATTTATTCTTTCGAAGGCTCTATTCTATAACATCTTTCTCAAACCGTTAATTGATTCACCTTTATCGCTTTCAAAGCACTATGTAGGCACGTTTCGTTAACATACTATTACTGGGTACCATTTCCTTGTATTACCACCTCCCCAAACATAGTTTATATTCTCTCTCTGAAAATCTCACACGCTGCCTTGATTTATGCTACGCGCTATGACAGATAGATTTAACCAACCTCATGTTCTACTAATGCCAGTAGAAGCCGCATGATATACTGGTTCTTCTGTTGAATTTCCCATTTTAGTAATTTTACGAGCTTTGCCACAAGAGGATTTTATTTTTCACGTAGATCCAGCCCGCACCCAATATAGTGTAGAACGAGATCTATTCCTTAGCAGTGAGTCGTAGAACTCACAGTCCTTCTTGTGCGTCATTCTTCAATTATTCCATGGCTTCTATGGAATTGGCTCAACTCTGCTCTTAGTGTTATCAGCGAGATGGTTTGGTGCTTTGGCGCTCAAGGTAGCGCTACGTTTGGAAATTAATACAGTATTTCCCCCTCCACGTGGCGCGACATCCGTTTCAGCATTTCCTCTCTTCTTAGTACAGTGTCCAACGATTGGTGGTGCGTTAGGATCACAACCTTCGTCACCCTTGAGTTCTCTATATTATCAGCTTTATCCATGTTTTCATGATATTTTAAACTTCCTGATAACCCTTCTGTTTTCCTTTCTATATAAGAATATGTATCCTGTCTACTACTATTAGATGAGATGGGCATAAACTCTACAGAGTTAATATTGATCACCAGCCCTTTCCATCTGTTGGATAGCCTGGTCCGCAACCACATCCACATCCCGCTCATGTCCGGTCTCTACTCTATCTTCTTCTTCAGGGATAATATTTTCATCGCCTTTATTTAACACTTCTTTGGTTAGTGAAAATTCTTTGATTTGCATCACCTTCTTCTCATCATCTATCTCCGCTCTCTTTTCATTTGGTTGCTCTTATATTCCTTGACCCTCCAAGGGTGCTACCTTCTACACTATCATAGTCTTTGTTTCTCTTTTCTGTTTTTATTTTCTTTGATTTACTATATAATTCTTGTGCATATTTCCTTTCCTGTACTCTCTTATTTTTTTCTTTACCCATTATATAGCGCTGTATTTTTTATCCTTACTTTAATTTTTCTTTCATGTCAATTGTTCTTCTAAGATTTAATTAATATATCACAGCACCAAATTCATATTTTCCTCCAGAATATGACAAGCTCTATGTGCTTCTTAAATTAACACCTTTGAATTTTTTAATTGTCGTATTATGACTGGTTTCTACATGGATGCCAGGATACGACATAGATCTGATAAATCTTATTACCCAATCAAATATCCCCAAGTATCCACTATATTTCAATACCCTGCCCACCCGTATCAATGTCCTAGAGCACCCTGCGGCTACATGTATCCAAGTATCTAGAAACATGATATAACAAACTGAAAATGAAAACCCCTGGAACTAGCGGTACATAATATAGTCTATCGTACTTCAGACAATATTAATATACTTAAAATAAATGCAAAAAATTCATTTGTCCAATTCCAATGCGGGTAAAATTTTTCTAGATACTACAATGGACAAAATTTTTCTAATTTTTATCAAACAAGAGCCCGGTAATAATAAAGATAATATATATATATATTTGCTTCGTTCACTTTAATCAGTGTTTGTTAAAAGCTCGTATAAAATAATGTTTAATACTCATAACATATTCATTTTCTCAATAATTTTTTAATTTTACATCCAATATATATGTACCAGCTGCTTCGTTCTATATGAGCCTAGATCTTTGGCTCAAGGATTTTGGAGCGGCTAACATAATTTGGTTAACAGAAAATAAAACATAATTCAAATAGATCAAGAAGGCATTTTTTCGAATTTGTTTGAAACAGATAGATTTTTCATTTAATTTGTTCCACGGATATTTTCAATGCATTTAGTTTTAATTTCACATCGAATTTTGGGTGTTCTGCAAAATGAATTCGCATAAGTTAACCTTTTCTATATATGTTTCGTATCATTTTTCCTTCCATGATTTCTTAGAAGTTCAGGATAGTTAGATTTCTATAAAAGGGCATATACATATACTCGTTTAATATTTACTTGAGTTAAGCTACTTTTAAATTCAAGCAAGTAAATAATATAAAGCCAAAATTTTGTATTTTACATAGCGGTACATAAAGCCTTGTATTGTTTTCTTAACTTGCTGCTAAAGTTATTATTGTTTCCGCAAGGATCTTGTTCTTGGATACGGTTCCCGGAAGTTTATTTGTTGTCTTGAATAGCTCAATAAGTGTAATATACTGCATTTTCCGTAAATTTTCAATCAAGTTAAAAGTTCCTGCTTTTTTCTAAACCTTAGTTTTTGTAAGCCGCATACCGGTAATTTTTTACTTCGTAAAATTTCCTGATTCAACAATATAGACAGAATAGTTTATTTCTAAATCTTATTATCTGCTGAAAATATGTACATTTAATTCCTTTGGTGCTTACCAGATACAATAATCTCAGCAGATATGCTAAATTTCCAATGCTTGCATATGTCTTTATTAGTTAACCCTTTTGATATCGAATAAACATCAGATGTAGATTTCAATTCTTACTTACATACTCTTACTGATCCAAATTCTCCATCACTTTATGATAGAATATTATATTTATCGCCATCCTGTCACTTTTTTATAAGTTTAATTATTTCCTAGAACTTTATTTCATATTATGGTTTATTTTTATATTAGCCATGATTCAAGTTGAATAGACCAATTTCCATAAGCATTTTAAATAAGTACTATATCAGTCTATTTAATGGTTTTGGACCTATCTACATAATTTTACTTTTTTTTGAAACAAAAATTGATGCCGAAAGATGTGTTATTTCCGAAATAAAAAATGGTATTATTAAATAATTTAAATATTTTTTTGTCTCAAACAAAAATGCATTGGTCAGAATAATTTTACTACGGATTTATTATTCTGTTCTTACTAAAATTTCACATGCTCATAATTTAATTTTCTTGAGATTTTTTTAAGCTAGGAAAATATCGAATTAGCACGTATTTCCAATATATATATATATTAATATATATATATTTCATTGACTTGAGTATCATCATCATCCTGACAGTGTGTTCTGCTAATAGTAACTTTTCTTAGTCGTAATATTTTCCGAAGAAAGCAAGTTGAATAGTACCTCTATATTTCTCATCCTTTATCCTAGATGTCTGTAAAGTCATCAAATTCGAAAAGTTCAGAATATTTATCAGAAAATACACATTTTGCTGTTAACTGATGATCAATTTTGTCATAAATGCAATCTTTTTTATTTTAAAAATTTTCTTAGAGTTACTTTTGACTAGTGAGAGCTTGGATAAATTTGAAAAATTAAACACAATACACACAACGTTAGAAAATCCCGAATATATTATGGGAGTTTCACTACTATATATACGCAAATATTTTCAAAGCTATATGTTTTTCCAATTGAGAAAACTTAAATTTTGATCATCTAGGGCTTACATTTTCCCACAGATTCTGCAACTACATGTCAAAAGCTAGAGATTTATGATATTGGTTAAGCATCCTTAACGGAAAGACACTTGTTATTAAAATTATCAAATTTAAAGTATTTAATGTTGTTTGTGAAAATGTATAAACTATTTTTTACTAGGTTAGTTTTAAACTTAAATTTTGAGTATATAAAGAAGTTATTATTGTTATTTTGTTGTGGGCTGACTATTATAACGCCATTTTTCTATAATAAGCATACCTTTAGTTTCTTCTATACAGAGATTTTGATAAAGTGATTTTATTTCGGAATTATATGTTTCTTAATTTTGAAATGCGATATTAAATTAACTACATGCAAGATAAAGGGAAATTATTATTTAGGTGTAATTATACATTTCCTTGAATTTCGCCAACTGGCTGACTTTCAGGAGTTTCAAGAACGTTGGCGTTAACAATTTTCTTTATATCTATTATTAAACTTCTATTACAAATCAAATGAGACGTTACATAAGAATTTAATAACATCACCAAACCTTCGCTTCCAAAATTGAAACTAAGCTTTACTAATATTATTCTCTTAGGATTTTAATTAGAAAAACTTTGGCACTGAGAATCATGCCTCCATGCACATTCGGAATCCCCTATAGTGAAAAAGTTCTCTTCACTTAACACAGGCAGCCCAATGTTGATATGAATTCCATTGATCTGTGCCAGTCTCATAATGCCCATTATCCGCTTGCTGTATGAATACAACCTTTCCTTAGACTTAAATGGCATATACTTTGAAAATGATATGAGGTCCCCCAATCTGATGCATTTAATGAGATTCCTCATTACTGAATTCTCTAGGTCAATACAGTTTTCTACATGGTGAAGAATGAAATCCACTTCTACAATGCGCTACCCTCAATCAAGTGATGCCTCCTAAGGTTAGATTTCATTTTAGAAATCCACATAAACTTCATATCACCAAATATATGGCAATCGATCCACCCCAAAGCCATTCTAGAATTACTATAGCCTCTCACCGATTTATTTTGATTTTCCAAGTATTTTAGTACCAACGTCTTAGCATCTCGATACAATGCTCCGAGATGTTCCAACGTATCATCTCTGGTCTTGAGCCCTCTGATTTACTTAAAGCCACCACTCTCCCTTCGAGTAGCGAAGCCCGTGGAGTCTATCTACCTCAAGCCTATCTCAGCTATTGATAAAATCGTTGTAAAGGCATCATCAGACACATATCATGATAGCTCGTAGAAATATAGCCTAGATGTATGAGCTATCAATAGCATGCCACTAAGTAGGGGCCCCCGATATGTATTATTGAAAAAATTTTCTTAGTTTACACGGAAGCAATCACTCCAAATTTATCTCATTCACCTTCCTTCAAGTCTTAGCTGTATTATTCAACCATCATTCATCAATCTGGAACTGAATGATCGCCTTATCAAAGAGCTTCCTTTTCTTGTTGCAGTTGGTGTTGCAGTTCAACTTCAGCAGCGATATATAGTCAGCTACCTTTTCATGATATACCTCCATCTGATCTCGAAATACTCTAGAGAAAGGAAATATCGTACCATTCTCGGTACATGTAACCTTGGCTTCCCCGCCAAGTCTCCACGAGATCATCCTAGGGAAGGCGTTGGCCTCAATATATTCCTTCTCATTATTAATGGACAGTAATAATTTAGTAGCACCTGGCGCCTCATCCTCTCCTGGAAGTATCCTAGTTGTAAGTGGTTATTCATTTATTTCTACTTGCACTATACCAAAAACCTGGAGCCACCGATCTCACTGGAATCTTCGAACAGATATCAGTGCCTTCAGGAAACCAAAAACATCTTTATGAATCGCTTTCATTTTATCGTTAGTCCAAGTAGCATAACTAACATCGAAGATATGGATAAAACTAAATCCTTTACTTAATAAACCTATAAATCGATTGGTGAAGTTTTAACCTCGATTCTCTATGAATGTGAAGTTGAATTGTAACTTTCGATTAGTATTGAAGTCTTCCAATGCAGTAACCAATGTTTGGCACCGGTCCATGGTACATAATTAAACTAATTAAATCTGGAGAAGGCATCCGTTAGAGCGAGGATATAACACTTCGGGTTCACATACAAAAAGTCAAAAAAAACAGGACTTCAACGGGGTTTCTAGGCTATGTCACTATGCTTAGTGAAGTTTTAGCAGCACCATAACGTTACTATAGTAGACACAATTTACTTTAAGGCCTTTTATATACTCTGAATTGCCATGTCATAGCCATTTGTCTGGGGACCGTCCACGAATAGTTTGATACATCTACTACTGTGGCTCCCAAATGACTGCCATGAGCTTCAAGATACATGTGAAGAATCTGCATTTCAAACAAAGCTTCGGTAATGACTACCCTGCTACCAGTTTTTTGCCAATTGGATACTATCACTGAGCCTCTCCGCCTTTGATGGCACGGGATTTTGACATCCCAAATTTGAATCCAATTCCCCACTTAGCAAGGGTTGAATACAGACAATTAATTCTTATCAAAGGATTTCATTTGTATGAATGTCCTCTTATTCGTTTGATTATTTGGGTATAATCTTGCAGCATTAACTCTTATGCTTATGATTTCATCGTCTTCTTCAGCGGTGCCCAGTTTCCCTACCGCTTACCTGATGACTCTTCATATTTAGATTGACCAGTAGTCCAATCCAAGATTCCACAGAAAGTCGCCACCGAGTTTGAAGAATTCTTCATAAAGAGTCTTCTTGTCTTCCAGGCCTTTTCTTTCGAGGTATGGTCAATCACCTTGCCCTTGCGAACTCTATGCCCAAGGTCGTCATAGAGGAACCCGGTGCCAAGGCTATCTTGCTCTGAAGATTTAGCTCTGATATCGATAGGTACTGCGGAGATATTTAACTTACTTTTTACATCTCAGGGTCTGTAGGAGCTGCAAAATTCTTCTATGGAAGTTTTTCTCCCCTGTATCCAATAAATCTGGTGGGGTTTTTCTTGTTTCTGTCCTTACAACCCTTACTTCTTCATCCCCGTTCTCCGCATGAACTTCCGATCTCGTCAACATATCCGCAAAGAAGTTGCTTTTACCATCTACATTATAGATCACGGCCTTTGCCTTATGTAGCCTCAGAATCTGCCTCTGGATCCTATTTAGGTTTTCATTGTTAACTCTAGAACCCCTTTGATAATAGCCCTAATATTCAAATGGACCATATACAGGTGAGTTGGAGATGCGCGGTACGGCAATATATATGAAAACCGGTTAATGTTTTTGCAAAAGGACATAGTTCCTTGTATACAACTCCCCAGATATGCTTATCCTTGTCCAACTTGCCGGAAAAGAACATCATCCATTACATCGTCTTCTTTGACAAGGCGCTTCCCCATTGTACTAACCCGGCCTGAATTATTATGTCACTATAGTATTCCTTACTTGTATCAGTCACCTAAAGTATACTCTAGTCTCGATCAAAAACTTGCAGTTTTTTCTTAGCCTGAACTGATGTAATCCTCTTGAACTCCTCGAATTATTCAGAAAATTCATGCGATCATTCGATCCGTTCATTTTTTTATCTTTCATGATCGGAATTCTTTCCCTTCATTTGTGATTACTTCGCCATAAACTTGCCTCTAAGCTCATCCATCTTAGGAACTCTTAATCAAAACCACTGTGGCAATTGTGCCACTACTGGGAGTTCGTATAATAACTCCGTTCTTGAAACATTGAGTATATTCTCATTATATACCGGATTATAGTTCTATCTTCCACTTCTACTTTTTTACCGCAAGAAGTTATGTTCGTAGAGAATATAGTAGAATCTTGAGCGTTGATTCTTACCTTAGCCTTTATTTGGTTCCTCAAGAATCCTCTCAGTGTCTTGAGAAACTTATCAAAGGTGTTGGCATAGATCAAAGTATGATCAATCCGCTGAATGATACCATAATAGTTCCTTCCACCTATTTCTTTAACTATTATGTGCTTCACCATCTGTTTGTGAAATAAGACCGGAGTTGAATGATATCTCATAGGGGTAAAGTTCGACTTATCAGCTCCATGCTTGGAAACTACGTTGAAATATATCTTCGCTTTTTCGATGAACTCAGCTAGTAAAACTCAGATACCATATCAAAAGATGTATAAAATTAATTTTTCCTAGATTTTCAAAGTTCTTTTCTAAAATGTGTAATTGATTAACATCTCGATACAACACTTTGATGACTTCTACCAAATCATCTATCATCCTAGGTTCATTAGTCTTCTTAGTAACTACAAAGATTACAAAGTCAAACTAAGTAGCCCATATCAGTTTCACTAGCTTCCTTTTCTCCATACCAATAAGTTTTTCTTAATAAACTTGCTCTTCTTAGCAGAAGTCAGTCTAGATTTTGGGTACTTAAACTCATATTTTTCTAACGGGAATGACGATATATTTTCCAACTTACATATATGAATTTGGGAGTGATCTGTTGCTTTCACATCCCAATATTCTAAGCATACGGTTTCTAGTTTTATTTTAACCTCCTGCGATGCATCATCAGCCCTTGGGAACATGGTTGATATGACAGCGTTGATTTCTGTTTCTTCGAAGACCGGGTCCACTTCATCATCCATGTCGGGTATCAATATGTCATCCAAGTCGTCATCAACAATTTCCTAAAAATACCTCTTAAGGTTGATTGTTTTATCAAATTGGTGTCAGAGGTACCCCCGCTGCTGACTTGCTTAACTAGATCAACGCTGGTGAAGGTATTTGGTACCCAAAATATATCGGGGCATCCTACTTCTTCCAACTCGGCCTATGAGCAAGCACCACTAGCTTGACCTGAGCAAGGTGGTGCGAGAAGTATGTTCTCCGTATTACTTTATCGCTTAAGTCCGATAGCTATCTGTTATCATCCGCAAGAGTGTCATTTGGAAGGTTGTTGGTCAGACGTAGTTGGTATTCAGTGGTCAGCTGGCGAGCAACGACCATCGTTTTAGGTCCGGATCTGTCAGTTCTTTTCTATGAACCCTTATTTTAGGAAAGGTCTTAATACTCTCGCTCTGAAGGAAAGCAAGAATTGGTGTTAGCTGACCAAGTTTTATTGGAAGCCCATCTCTTACTCCTAAGATGTTTTACAAATTTAATGACTTGTCTTGCTCTGATCAAGGCAATTGCCGAAGAGATAACATCTTTTTACTCTCAACTAGAGTTTTTTTTGCATACAAACAGTACAAAAAAACACCCAAGGAGTCCAAAAAGTCGGAAATAAACATAGCTAACCATTTTTTAAGCTTTATTTTATGTACAAGTAACAGGGTTATATTAGACCAATCTAAGGGAACTAAATTCCTACTCTAGAACTTAGCACTAATTATATTTCTATAACACAGAAAAGTAGCTCTTACTATGAAATAGCCGACCAGGTGGCTAGCCTGGCTACCTGAATTATATTTATCTAGGTTATGTTCGGGCAAGAGCTTCCTTTTCAATAAAGCAACCCGACCCAAGAGGAAATAATTACATCTTCTGTCGTGGATCAACAGCAGCTGCTAGATATAGCACCTCCTTTTCAAATCACCATACTTATAGACCTTTAGATCTAGTCTCTGTACTCTCAAAATATGGAGATGGTACTATTAACATTGACTTTTTTCATCGTATTTCTCTCGAATAATACGACAAGATTGGCCGCGTTTAACCACGGATCCCACAACCATGTCGGCTCTGATTCCAACATCGCATCAAGAATAAGTTTCATCTTGTTATTCGTTATTCTGATGCCTTTTCATTAGGCACATGTGTAGCATAATGAGCAGTGATGATCTGTACCTGGCGTTGTTTCTGAACCTGGAAGTAAAATAAATTGAACCCAGAACTACCAACGTACGTGTATTGTTTAGTTTAGTAACATTAATGACTATGCACCTGCTGTCGCTCTTTCGGAACTACAAAATTTCGTTAGCGTTGTTTTTTTTTAAATTTTCACAGTGTTAGTACGCCCCTCGTTATCTATGGGTTTCCTTATGGACGCCCTTAGGATGTGTCCTATGCTTTCTTCCTGCTACTAGTCGAGAGCAATTCAGGAGTCACCCTATTTGCTACTGTCCCCTTCTAAATAACTGAGCATGGCTCACCACCTGGTCTCTATCAATTGCAGCTCTTCCCTACGCTTCAAGTTCTTTTTTGAGGACCTTTAAGAATCTTGGAGGGATCGAAGTTAGCTGAGATCTTGTTAGCCAGGATAGCCTAGTCATTTGTATCTTCACAGGAGTATTCATTACAATTTTTCAAAGAGCTTTGCATTTTCGTAGCTATCTATCCGGTCTACGTAATTCTCCGCTGTAATCTTTCTGATCATATTAAAGGACTTAGTAAACCTCCGCAAGGTGATGTCTTCATTAGGTCAGAAAACTTTTTAAGGCTAGTTTAAGGGTATCCTTACTTTCTGCTAACAATCGCTCTCTACTCTCCCTCATAAAATTTAGTATCTACGTGAAGTGCCCATCAGAAAAAGATCAATGAATAAGTTGTTACCCAAATACATGTAGGATTTGAACTGTGGATCAAACATCTCCCTACTTACTCTGCAACAAGGCAGGAACTGATTTATAGTCTCAGTTGATAGAGTATCATTGGTGAGTCTTTTCGGGCTTCGATAACAAGATTTTCCGCCTCCTGCTCTAGGCATAGAAATTCTTTGACAGGTTCTTCACCATGGTACAAAGCATAGCAGCTTCAATCTTAAAGGTGTCAACATTTTGTTGCATACTCTTAACCTCATTGTTTGGTTACCATTCATGATTACTTATTATGGAAAGGAACTCCGAAGGCACTTCAGAGTTGGCATGGTTCGTTTTCAAAATACTCAAAAAAAATCCATGTTGCTATCCATGGGAGTAAGTCTCTTGAAAATAATCATGTTAATCCCTTATATTATGCCCGTGTACTCAGGATCATTAGCTGATCTAAGTGATTTAGGAGCGGGGTCAAACGTAGCAGGTTTTAAACCTTGCAACATAAAAGCATGTTTTCTGGAAATCCTCTCACTTTTTTTTTGCTCTTATTAACGTGCAGACATCAACTCCGTTGTCGTTAGTTTTTTCCTCAGGTAATATTTCCTTCCACACAATTGTGACCACCTAAAAATCTCTACACCCGTGGATGGAGGAATGCTGCCCATACATTTTTCTCTCCGCGGAAGCCTTAGCAGAGGCATATACTGCAACTACGATAGTGTCATACCAGTGAACCGAACTTATCTCTGCAGGTAAGGTGTTGCATATCCAATCTGGTCATATAACCCCGTTTTAAAGCCCTTTCTCTTATGCTATATCCATCATTTGGTTAATAAGGCTTGGGTTCTTGTAGTTATCGCTCAGTAGGGCTTTCATACCTATGATCTGCTGCCTTGTACTCAAAGAATTTGACCGATGCAGTGTCCGTCGGTTAATATTCCTCAGTAACTTCTGATATCTCTGTTTTTTCTCCTCCACCTTGCATATCCGTCCTAGTTTGAGTGTCAAAACTAAGAAGGTTTCGGTTGAAATCTATTCCGCTAGATCACTAGGAAGTGGAAATGCGCGATAATAACCTCTACGATGGCAACGGAGATCTGATCGTTTCAGCGGTAGCTGCAACCGCCCCAGAAACGATTCTCTGGGTTGGAATCCCAACTTCTTGCTACTGAAAAACTTGTCACTTGTACAAGACTCAGATCTTATCGCGGGGCAGGTACGAATGGCTGCTGATGTAGCATAGTTTCTCCTCACCTCTTGTGTGCCTTGAGTTTGCAAAGCACTTGAAGCATCAGCTCTAAGTAACGGGCCATTCGATTGTGGCAAATTTGCGACTTCCATTACTATTGTACCTTGAGATCCTACCGGAAGAGTCTGGACACCAGTATTATCAGATGCTTTTATGGTTTCTATATTTCTTTGGGCTGATTCCACAGCTTGAACTCCATTATTAACAACCGCTGGAACGGGTTCTATAGTTTTTCGACTGATCTTGCAATTATCTCGGTCTGGGTTCCGAATTCACATTACACGGCCGACATTTGGGTACCATGTGGTACGAAGCCAGCCGCTGATATGCTTGATCTAGACTGCATCGTCGATTAATCTCCAGTCATTACCCGGGTTTTCGACTGTGCATCCGTGAATGGGCCCATAATATTCACCACATGGGTTGGATCTAGCTGTTCTTAACGTCATATGACGATAAGCTTGGCCAGGGAAGTACCTTGTTCCACTAAAGAAGCATGTGAAGCTGTGGCCTGATGGGTAGATCGTCGCGTAGGCTGATCAGGGAATGTCACACTCTTTTTCTCCTCCAACTGAGGAATTGTTATAGTATTTCTTTTCTTTTCGCGAGACGCCTTATAATATTCAGAAAACCTTTGATAAAGGGTTTGTGGTCTATCTTAAGTGTTAGTCAAGTGAACTGAAGTAACTCAAGAAAGACCCTTATAAAACAAAAGTCATCTACGGATCTTACTCAGAAGATGTTTGCAAAATATCTAAGAGATCAAAAGTAACTTTAGAAATCTGTTTTATACTTAGGTTCCGAGATAGTAAGGTTGGTATTCACACTTGGAATTCATTATCCAAGGTAATTTACTAAAATGAGAGTTTGTGCTACTTTTTTATGTTATTTCATTTTGCGTTGACAGTAAGTTATGGCTTATTTTCTCAAAATAGTATACAACTCTTGATACTGGTAACCAATATCGATAAGCAATAACCGATAAATCTACTATTATTTGAATGTCATTGTTATATAATAAACTAATTTATTATTCTTCACATTAATATACACAGGTTAGTCATCGATGGTTGGGTGCACCAAGCATATAGTACTATATATCTTAACTTATAGTGTTAATCAAAAACGTGCAAATTTTCCGCGCTCTCGGAGTACCCCCTTAGGAAAAGAAATCCACTGAGAAGGACGCAAAGTTTCTTTAAAACTATATTACTGACAGCGATACAGTAGCCGAAGCTTAAGCTTTAACGTTCTTCAAAAACCTTTTTTCTTACTCATATTAATATGTATTGCAGTACGAGAGTATAACTTAACTTACCCTTCTTTTTTTGCCTGTTAACTCTTGACAATACGGATCGCCTTAGAAAACAAATCAATATATTTTGAGAAATTTGGGATAAAATATTATGTCATTTGGGTCTCGAGTTGCTACCTGTCAACCGAGAAAATTGATCTGTTTCTAAAGCCTCCCTAGCACATCGCCCACTACATAAGCTCGGCGGGATTCATGTTAATCCACTTGAGCATCACGGATTATATGTGATAAAAGGAACCATAATCACACTCAAAGGAAAAAACAATGGTTTTAACTGATACAAACTTAAAATTACGTGAAACAAAAAATAAGTTAATGGTGAGTCAAATAATATTTCAGTTAAAGCTTAATTTGCTGTTACTTGTCTATTAAGAATAAAAAATACATGTATGGAAGTCAGTGGTTATGAAACAAAACTTGGATAACCGAATACTCTTCCTGGCAATGAGTGAGAAAATTAAATTCTTAGTTAAAGGCGCAATTAAAAAGCAAATCGACTGCCGAATATATAATCCAATCATTAACGAACTGTTTAACTCAAGCTAATGAACAAGTTGAAATGATAAACCAAAGGGTGGTATAAAGTTTCCAGAAACTGGTAGAAAGCTCTTGCTCTGCTAGATAACTTCAAGGATAGATCCAACTTAGCTTTTATCTTAGACAGAAAAGATGCATATAAACCAATAGCACACAAAGTAAAATACATATAAACTCAGGGTGTACCATGGAGCTGTGAAATTTATCACCAAATAGGCTTCCAAAGAAATGATAATTTTCCACATCCAAGATGTACCGTGCTCTTTGAGAGTTGCTGGGCTTGATTTTCTGCAATCATGTACGTTTCTATTATTTGTATACAACCCCTTTGTATCTCTCTTGTATAGAGCACAAAATTCTTGTTGACTAGTGACTATTATGAAGAGGTATTTATTGTTGTTTGATTTATATTTTTAGTGGTTTTGTTAAAAGCTTGAGAATATGCAGTTCTTTTAAACCCCCATTCCCTATTTTCAGTATTCTAAATACAAAAAAATATGCTCATACTTCCCCACTCTTCATTGCTCCTATGGTGCAAATGTATTTTTTCTTGATTTGATTTGTAACTTTTCTTGTAACTTGTATTTTCTATTTCTGATTTTACTTTAGTGTGTTCATTAACTTTTGAACTATGTTTTTAAAAATAACTTTATTAACGGATTTTGTAATAATGTCTGCTAAATTCTTTCCTGCTTCAGTGTATTTAATTTTCCAACTATTTCTTTTCAACTCAAAGCTAGTCACAAAATATTTTATGTCGATATGACGACTTCTTCCGCTGATGGTTTGTCCTTCTAGTAACTTTATTGCACCATGGTTGTCTGAAAATACTGTAACTTTAGGTGTTTTCATCCTCAAAAACTTTAAAATATTTGTGCACCATTTTAAAGTTGATAGACCCCTTGAGACTCCTATGGTTTCTGCCTTAGTACTCGACTGAGCTATGAGATCTTGTTTCTTTGTTTTCCAAATTATCGGAGTTCCGTTCAAGAGAATAATATGACCGCCAATAGACGCCATATTAGCTGGAACATTTTTCCAACTAGCGTCACAATAAACCTCTATTTTCGTTTTGATAATCTCTCTTTTAAATGATAGCGCCAGTTGTTTTGAGTGTAAAATATATTTAAGTATTCGTTTTGCTTGTCTTAAGTGTTCTATTCCTGGTGCTTTCGAGAAGACCGAAAGTCGGTTGACTGCCCATGCGATATCGAGACGACATGTTCTTGCTGCAAATAGTAGTGTTCCTATTATCGACTGAAAGTATTTTGGATCAATTTTCGATTCTGTGGGCTCATAATATACCCCTGATTGATGTGGGATCGCAACGAATTTCGGATTATTGACTTTGTATATGAACGCTTTTGTTTCAATATAATTTTTTATATGTAAATAATAACATCTCGATGTTTTCTTGACCTCAAAACCTATGAACTTCTCGGAATTATCGGTATGTTTGATATCGAAAATCTGTTTAAATTTTTTGAATAGTGCATTACCATTTTTCGGATTTTGACAAGTAAAAAGAATGTTGTCGACATAGATATTGAGAAATACTTCATCACCGTCCTGATCAAGCCGATATATGGTGGTCTCAATAAGGCATTTGATGAAACATAGTTCCCTGAGACGTAAATCCAGAAGCTCATACCAACATCTTGCTGACTCTTTTAGACCATATAACGCCTTCTCGCTTTGCCAATAAAAATTCTCCCGATCTTTGAAATATTTCTCAGGAATGATATAGTATCTTTTTTTCTCTAATTTAGCATTTAGGTACGCTGTAGATACATCTAGTTGAAAGATATGTAAACTGCTTTGTGTCACTTTTGAGAAGAACATCCTGATGCACTCGACGTTGGTTACTGGACTATACGTTGGTTGAAGTGCCCTGCTAAATTTTCCGTTCGCAGTTATTCGCATCTTATAAATGTACTGCTTCTGAACGTTGTCATATTTCTTGGAGTTAAGTCCGAATAGGTTCTAGACTTCAGCTCTATATGGTTCTGTTTTATTGGGATCTTTAAAAAGCCGCCTATTGTCTCTAGTTCTACTAGCTTTTTACCATAATCTTGATGCCAGTATTTGCTGTCTGTGTATCTTTTTATTTGTGAGTAACTTTTAGGTATCCTTCCCTTCTTCTTTAGCAGTAGAAAGATGTTTTGTGTTGGATCTAGCAATGAAGAATAAGCTTGTTCCACGAACGCTGTCAGCTGGGTCTCTTTTGCAACATACCTTTTACAGGTTTCTTTTTTCTGTTGCTCCTTCTGATCCAGTCTTCTGGAACTTCTGAATTTTCTTCCTTTATGAGGTTGTCAAAATGCACATGTGGGTCCAGTGTATTTTTACTTTCATTTTTTATTTATTGTATAGATTATTCGTCAATGGACGAACATCCCTTGTTAAAATCTCTTTTTATGAAGTGTTATCCAATAGTATATTTTCTGCTAAGGTATTCTTTATTCCAAAATATATTCCTTTTCTGGATCTTTCAGAAAACTTATTTTCAGGCTTCCTAATTTTATATACCTTTCCCCGACCAAAAATAAAAAGATTATTTAATTGTGGTCTTCTTTTAAATAAGACGAAAACTGGAGGTGTTTCAACTGCAGATGTAGAAATATTGTTGCTGATGAACGATGCGTATTTAGTCGCGTAGGTCCAGTATTTCTTTTCTAGTTTCGACTCGTAAATGAGCGTTCTAGAAAGTTGTAGTATTCTACCATTGGCTCTTTCAGCGGTGCCGTTTGCCTCTGGTAGATATACAGGACTAAACCTGAAACTTATACCCTCTTGGTCAAAGTATGGTTTTAAGCCAGAGTTTTTGAATTCAGTTTCCTGATCTATTTAAACTTCTTTTATTTTGTATTCACTGAGCCTTTGTACTTTTTTGAAAAATATTATCAAGTTTTCTGGAATACGATCTTTTGACTTGAAATTCTCTACATATCTATATTTAGAGAAGCTGTCAGTAACGACAATAAAATAATGTTCTCCAGCTTTACCTCTTACAGTTGAAGATACAGTGTCACAATACAGTCTCTCTAGAGGTTTGCTGGCCTTGAACACTTTTTGTTTATGAACAGGTGTTCTTTGTTGTTTCGTTTTTGAACAAACTTCACAGCTTACTATATCAGGTACTTTTATTTTTATATTATGAAACTTTAAAGTATTTTTCAATATATTTACTGAAGGATGACCAAAAAGTTTGTGGTAATATTCTACTTCAGAAATTGTAAATATCTTTTCGTTATCAATGAATTCTGCTTCTGTTTTGAATACTCTATTTGCTTCTTTCTTTGCAGTTAAAACTATTTTATTATCCTCATTTACGAAAACAATGTTCTTATCTTTAGTTTTTATTCTGAGATCTTTCTCTAAAAGTTTTCCAAAACTTATTAAACAAGTATCTGTATCAAGAACTATTGCATCTTTCAAAACGAGAACCTTATTCATATCCGTTTTTATTTTGAACGAGGCTCTTTTAGTTATTGGCAACGTTCCACCTACTACGTTTACGTGTCCATCTTGAACATCTTTTATTTCAAACGCTTTACTAATATATCTTTTAGGTAAAACGTGGCTACTTGCTCCTGAATCTACGATGAATGGTATTTTATTTTTATCTTTTTCTATTGTATTTAGGACATGTTCTACCAAAACATCTGCAGTTTCATCATACACAGTTTCCGTATCTTCTTCTGAATTGTAAGATTTTTGTGTTCTTATTTCAAAGCTTTCAGACTGCTGGGTTTCTTCTCCTTGCTGAGTTACGTTTCTCGTGTTTGCTTCGTTATTTTCTTTGTTCCCACCTTTTCCGGGACACGCCGGTGCAAAATGTTTATCCGACTTACAAAGAATACAATACGTTCTAGCCGTGCATTTTTTTGTCACATGGTTAGTTCTCCAACATCTTCCACACTTCTTTTTTGGTTTCGATGACTGCGAGTAATGGTTATTAGAAGATTTTTTATTGTTGTCCATTTTTTCTGCGATGAAACTCAGTTCTTTTAAAATGGTATAATATTTTTTTAATTAGTATGTAGCCTAAGCTGTTGCTGCAACAAGTCTACTAAATGATGTTTTCGGATCCTCATGATCTACGCTATTTTGTCTTCGTCGTTCAGGGTTCCCGCTATCTCTTGATAGCGTGCCTGGTTAACGTCGAAGTTATTGATCCTTTCTAGAGCTGTAATCCCGGGTGAATTGAAGAGTAAGTTTCTGATTCTGTCTTTTTCTGAGAGGTCATCAGCAGCATACATATCCTTTATTCTCTCCCAGAGAGTATTAGGATCTTCAGCATCTCCCAAGGATTCTATAACCTTCTCTGAAAGGTGTTGATAGATGATCCTGGTTGCAGTTTTATCAATTTTATTTTGAGACCTTTCTGACTTGCCGGTGTAAAGTTCATCACCGAGTTCGTCTTTAGATACTCTGGGCCAAACAACCTTTTCGCGAAGAAAGCTCTTAATTTTGATAACCCAGTTTTTATACTGTTGCGGGTTGTTAAGTTTAAGAGTATTGTCATCCACTCTTTTATTTTTTAGGGAAGTGGTATAGAATTCTTTTGCTGGTTGTTAACCTGTTGACTAGTGACTATTATGAAGAGGTATTTATTGTTGTTTGGTTTATATTTTTAGTGGTTTTGTTAAAAGCTTAAGAAAATACAGTTCGTTGAAACTCCTATTCCCTATTTCCAGTATTCTAATTACAAGATGATAATTCTGCTACCTAAAATTATCTGTTCATATGCTAAGAAAAATCTCCAAGGCAACTCAAATCTCAAAATTTTAAGCGACAGAGGAGAACACTGGCTATAAAGAGCTGTTGTGGTTTTTTATGTAATAATTTGATTCCAGTATTGGAAGTGCCATTTGGGTTCCAACCAATACTGTCATGAGATAAGGGTTTTCGGCAGTTTAACCTCACTCTGTAGTCTTGAGGAGTGGGGATATGCCTAGGCTAGAGTTGTAAAAACATAAGCTTTGAAACATTTCATAAAATGTTAGATTGATAAAAACCTCTTGTTCTTTAACCAATATAGCTTGTAAAGTTCCTTGAGATAATACATTATTCCTTTTTTTTAATACGACACAATGAGCAAACCAGAAAGAAATATTAATAAATAGTAGTGTAGCTTCGATAGATGCGTCAATTATAATTAGAATGGTATAAAATCTAGTGTGTTTGAATAGCGTGAATAGATAATTAGTATAATAAGTATACAGCCGAG
Organism: Labyrinthula sp. Ha; assembly: GCA_015227615.1. Classification (NCBI taxonomy): domain Eukaryota; class Bigyra; order Labyrinthulida; family Labyrinthulaceae; genus Labyrinthula; species Labyrinthula sp. Ha. The sequence goes on along the minus strand of JAALGZ010000028.1, from coordinate 259,201 downwards.
AACAAATCTGTACTATATAAAGTTATTTTTCTGTTGGTCAACGTGGTCTCTGCTCTATAGTAATCTTATATTGCTATTCTATTTTTTATAACTCAATATTGTATAACTATATCTATAATATAAGGAACGAACCTAAATAAGAAATACATTATTGTTATAGCATGCAGATTCTGTTTACTACATTAAAGGTTTGGATTGTAATATTTGGACATAATTTGAATTTTTTCTGTGATTGGCTTAATGTGAGGAATACTGTATCTCACACTTGCAGCGTTGTTACGAAAGCTGTTATCTGGATCCGCTATATTCTCGATTTGATTATTATAAGCATGTCATGACATGGAGCTGTTTTTGGTTTAACGGCAGAGTAACGGATCTTGAGGTGTGATATTACAGTTAATTTTCGTTTTTGTTTTGATATAATAATTTGGCTAAGTGTAACAAATTTAAGAAGATAATTCTTTTAGGAAAGCTTATTGTTATATTACAAGTCTGACCAGTTTATTGAAGTTTATTTTCCGGCAATTTTGATTCTAAGGTGTATCTTTTTTCCCGGGATGTCTTAAGAGCAAAGCATAAAGACGATAAATGTAACAGAGCAAAAAAAGTAAAATACACGGTGAACATAGTAAAATGATAACTAGTGAAAAGATCCACTGGGTAATTAAAAATATGATTCTTAATTTATAAGCTATGACACCTTTTGGAAAACAGCTTAATGATGTTTTTTGGTCAGAATTTGGTCCAACAGCTGCCATGATGTTGAGGATGGCGTTGCATCCTCGAAAATTCGGCGAAGCCCAAGTTATCAATGAACAAGAATGAAGCAGCATTTTCTTTTGAGTCATTACGCGGTAAATGCAATATCTACCAGCGTTCTTTGAGGACACATTTAATACTAGATTTGTGCTAAAGCAATACTGCTCTGCCGTTTGAGGCTTTTACTAATTTGGAGAATCTTGACATCTTGTCGGGCGAACAGATGAGGACATATCTCATTTTCACTAAAAGAAATTAGTCTCTAGGTTTTCATACCAGCGTGTGTTTTTTCTATTTTTTTGCAAAAGCTCTTTTTCACTCGGAAAAACTTTTTTGTGCTCTGTGTGATGAGTATTATCCCAAATCGCTTAATACTTTAAGACCTTGAAGTACAATGTAGGTTCCGTGTTCATCATTCTTAGAGTCAAATCTTGTTAGCAGAAATTCGTACCGCGGATAGTAAAATTCTTTGAGAAAAAACATTAGAGTGGATTAAATCTGAAACTTTAACAGGAAATATGAGCTCTGCTTTCAATGCTATTACCTGTAATTATTATCTTTTTTGTCTTTGTTATTTTTCAAATCTGAAGGCCAGTAAGCTTGCTTCAACATATTTTGCAACATTTTCTTTTCTCTACCAGAACTTAAAAATAAGTGTTATATTCTCAAATATTCTTTATTGCTTAGAATATAAACTGACTGTGTGTTAAACAAGTTTCAATTCATGGCTGAAGTCTGATTAGCACTTCAACTAAGAAAATAATCCTGAATGGCATCCAAGATCATAGTTGCATATTTCCAAGTACTTAAACGTAATAGTTCTTAACCAATCCTAGTAAAGCGGAATATTTCTCGGTACAGTTTGCTGCACCTTTTCTTCTGTTCGCCTTCCTTTGCCCGAGTCTATATGCTTGAATTTCTTCCCAGTTGACAAGCCCTTACAGTACAAAACTTTTCTTGTACCTGGAAAGCTATTTTAAGACATTTCTTGTTACATCCCTCTGTCTTTTCTGATTACTTCTTTCTTAATATTTCTTCAAGTCTTCTTGAGCGCAAGATATACAGCGAAGGAAAGTAACTATTCTCAACAGAGGACAGGTCTTCTGCCTTTGGCTGATTATAAAGTTGTGTCAAAGTTTTTTTTAAAGCAGCTGAAACGTCTTCAGGTGAAAGTAGTTACTTTCCAAACGCTCCTTCAAACAAACCTTCAGGCATATCTGAAGCAATTATTTCAATCTTTTGATTGACGAGTTGAGTGCCTGCAGATTTGTCAAGCAATTATACTTTTTCACAATTTATTTTGTGCAAGATACTCTTTTTAAGTCTTAATCTAAAAATGAGATTAAGACGAAACTCTGAAACAATTGTTAATTTCAATCCACAAGCAAAGAATCCTGGAATTGAGCTGCTGAGCTCTCTAACTCAAACAAAACTTCAATTTACTATATGTTTAGTGCAGATAAACACTTCTCTGCAACTTCACACGCAGTCTAACAAAGTTTTTCCATCCTTATTTTAGAAAGCTATTATATCTTTTACTTTTTTGGTTGGTTTTCATAAGTTTCTTATTTAGATCAAAGTGTTATGCTATAGAATTCCATGAAAGTTTTTCTGCACTCTATCATATACAATATTTTCTGCTATGGCATAATAATTCCATCCATTAAAATCAAGTAGTGTATATATGATTAATTTTGGGCAATTGATTAAATCCAACAAAAAGAATAAAATGACAGTAAAAAGAAGAAACCACGGAAGAAACAGACATAACAGAGGAAAAGTTCCACAAAGCGTAGTATGTGATGGATGTGGAGGTAGACCACCAAAGGATAAAGCAATCAAGAGATTTCAAGTACGAAACATTGTAGATATGTCTAGTATGAGAGATATCAGGGAAGCTTCAGTGTATGAAGAGTTTGTAGTACCTAAAATGTACATGAAGATGCACTACTGCGTAGGATGTGCTGTTCACAGAAGAATTGTAAGAGGAAGAGCTAAAGAAGCAAGAAAAATAAGAGAACCACCTCAAAGAAAGTCTTTTAAGTAAGGTTTAAGTATACATTCTTCTTATATACATATCCGTTCAAAACAATGAAAAGAAATGTAATCAAAGTGATTCCAGAAGTTTTATTTATGGGAATAATATTTATATGTATATTATTTATATATTCATTTATAATATGGATATATTTATATTGTATATCTATAAAAGAAACAATTTCTATAAGAAAAGTGTTTATTACAAACTTGATGATTACATTCAGATATCAAGTAAGAATACAATATCAAGAACTTCTTCAATATTTAAAAGAATCTACTGTTTTAGGAGAAAAAGTTTCACAAATCTTTGTTTTAATATATCTTTTATTTATGTATCTCTCTTTTTCAATTTCTTTTTTTGCTTTATTTATAGCTATAATACGTCTAAATATATCACAACTTCAAAAACCTATAAAAAGAGATGCAAAAATATCAGTTATAAAAACTTCTTATGTAAACCATTCATTTCAGATAAAAAAAACATTGTTACAAAAAATACATCAATCGCTTTGGTTTAATAGAATATCAAATATACTTGTTATTATTAATGTACTTATACTTTGTTCTTGGCATAATAACCAATACTTGATTTTTACACAGTTTCAATATATTGCTGAGATTATATTTACAATTCTCTTTTCTATTGAGCTTATTATACGAATAAATCAAGAAAAAATTTTTTTTAAATCTAACTTTAATAAATTTGATACTTTTTTAGTTCTGACTTCTTTTCTAGAAGTTGGAATTACTTTATTTGGAGGAAGTTTTATTAACTTATCTTTATTAAGATGTTTTAGATTATTCAGAATGACCAAACTTTTAAGAAGAAATAAAAAACTTGTATCTATTTGTAAAAATCTTATTGCTTCCTTTCCAGAGTTAATAAAAGTATTTATTCTTATTTTTGTTCTATTTATTTTATTTTATTATATTGAGGTTTTATTTGGAAAACAGGATAATAATTTATTATTATCCTCATTAAACTATTTCATATCTATGACAACAAATATACAAACAAAAATAAATAATACTTATTCTTCAATTTTTTGGTATACTTTTTATATTTTAATCAACCTTATTTTAGTAAATGTTGTTATTGTTGTTGTTTTAAAACATTTTGCACTTAAAGATATAGATAAACAAAAACTATTTTTTTCTAATTTACGTAAAGAAAAAAAAGATATCTTATATAATATGTTATCTAAAGATAAACAAACAAAAATAGCTGTTCAAGTATGCTTACAAAATAACTGGTCTAAAAAGAAAAGTTCAGTTTTTTCAGTTAATACTTTATACCTTGAATCCACTTGGTTTAAGCAATTTAGAACACATTTCAACATAACAGATGACACATTAAACTCTTCTTTTTTTATTTTTCATGAATCCTCACGCATACGAAAAACTTGTATATATTTAACAACTTCCAAGTATTGGAATCCAACTTTTCTTTGTGTTATTCTTTTAAGTTCACTTACTCTCATCTTTGATTCTCCAATTGCTTCTTCATATACAAAATATATTTTATCTCTTATAAATAATTGTATATTATTTGCTTTTCTATTTGAACTAATATGTTTAACTATTTCTAATGGACTACTTTTTCCACCTTCTGGACATTTACAACAATTAGGTAATTGTATCGATACTTTTCTTGTATTTTCTGTTATTGTTTCTAAACTAGTTCAACTTTCTGGTTCTTCTTCTATGGGATCTATTGTTAGATTATTAAGAACTTTTAGATTAATTAGACCACTAAGGTTGGTTTTAAGATCAAGTAGATCAACAAGAAAATTAATGGAAGCTGTATCTTTATCAATATCCTCAGTAGGATATACTTTTCTTATTTTATGTGTATATTTATTTATTTTTTCACTTCTTTCACTTGAAATGTTTAATCAAAATAATACAAACTCAACTATTGAACAAGATTTTAATTATGATAATATATTTAATAGTTTATTTACTAACTTTGAAGCACTTACTTTATCTTCATGGACTGAAAAATTATATTATGTAGAAATAAAATCTTCTTTATTGTTATCTAGTTTATATCATATTATTTTTCTTTCTTTTGGTAATTTAGTTTTACTTAAAGTATTTATTGGTGTTATTGTTTCTTTTTTTAGACAAATTAATGGAACTGCTACTCTTACACAAAAACAATTTGCTTTATTTTATTTCTTACAAAATTATAATAAAAAACAAAAATTAAATATATTTTATTATTTACCAAAATGGAAACCATTTCTCTTATTTGAAGTTGTTTTACTTGTATATAAACAAGCTGCTATTAAAATATTACATATATTTTCATTATGTTTTTTATTTTTATCTATATATTCTATTCTTGCTATGCTTACTTTTGGATATTTAATATCTTCTTTTTCAACTTTTTCTCAATCTCTTTTTAATTTATTTTTTATTTTATTAGGTGATAATTGGTTATTATTATTTCGTTCTATTCCAAAACAAACAATATTTATTAGATTATATTTTTATTCTTTTTGGTTTTTTATATTTAATATTATCAATAATTTTTATACAGCTATTATTGTTGATACTTTTCTTTTACAATCTAGAAGAAAAAGTATAATATCTACTTTTGAATATAAACAAGTTGAATTTCTTGCTTGGTGTCTTGAAAAACGTTTTCATACTGAAAGAATTCCAAAAATATTGAAAAATATTATACATAAAGAATATCTTCAAGTTCATGATATTGCTGAAAGAGAAGCAACTTATCAAGTAAAACAAATATTTACGAGTGTAAAAACTTTGCAACATGTTTTCAGAAACAAGTTAAAAACTTAAAGTTATTTTTTCTTGTTTGGGTTATTTCTTAGCATCCATTGTGCTAACCATTCAACTTCATCACAATTAGGTCTTTCTTTTGTAAGTTGACTCATACCAGTTAACAATACTGGAACAACAGTTTGATCCAAATATTGTCTGATAGGTAAACTTTGCATACCTGGTTTTCTACTTGGAACATTCTCTCCTGCTTCTTCTTTCTTTTCAACTTCTTCTTTTGGTTTTTCTTCTTCTGTTTTTGTTACTTCACTTGATGCTCCCACAGCTGCTGCAGATACATCAGAAACGGTATTTGGAGCACTTGCCGTTGCAGATTGTGCGGGCACTTGTTCTGCAGCGGATGCTGGTGTCGTAGATTCTGTAGGTTCAACTGAAGTGGATGTGGTAGGTGCAGGTTCACTAGGTGCTGCATTTTCAGTTGCTGCTGGTGCTGGCGTAGTGTTAGAAGTGTTTTCTACCTCCATAAAATTTGTTTTCTTTTTTATTTTTGTTGATTAATTGATTACCCAAAATATACCGAAAGTTTAACGGCTTTTTAACCGAAGCTCTAGCTAGCTATTGGTTAGAATACTGTGATAAGTTGACTTAAAATAAGCTAATTATAGGCCTATTCTTAGTGACGTGGCATCATGATTGTTATTATGGATGACAGTTAAGAGATGAAAACAAAGAGAAAGAGAGAAGATGAACTGAATATGATATATTATGGTGAAAATGTAAATTATGCAGTTAAATTTGGAGAGCGTGAACGCAGAGGTAGAAAGCTAGGAACTCTTATCTCTTTGGATAATCTTCGTGATATCATATCGGAAAATCCAAGAAAAATATCCAAAGAAAACATATCTTTGAATATACAAACTACAGAAATTGAAAAAGAAGAAGTATTTGAACTAAATAAAATTATAAATGCAAAAGAGAAATTGGAAAAAATGGAAAAGCATAATGAATTTTATGGGTCTGTCCAACCTTCTCTCTCTCAAACAACAAGCATTTATTCAGAGGAGTTTGAAAAACTTGGTGTATCTGGTCGAAGATTATCAAATTTACAAGAACTTTATTCTAGAAAAAATAAACTTATTGCAAAACAAAAACAACTTAATAAAAGTTCAAAAGAATATAAAGTATTATCCCAAGAAATTTTTTCTATTGAAGAACAGCTCAAACAAACTAAAGTGAAAAAAGTATCTAAAACCGTAGAACAACGTTTGAAATATTATCAGTCTATTATCCTTCTTCCTCCTAGGAAAAAAACTTCTCTTGAACCAATTGCTGGACCTCTGAAACATAGTTTTTGTTCATCTCCACTTATTTTTCTTAATCCTTATCCTTCAGCAGAAAATGTAACTGTGTTAAAAAAACAACAAGCACTGAATAAATTCTGTATATTAAGAACAAATAGACAATTAACAAAATCTCTTAAAGAAAATAACTTACCTTTGCCAGAATATTTAAAGAAAAGTACATCTTTAGAAGTTTTAGAGAAAATATTCTTATCTCAATTGCAAACACCTTTTGATCAGTGGAAAGAGTTTATTCAAGGAAGGAAACAATATTTAATACAAAAGCACTTAGAAACTCATACGAAAAATATGACTGTGCAAAAGTTGTATTGGTATCTGAATACTTGGTCGATGAGAAAGTTAAAAAGTGCTTTTATTAAATGGGGACTGTTTGTTGCAAATAGTGTTCTTGGTTTATTATTGAAAGTTGTAATTAAGTTGCAAAGACAATACAGAAGAAAACTTGATTCACGTCTGGAAGAAAAAACAAAAGCTGCAATTTTTGTTCAGAAACAGTGGAAAAGAAAATTAGGTTGGAAAAGGGTTGTTGAACGAGAAAAACGGAGAAAGAGAGATAAGGGAGTAATTCATGTCCAAGCAAGCTGGAGAAGGTGGCTTGGAAATCGGATTGCTGAATTAAAAAGAATAGAGAAGGTGTTGGAAGTTGCCATTGTAATATTACAGAGTTGTATTAGGGGATGGTTAATAAGAAGAGATCAGGAGGTTATAAAGAGTATGTGGAGTAGAAGGTTGGAAATGGCGAAGGAAGAAGCTGCTATAATGATACAAGGTTTAGGAAGAAGGAAACTTGCTACTGGTATATTGAAGCGATTGAAGTGGAAGAGGAGAAAAGAGAATGTTGCAGGCATGTTAGTTAGGGTTTTCATAAGAGGGGTGTGTAGAGTTGTGGTGAAAGAAATTGGTGATGTTATTGATGAAGAAGAGATGAGAAAGGAGGCAGTATGTAAAGTAGGTAAGAGGATTGTAGAGATATTTCTTGATAAGAGTTTTGGAGAGGTTGTGGTTTCGAGATTAACTGTGAAAAGGATCGTAAAAAATACTTTGGAAAGGATTGAGAAAGGCTTAGTTAGAGAGAGAGAGAAACGAGTTTTGTTGATACAAAAAAGGTCTTGTGAGAATGAGGTAGTTGAAGAAGAGTATGATATTGGTTATAACTTTTGGAGTGGAAGTTTTGAAGGAATAGTCACCGAACAAGTATTAGATCGTCAAAGGAGGATAGAAAAGAGGAAGAAACAACAACTTAGGGAAGAAAGAAGGATTATGAGTAGAGAGTTGATACCTTTCTTTGCAAAAGAAAACATACACCGCGTAGTTTCAACTTGTATTGCACTCGCTTTGAAGCGATATATGGTGAAAATACTTGAAAAATATAAAGTTATTGCTTTACGAAATGGAAGGAATCAATATAGTTTCTGGAATAGAGCAGTTCTTGGAATTAAATGGACTGAGTTTGTTCCTCTTGAAAGAATAGTATCAGGTAGAAAGAAACTTCAGACAGCGAACGAATATAAGATAGTATCACCTTTTACCGTTTTGACGAATGATGAAGAAGAGACATATCTGAATATTGAAGGGAAAGATGTACAGAAAACAACGAAACATTTAGCTGTAAGAAGAGAAATAAATGTATCCAACAATACATCTTCAGAAACTAAAGAATTCACTTATTCAAGTATCTTGTTATCTCATGCATCTATGCAACCTATGAAAGAAGAAAAACTTAGAGAAAGAAAATATCCACTCTTTAAATCCTCTGACGAAATATCTGTTGTAGAAAAAGTATACAAACAAAAACTTATTGCAGTGGTTCCAAATTTCAGTCAAAACCAAACTATATATTATATCTCATATTCTGTTAAAACAGTGACTAGAAAAGAATTCACTCTCTTGTTACAAAAAACAAACCAACTCAAACAAGAAACGCTCTCAGCAAATATTATTCAAAGGTTTTTTAAAATAGCACTGGCTAAGAATAAACTCTATTCACTTAAACAACAACACTATCAAACTCAATCTATCCTTAGAAAACAAGCAGTTGTGACTCTACAAGCATATAGAAGAGGAATTGTTCAAAGAAGAAACTATAGTAGTCTAAAACAAAGGATCAATCCAGCATTACTTGTTATCCACTGCTTTATAAGATATGCGCTTGCACAAAAAAAGATATCTGAGTTGAGGAAAGAAAAGCAAATGAAAGAGAAAAAGGAATTAGAAGCCGTAGTGAGTCTACAGTGTTTTGTGAGGAAAACTATGGCTATAAGAAGAGTATTTGTTTTGCGAGAAGACAAAAGAAAAGCAGATGAAAGGAAGAGATTCGAGGAGGAAGAAAGGAAAGTTGAAATGGGTATACTCAGGTTTCAGTGTATATGGAGGGGAAGAAGAGAAAGAAAGATATTTGAGAAGCGATTAGAGGAAAGAAGGAAGGAGGTAAGAAGAAGAGAAATTGAAGAACAAGAATGGAGAAATATGGAAAACTATGCAAAAATAATACAAAATAGATATAGAAGGAAGAAACTAGTTAAACAAGAAAATAAAGAAACTGCAGAAAGTGTTATCGTAGAAATAAACGAAGAGAAGCCAAAACATAAAGTTATTGGTAAAATTGAGAATAATACAAACGAGAAGATTATTGTGAAGGAACAAAATCTCACTCAGGAGAAAGTTAGTGATATGAGACAAGGGAATATTAACCAAGAAGAAAACGAAAAGACACAAGTAAGAGAAAAAGCAAATACCGCAGAAAAGGAACAAACGGAGAAGAAAACAAAGAGTGCTGAAGTAAAACAAGATCACTCAAAAAAGAAACTTGATATAGATAAAACAAATAAGTCCCTGGAAATTGCAACCCAGAAGATACCAACAGAACAAAAAGAAGAATTTAAAGTAGAAGAAAAGGTAGTTGTGAAAGATATTTCTATCCAAACCAAAGATCAGAAAACTGATATTACGAATGAAGAAACAAAATGTGAGAAAAATAAAGCAAAACTAATTGAAAACAAAATTAAAGTTTTATCGAATACTATTGAGAAAGAAGTTGAATATAAAAAAAAAGGTGATACTGTAAAAAATAAAGAACAAGTGTGGATAGAATATTTTGATAGAACTTATGGTGTACCATACTATCATAATAAAGAAACTGGTGAAACAACTTGGATAAATCCTATATCAACTGATCCTCCTCCACCAATACATCCACCACCACAATATCAATATTATTCACCTTGGGAAGAATATTATGATGATACATATCAATTATCATATTATTATAATACACTTACACAAGAAACTTCTTGGGAACCACCTCAAAACTTTATATCAAAATATACAAATCCTTCTATACAAGCACCACGTTATTATTAACATAATAAAGAGTCATTACTAAAACTTTCTTTTTTTTTTCTACTACGAAAAGTATCTAATAAACTACTTTTTCTATCTGCAAGAGTTGTAGTAGTATAATCAAAACCACTTATTTTACTACTCAACTTTCTTTCTCTACCAGTTTTATTTTCTTTTTCAGTACCAACTTGAAATAATTTATCTATACTATCAAATTGATTTCTTGAAGTATGTTTATTTTGTGTTTCAACACTACTTCTTACTCTATTAACTGGTTTACTTTTCTTTACATATTTTGCAAAACCTTTTGCAGCAGCAACACTTTTTGAATTTTTATATTTTTTTACATCTCTTACTTGTTTAATTATTTCTTTTTCTTTATTTTTTTCATATGTTTTTTCTGACCAAGGTGGTGGTGGTGGATATGATTGTGGTTGAGTCACTATTCTTGAAATAGATTTTCTTGACATATGTTTATTTTTATTATTTCCTTTCATTTCAACAAGTTTTGTATTAAATAATTGATTAGAATAAGTTGAAGCTTTTTTATTTACTTTTGAGTTTTCTTGTTGTGGTGCTACAGAAGAACGAAGTGCAGTCCAGCGTTCGTGACCCTCATATACAGAGTCATTTATTGATGAAACAGATGGCATTCTTGGTTTTTTTTGAACTTCTTTTTGTTCTTGAGCTTGTCTTATAAGTTCTTCATTTTTTGATAGATCTATTCGATATACAATATTGGTTCTTTTCTTTCTAAAACAACAAAATAAACTCATTGTTAATTTTATTTTTTTTAGTATTACAGTAAAATTACTATTATTTTGGGACATTTAAATTTTGGGTAATTTAATAAATAAATGAATGAAATATGCAAAACTTATAAAAGCACCATTAAAAGATGTATTTAATATAATTATAAGATTAGAAAAATATCCATCTATATTTCCTATTATAAAATCAGTAAATATATTATATGAATCAAATTCCAAGATTGATGCAATATTCAACTTCAAACTACAGAAATTTCCTATTGAATTTTCTTTACCTTTTACCGTAAAACACAGTTATAAAAATACATCTGCAGAAATAGTTTCAAAAGGTAAAACAAAAGAAAATAAACTTGTAAAGAAATGTATATTAGAATATACTTTAAGTAAACGAGGAAAAGAGTTAACCTTAATAGAAGTAGGAGTTGAAGTTGAATTAATCAACTTAACTCACCAAATATTATTTGAACAAGGAAAAACAAAAATATTTACATACGTAATACAAAACTATACAAAATATTTATCTAACAACTAAAATCTACTTGGACAAGAATCCAATTTAAAATTAATCAACTGTTCGAACAGGTCGTGTGAGAAGATACGTACAACCTTCTTCTTTCTCTCAACAGTCTCCTTTAAAACTTCTTCCACAAATACAGAATTTTCAGGAATTGTTGATAAATTATATTTAGAGGAATCTTTTTTATCTTTTTTTAATGAATAATAACTCATTCTCTTCTTTTAATTTTTTACACAATACACAACAAAAAAACTCCAGTTTAATCTGGACTTTTTCTATTTTGGGCCATATGGCCATGTTCCAGAAGTTACCTGCTGAATCTAGCCGTTAAATGAGTAAAATGAAAAAGCCGAAGAATCCAGGTTTACGGAGTTTTGTTCAAGACTCTAATATACCATTTGCTAGCCCACTGATGTTTGAACAAAGTAAAAGTAATGAAAAACTACGAGCAAGAGAATTACTTCTCTTGGCAGTGGAACAGAAAATTTTTCCATTTAACTCAAAACATTTGCGTGATGCAGTGGAAGAGACAGATTTTGATCTTCTTTGTGGTTTGTTTCTACAACTTGGTGCGAACTGTAACTTACTTAAAAGAAGCTTAGATGAAACGATTAGACAAAAGAAACGACAGAGACGAAAGCGATTTGGATCTCTTTCTAAGCTCTCACTTAGAATGAGTACGAAGCCAGAAAGTTTTTGTGATGACAAAACAAGTGAGCGAAAAAGGCTTCAAAGTGACAATGGCCACAAAGTAAAAAAAACAGAAAAGAGAGAAAAATCTGCAGGGTCCAGTTTAAGCCTCTTAGAACAATTTTCTTTGAACAAAACGCCTACGCACCCTGCTCAGATTGGAAAGGAACGTTTGAGGTTGGAAGACCTTGTCACAGAAAATGGTGAACTTAAACAGAATAAACATTCGTCGCACGAAACCTTAGAAGAAACTACTAACATGAAAATTACTCTAAAAAGTGATGACACTCAAATAAAACAAAAATGGCTTGCTTACTTGGATGAGAAACTTAACAATCACACGAAAACCTCAAACAACACTTACACACTCGGCACATTTAACGAGCCAGCTTGTAAAAATTGCAAGCAACATGATGGTACGCAAAATGCACAGGGTGTCTTTCAGCGACTCTACTTGGATGCAAAAAAAGTGAACAACTCTAATAAGTCCCAGCTTGGTGGAATTACAGAGGAAGATGTAGGAATAATTCTAGAGTTGCAGAGAGGAAGGACTAACACAAAGGATTTGGCTTACTTTGGAGATGAAATACCAGTGTCTGAGACAGTTCTTGCCTGGATAAAATCTTTGAGAGCTAAATAAAGTAACAAATAATACGAAGTTCGATGAAGATACCTGTTACCTAGAGATTGCTGTTGGTTCTATGCGGTAGATACGTTGTAGTACGGGTTGAATTTGCATATGGAGGTAGATATTCGTTTTCTTGATCACACTAACACAAACAACGGCGTTCTTATTCTTTAAAACACTCTGAAATCAAATTATTATTTTTTTTCTGGTTTATCCAGAGTTAGATACATTCCATTAGAGAGGAAACTAAGAATGTGTTCAATGTTTAATTTTGAAATACACGTGTGACTGGAGGATATTAAGATTTTTCGTCTACTTGATACAAAATAATTCCAGTCGACGCGGCCACAATTGTGTTAAAATATAAAATATCTTGCTGCGGTTAATATATATGCAGTAAATAACTCGAGGATAAAAGAACAATAAATTTCTTCTTAAATTTTTTTGCACAATTAACTTTTTAATGGTTCACTCCTTTTTGTTTTTTCAAAACAACGTTTATGCCCCTGTATTTCAAAAACGCAAATTTTCAACTGATACTAACTGACGTGGCATCATCTCATAGTATACTAGTGAAGAGCATAACAATATAGCTACCAACTAACTGGTACTTGAACAAGGATCAACAATATTATCGTGAGGTGCTGCGCAGTCTAATTTCCCGATCTCTGAATAGATAACACCCAGGTCCTAGAGAATCATCGCACTAAGCTAACTCGATTAGTTACATCTTTCCTTGTACCTGTCTAAGTCCATGTGCACTCCATAATGAGTTCCATTATCGGTTTCCTATCGTTTGTCTATATCCAAAAATACTACCCAAAAGAAAAGCACAAAGTATAAATTGAAAATAAAGGATAAACTTAGTTTCGACCCAATATAGCTGAGAGATCAAAAATTTTGGAAAGTTCCGAGTTATATGGGGGCTATCCAGTCCATTGAGGTCGGGTTGTATCATTTCCTTAGATAATCTGGTTCATTTCAAGCGTTTCTCCTATATGTTTTACAGAATAGACGATAGTGATAAGATGCCTTAATCCAAAGTTTTGTATTACTTCAATTTGAGTGCTTAAGTGTTGGAGAAGCTCAAGATGAAGTATTCTCTAAGGTTTTGGCATCAGATCTGGATTCTTATATTCCCAAAGGATATTTATTTGTGACTAGATCATCCATGATCCCCTGGGTTCTGTTCACAATTGCTTTTGTGAGTGGTATGTTAGAAAAACCCGTGTTAGATGTTTCAGATATCAAGTTCTACGTCTTAGATATGGATGAGGGAATATGATACGTATTTTTAGGAAGAGTTACTACCGTCTTGACTGTTAGAATTGATTGTTGCTGTACTTGAAATGAAAGGCGAGGGATTGGAAGGGTCGTTATCTTTGACACCTTCATTTATCCTTGTGCTTAAGTGACTACTTGTATTGGAATGGAGTTCTTAAGGCCTCTAGAGACTTATACAAACTGATTGTACAAGATTTCTTCAGTTTGAAACCTTAGAATCCAGGTGTTTAATTTTGATTTTATTGTCTACAGGAGATCTATATCACTGTCTAAAACTTTAGTAGATTCTTTGTCAGCTTCTTGAGCAACAAGGTTATTGTTGTTGTTGTGTAGTTTCATCCTTTTGATGTTCTTGAAGAACGTGTTGAAGTTCTTAGGTAGTACCCAATTTCAATTTCACAGAGTTTGGAGCCATAGCTTGGGGGGAGATAGTACAAGATCTCTTATGGTGTATTCTTCTACTATTAGACAAATTCCTGTTTTGAACTATGTTTGAGAGGTTGCTTAAGAGCAGACTGACACTTCAAATTTTGAGTTCAAAGTTTTCTCGAATAGTGACATGTATTCTTGTATTCACTCCTACTTTATTAGTTTACCAAGAACGAGTATTACTTTCAGTTTTCTGTCATATTTCAGGTTTAGAAGCATTATTCTTGTATTGAAAACTAAGTAAGTTAATCTTAAGGTATAAGACATTCTCAATATTATTCTAAGGGGGCAAAGCTCCTTTGCAACGACTGTAAATTGCTTAATTAAGTCAAAATAGACATGATTCGACTATATAGGATTGGAGAACAGCTAAAGAGACTTGGTGGTATTTATCTTATAATAATTAAATAAGTTTTTATTTAAGCCAGAATATCTGCTCATTAACTTTGAAAAACAGGAAAAGATTATTCTTCCAAAGGTAATCAAATGTAACCTGCAAATCGTAGTTTAAGTTCGGTATACATGTTTTTACGTCCTCGTGATGCCATGTGGATATCTTCAGTACTAGGTGAGTTAAGTGACTTAGCTCATTGTCAATCTCAGAATATTGAACTAGGCACTAACTCATGGGTTCATTAGTTTTCTGGTACTACTTTTGGCATAGTTCTAAGTTTTGATCGAATTTACCCTCTCGAGTTTACCTGAGTCTTAAACACTCCCATGTAGTCATGACTCGCCCAGAAACAAAGTTCCATTTAGTAGGAAGAATCTTAGCGTTCTTGTCAATAGAGTACAACATAGTTAAGACACAAATTGATTAAATCCAATAGGAGCTTGATGGAGGATTATCTAACTATCCAATCAAGGCCAGGTTATTAACCTCAACTCCGTTTTGAGCTTCAAAATAGGCTCGTCATGCTACCGGTGCGTAAAAATAAATGCAAAAATTGAAGTTAAGTACACACATATAAGCTTCAGAAACTTACATTCAAACCTAATTACTCGCGTATTGTCTGCTTCAAGTTCTTCTGGTCCCAATCTTTTACGACCTTTTCTTCTTACTTTCACCAAGCTTGTTCTTCCTAGTTGAACGCATTTCACCTTCCATATTTCTGCTACAGCTAACAAGGCTTAAGTGTCATTGTAACTGAGTTCGGGTGTTTCGTCTTCGGTCATAGCTTCTGTTTTATCATCTAGGTTGCACCATCTAGTGTGAACATATTCTCCATTGTAGTTCACTTGTTTTTGCATGTTTTCTATAATTAACTTGGCTTAAACTGATATGTATTTTGAGAACTAATCGGGTATTTGTCTTCATGAGCAATGTATCCTAGTGAAAATGTATGAGACTGATAAGGTACATTATACTGATAGTTTCCTGATACCTTTTACATCAACAAAAAAAAGATTTTTTTAAATGACACTAATTGTGCCTCGTTATTCAAAGACTAACCTATTTAACTGCTACAAACAAAAATGTCATATTATTGCCTTAAATATATATTAGAAAACACCTGTAATATTATTTAAAAAATATAACTAAATGCTCTCTAAATGTTTAGAATTATATTTCTACCAAAGTAGCTTACGCTTTGAGCACCTTATCATATTTAGAAATCAAGAAAACAAGCATTCTTATTGAAGAATTGGAGTTATGATGACAGAAATTTGTATACTCAAAATCAATAAAAACTTCAAGGTTTATTTTTTTTTATTCTCTAAGTTACTGTAAATTGGTCATAGATAAGGTTGCAGTCAGGTTTTTTTTATACTTTCTCCATTTGAAGTTCAATTTTGAATATTTTAAAGTTGAGTTTGGAGTAAAGTTAAATTAACCGAAATAATTATTGCTGAGATTAATAGGGAAGTTCTTGAAGTTTCCTCCAAAAAATCTCAGAGGTATCCTAAATCATCCATATCTCTGAGTGGCTACCATTTCTCAGGATGTTTTGTTACTTGGTATCACCCATTCAGGAATATTGGACGTTTAAGGGTATCCTTTTTCAGAGTTTCTGAGATCTTGGAAATAGGATACATTGTTAGGAAGTCTATGCAGAATACTTCAATTCTCAAACAAATTGGTTCGTGACATAAATTCACCAGTTC
Source organism: Labyrinthula sp. Ha (assembly GCA_015227615.1). NCBI lineage: Eukaryota > Bigyra > Labyrinthulida > Labyrinthulaceae > Labyrinthula > Labyrinthula sp. Ha. Next base: position 242,527 of record JAALGZ010000028.1, on the reverse strand, counting down.
TTTCACCAGGTGAGGTCTATTAAGATTCTAAACGAGTATTTCTTGAGGTATTACACGGATTGAATTTGAGAAAAATAGCATTTTAGCCCAATATCGATTTTTCTTAAAAAATACATTAAAAGTATCCTAAAATACAGAATCAAAAGTTGCAGGCCATGTTCTTTGGTTGCTTAGAGCTACCTAGTACAAAAATTTAGGGGATTCTAGCAAAACTGAGTGATTTCGTATCTTCAGACGTGCAGATTTTCAACATTTGACTTTTCTGAGTCAGGTTTAGCTCAGTTACAAGTAAATGGAGAAGAAAAAGCCTGGGATATAGTTTTAAAAGTCAGATATGGTGAATACTTAGGGTTAGAGAAGCATCAGATCATCTATAGAGTTATTGTTCATGAGGTTACATTTGAATGTATGTTTTTTTAGAGATCTGTAAACTTAGTGAAAAGGACCCTTAAAATTACCCTTTTTTAGGGCTTAAAGTATTCATACTTATTAAATACCTTGACAAAACACATGGTTGAAAAGGTTTTTTAAATCTGAAACACATTGTGGGTGATAATATTGTATTTGAGGAAGATTTCGTGACAAGAACTAACAAATACTATATGCTTTATTTTCAATAATCAAAGTTTTTTTAAACTTCATGTTGTTTGAATACTCTAAATTCTTATGTTAGTAAGTACTAGCTCTAGTTTTCAATATGTTTTGAGCTTTGAAGAACAGTTGAATAGGTAATACTGATTTTATGGGCATTATACTGCGTTTTTCAAAAAATCGCTGATAAAGTTTTCACCACCCCATAATAAAAAAAAAGAAAAAAACGCTATTGTTTGCTACTAGGTCTAACTTAAATATAAGGCTTAACCTTGATAGTTTACGGAGGTGGTGCAACTTTTTTCTTCATTGTTTTCTGGTCGATATAAAGTGGATGAGCCATGTTTTACTGGTATATTGCGTTCTACATGAGTTAATTCTTTTTATATCCTATACTATCTTATATAAGTACTGAGATATTTAAAAGAGATTTTCAAAACTATATTTTGTTTTTCATAACTCAAAAAATTCACTGAGAAATAAGCTTTACAATTATTTACAAATTCATCTTAAATACAGGATGACATGAAAAGAACAGAATGGAAAAATATCTTTCAGCCCTCAAAAACAAAGATTTAAAATCAGTGGATAAAAAAACTTTAAAGATAAGTCCTAAAGATTACAATAGTGCTTTACATAAAAAATAAGCGAGATACAAGAGAAACAAAAGTATGACCTGAAATTGAGCAGTATTCTAGAAATATAGAAATGCGTAATTTAACCCTACTATTTTCATACAAAAGAAAATAAAAAGCTATAATATCTTAAAAACTATGATTTGAAGCATCTTAGAATTTTATTTGGTTTAAAAAGACGAAGTATTGACTGAGAAAAATGATTTTTAATGAGGAAATTTTTTCTATACTAAATCTTGCCTTGATATTTAGACATTAAAACGTACATAACTTGTGATTTACTTCTTAAAAATCTAAACTCCTTTCTTTGAGTGCATGGAAAATTAAAATATCTTTTAAACTATGCATTATAGCTTTTCTGAAAAGGAGTTTAAGCCAAGATACATTCATTTTTTTGTGAAGATTATGCAAATTTTCACTATCGCGAAGTAATACATTCTGTTTTGAGAGAATTAAAATTAGTTTCAATAATTTAACATAATTTATTTTAGAAGCTCTTGCATGGAGCTTTCTTAATATGCGCCTAATTTTCTCAGATATGAGATCAAGCCAAGATACAACCATCTCTATATGAAGACTATGCAAAATTTTCGCTATCGCGAATAAATATGTTCTGTTTCCATATAATTAAAAGTAAATTAAGTGATTCATTTTAGTTTTTTAAAAAGATCCTTTAGAGTACCTTTCAATGATGTACCATAAATATTCTGAAGTGAGGTTTGAGCGAAGATAGGTGCATTTTTATAAAAAGATTATGCAAAATTCTTGCTATGGGCAGGGTATTACTTCTATTTTCTCAGTTGCATTTTCTCTCAGAAAGTAGAAATAGTTCTTTAAAATTGTTTACAAAAGATATTTTAAATATTTTCATACTCTCTAGAAGTTTATTTTGTTCTTAGGTTGATATAAGTCTAAGGGTAAGGTTGGTGTGAGACGAAGATTTTAATATAAAATTGTTTGCACATGATGTTCATTCTATGCTGCATCTACTTTTGAGTCAGCTTTTGCTTCAATTTTATTCCTTTATAGAAAGAATATAGATATAATATATTATGAAGATATTATTTGGGAAAGAATATTAAATTCTTAAAATTTTTTGGGAACAATAAAATCTATTGTTCTTATCGTTTTCAACTGAAATTTCCGTTAATTTCCTATCCATTAAGGATTCCTTACCGTTAATAATGGTAAGCGAAATTGAGACATTTAAATTTCCGATAGTTATCGATAAGCATGATAAAGGATTTTAAATAAAGCCAGTTGGTTTCTTTAGAATGATTACTCTTGCACAAAAATATTTTGGGCAATTAATTTATGTACTAAAATAACATAAACAAAACAAAATGTTAAAATTAATCAAGAAACAATATGAAGAAAGAGGTGATAAAACAACCTTTAAAATAGTATGGTATATTAAGTAACTAAATTATTCAAAGGGAACACAATCTTGAGAATATTCCTATCTACCCAAACCTGTTCAAATGGGATATAGAAGAGTTTCTCATAGGGATCCAACAAGATAAAGAAGTGTCTCTTATAGAGTATTCTATCTTCTTTTATCTTTATGTTAGCTTTCGATATTGCCCCTTTCATTTTGTTAAATCTATATTTGTAAGATTTATTCTTTGTTTTCCAGCTATGAAAGAACTTAGGTATTTTATTTTGTTTCTTTGACTTTAGTTTTTGGAATTGCACATTCAGTGATGAAAATTTTCAAAACTTTCAAAAATTTAAAATCTTGAAACTGAATAAATTGGAGTATATTTTTTAATATGCTTAGTTTAGTATTGGCTTCTGTAATATTTCTGAAGTGAGTTCTTTTTACAGTTTATTGAAATCAATCAGTGTAAAAGATATCAGGTAAAAATATTTTATATTATTATTTAGACTAACTGAAAATGAACTCAGTTCAAAATATATATCAAATATATTTAAAAGTTTATCTTTTAATAAAAATATTTTAAGAATATAGTATTTCTTATTAAAATATTGAATTCTTAGTTTTGAAGAAGAGGTTAAAAATAATGTTATTGTTTCAGCTATTAGAAATTACTTGAAATCTAATAAAAGAATAAAGGGTTTGACATATAGACATACTGAACCATCTGAAAAGCCATTAGAAGAAGATATTATTGAATTACAAGAAATAGTTGATTCACATCCTTCTATTCATGTTCTTCAATTTTTTAAAACTTTTCTTTTTCGTAAAGGAAAAAGTCAAACACTAGAAGAACTTGTTCATTCTTCTTTGCAAAGTCAATATGAAGATGAAGAATTGTTAAAAGAAGTTCCAGTTATTCTTATGGGTATTTTATTTAGTTTAGCTTTATTTTTAGGTGATGGAAGAACTGGAAAAACTTCTTTATTAAGAAACTTATCTGGAAAAAGTTTTCAGAAAGAAATACAATCCACTATAGTTTTGGAATATTATCAAATATTTCAAGTTAACTTCAATAAGTTTAAACCTATTACAAAATATGATCTAAGTGTGCAAAGAGTAAAGAATATGTTGAATATTGAATATTTTACTCAAGATGAAGCTCAAAAAAAGTCGAAATATAACTTAGATTTTGAAGATGAGTTGCTTACAAGAACTATAAGAGAGAAAAGTTTTGTTGACCAGTACACAACACGTTTTTATGATTCAGATTTCATAACTTATGATACTTTTTTACGTGTTTATGATTTTGGTGGACAAGAAGTTTTTTCTTCAGTTCATCATATTTTTATGAATAAAAAAGCTATTTATTTAGTTGTTTTTAATTTGACAAAGTTAAAAGAAAAAGATTTACTTAGACTTAAATTTTGGTGTGAAAGTATTTTAAGAAATACTCCAAAAGCACCTGTTTTATTTATTGGAACTTATTTAAATACTTTTTTAAAGAAAAATAAAACACTTGACAGGTTAAATTTTTTGCTTGAATCCTTTATTTCTGAACTTTCTGGGAATTTAACTATCTTTGAAGATATAACTACTATTTTCTTTCCTGTTGAAAATGCTATTGATTCTAATAACAGTCGTGAAGACGCAATTAAAAAGGAGTTAATGAGCATATATCAACTATCTGATCCATATATATCGATTAAATCTGTTTATGTATTATTTTTGGATAATTGTCAAGAAGAATCAAGTTATATGACAGTTCAAAAGTTTAAACTAAAAGCTAAAAAATGTAACTTTTCTGAAGAAGAAATGGAAGAAATGTTAGAAATATATTCTAAAGAAGCAATTATTTCTTATTTCAAAGATATAAATTTATCTGAAAATGAAAATTTTATATTTTTTGCACCTTCTTTTTTAGCTCAAGCTTTGGGGAGTTTTATTCGTGATGAAAGTTTTCATCAACTTGCTTTTAGAACAAATAAAAAAGTATTTTCAAATTATAGAAAATATATTGATACAGGAATAATAAGAAAAGATTTATTTGAAGTTTTATTAAAACAATATACAAAAAAAGAAAGAAAATATGTTTTAAACTTAGCTTTACACAGTTTGGTTTTATTTACAGATCCAAGAGAAAGAAATGCTTTTATTGTTCCAGAATTACTTCCTGAAGTAAAAGACTCAAAATTAAAAATATCTTTGACTCCTGATTTAGTGTGGAAAACAGATAATCCAATTACAAGAGAAAAGTTTCTGAAAGTTGTTTTTATGTTCCTTAACCACAAAAAGCTTCAAAATTCATATTTGTTCAAGTTCTTTTGTAGAATAATTTTTGGTCCTGATGAAATACTTGATATACTTGTGATTAAAGAAAGCAAACTTAGTTTTAGATTTATTGGAACAGAAAGAGATGGTTTTCTTGTAAGTTTTATACAGCAGTTGATTGAAGAAAGCAATGTGAATGAACAAGAGGTAGAAGAAAATTATTACCTAGAAGACAGTATTTCGAAAGAAACCATGACTGAGTTTTCACTACTTGAAATGTAAAAGAAACCCCGTTTTCAAAATGTACGACGGATATTTAATCAGATGAATAATGTTTGGACTGATTTCAAGGGCTAACTGTTTTTTTTTCAGAGTTTTAAAATAATTCCACTAGTTCTATTATTCTAAGTTAAGAATATCTATTTTCTAGAACTATTCACGTGAAAATTTTTCTTGATCACTATTTATATATTCTGAAGTTGTAGTCCTTTTTTCTTAACCTTTAACAAAGGATTATGCCTTTAGAAAAAACTTCTTAATAAATTGATTTCTATACTTTCTTAGCTATAAACTAGGAGACTCAATTAACCCAATTCTCTCCTTTTTGCCTCTGTTAGTTCTATTTTTTATCTGGTTATACTTGTAATATTGTTTCTTGTTTTTCTTTGTAGTCGTTTTTCATAGTTTTAGATATTAAACAAAGTGGTGCATTACCATAAGGATCGATGTTAGTTAACATTGATGGGAATTGAGAATCAAGAAATGGTTTTCTTTTCAAGAAATCTTGAGAAAAAATAAAGGACCAGGGGCACTTTCAGGGTTCTGTCGAGAATGGGGGAAGGATTCGAGAAATGATCTTAACGCGGAGAATTCATGTTCTAGAATTTCTCTTAATAATGCAATGTCAAGAACAAAGCAGACAGTCTTGTAAATTACAAGCCTAGAAAAACCAAAACAAAGAAAAACTTATAAGGTTAGAAAAATCAAGTGTTTTATCCTGTTTCACCAGAACTCTTGTTACTTAAAACCTTACAAGTACATAAAAATGTGAAATGATGAGCATACCAAAGTGTTGAGCTTAGATTAAGCACCAATATGACAGCATTGTTTATAAGAAAGATCTATGTCAAAATACATTGTTTAACTCTTAATTAGAAAATTATTCCTACTGTGAAACTTCATCTTTAACAAGAATAACCTATTTTGTGAAACCGTAACCAACTTATTCGTGTTTTAAACTTTCGAAACATAATGTCCACATCCCAGATCCATCTTCTTCACAAGGATTTTTAGCAGCAATTTGATATTTTCGCTAAGGATATTTAACATCATTAATGAATAAGCTTTCAGAAGACTTGCTGCTAGTTTGGACCGATATAACTTCACGCATTATGAAAGCTAAACCTTGAAACTATGTTTATTACCTGCACCACATGGACAGATTTTCGTTATTTTCATTGTAGATTAACGAATCTTTAAATGGTGTCAACTACCTCTATGACGTATTTTCAACTTTATTCTTGCAAGGTTTCTTACGAAGTGAAGTCACAAGATCATTGTTTGGTTCAGGTATTATCTAATCAATAGTACTACTATCCAGCTTAGCAAATATTCCCACTTCTAACTAGTCATTCTCCCTCAGGTGATATCATTTTTTTCTTGTTAATTCCTTGTATTTCTTTTCATTTCGTAAGTTCAATCCAAATTCATCCTATTCTGGTGCACCCAAAATTCTATAGGTAAAACAACCCTAGAAGTAATTAATATTAACGCCAATCCTGGTCACAGCCTATTTGTGAGTAGTTATCTCTTCCAATAATAGTATATAATAAGAATATGGTGTCACAAAAAATTGAAGAATTTTCCAATAAGTATAAATTTGAACTAAATAGCATAAATACCACAGCTGAAGAGAAATTCTCTATTTAAAATGATTTGAATTACTTTCTCTGAATCAAAGTCTAACAAGATTAACTCTTAGGAAAAAGATTCAAATGGATTTAGTTATGTTCTAATACAACATAATAAGAAAATTTGCTAAGGGCTAAAAAATTCAATAATACCATTTAGAAGCAAATTGTATTTTCATTGACATGATACTAGTAACGCTTGATTAATCATGTCTAACTTATTTAACTTGCGCAAACAAGAATATCAGTTTTCCGATTTAAGTATTCCATAGAAACGCCTCAAATACGAGTTTTTCATAAAACCAAAACTTATTTACTCTGAATATTTGCAGTAATATATATATTAAATTGTTTTAGGTTTTGCATTCTTTTTTATGTTTAAGAGGTAAGAGAAAACTATTATTCATAACTAGGAACTTAAATTAGAATGAATGAGGTTTGCATCATTAGAAGTATTAAAACCCCCAGAATGTATCTGTATCTATTCTAAATTACTGGTAACTATTATTAAACAATCTAAGAGGGCAATTTTATTGTACTTCGCCAATTTGGAGCTCAGTTTTGACTATTTTACAGTTGATTTTAACACGAAAATTCATTTATCCAAGTAACTATCGTTGGGATTAATAGCGAAATTCTTTGAAATTGTTGGAACTGAGGTTGAGGAAAGCCTTAATTATCATTAATAAAATGTAGCTATCATTTTTCAGAATGTTTTGTTGGCTTTTATCGCTCATTCAGGAAAATTTGACATTTAACAGTAGCCTTTTATAAGGTTTCCGTAATCTTGGAAATAGGATACATTGCGTGAAACTCTATACAATTACTTTATTTTCTAATCATGTTTATTGTTTCATCTAAATTCGTCAGTTTTTTCAACTTTTAAGGCCTGTTTAAGCTATGGACGAGTGTTTCGTGACGCATTACATGAATTAACGTTGACAAAAACTGCAAATTATTCCTTTATCGACTTTTTTTAACAAAATATTAAAAACTTCCACAAAATAGAAATTAAATTTAAAGATTCTTTTCTTATAGTTATTGGTTAATCAACACAAAATTTGATAGGATTATAGCAAAGCCGATTGATTTCGTGTTTTCAGATGTGCAATTTTTCAACATTTGACTTTCCAGAGTGAAGTTTAGCTCAGTTACAAGTAAATGGAGAAGAAAAAACCTGAGAAATGGTTTTAGAAGTTAGATATGATTAATATTTAGGGTCCGAAAAGATTCATATCATCTATAGAGTTATTGTTCATGATGTTACGTTTGAATGTATGTTTTTTATATATCTGTAAAATAAGTGAAAATCACCCTCAAAATTAGCCTTTTTTAGGGTTTAAAGTATTCATCCTTATCCAATACCTTGAAACAATACATGGTTGGAAAGGTTTTTTAAATATGAAACATATTGTGAAGGATAATTTTCTATTTGAGGTTAGTTTCGTGACAACAACTAAGAAATACTATGTACATTATTCTTAGTAATCATGGTTCTTTTATACTTTATATTGTTTTAATACTCCAAATTTTATGTGAGTAAGTGCTAGGTTTAGTTTTCAATATCTTTGGAGCTTTGTAGAAGAGTTGAAAGGGTGTTATTGATTATATGGCTATCATATTAAATTCTTAAAAAACATGGCTTAACCAAAAAGATAAGCACTATTGTTTATAATAGCTCATAAATTTTACATATGTGCTAGAACTAAGAGCTTATAGAAGTACTGTAGCTTGTTTCTTCATTATTTTCTAGTAAGTATAAAATAAAAGTTCCATAATTTGATAGAATTTGGTATGCTACATAAAGTTGATTATTTCAAATCCTATACTTTGCTATGAACCCTGCTTCTTACTTTTAAAAGCCCTCAAAAACAACACTTAGTTTTTTTATACCTTAAGTACTCCGAGAACTAAGTTTTCCAGTTCCTGGATATTCCACCACAAGTACAACATGGCTTCAAAAGAAAAGAGTAGAAAAGTTTCTTCCAACATTGAAATCTTAATATTTTAAGAATGAACTGTTAGTAATGTTCCAATAGTTGAGCCTCATAGGTTACAATAATGTTGTAACAAGAATTGAGTGGTATACATAAAGAATAAAATCATGGCTTGGTATTGTCATAGCCTTGAGAAATATGAAAACAGTTACTTAAATATAGACAAACTCACATTAAAAACAAATAGAAAGCATAGTATATCAGAAATGTTTTGTTTAAATATTTAGTTTTTTCTTTGGTGTCAAAAGGCCAACTATTCGCTTAAAATAATAACATTTACTGAGGTAGATGTAAACACGTGCCGCTCAAGTGATGACAATGACAGTCAGCTGAACCAGCTTAAAAAATGAAAACATATTTATAAGGAACGATTGCATTTGTAGAATCTATGTAGTCTAGTTGAAACGAGTATTTTTTCATGATCCAAAGAATTTGACTACGAAGTGTATATACAACAGGGAAAGAAAAAATATTGAAAAGAAACATTGAAAAAATCTGATATATTCATCCACGAAGCTCTACTAATTGTCAAGATGACCAGAGAAATAGAGTCGGTCCAAAGATGTTCGAGAAATCGAGAAATTACCAAGAAAGAGTCAAGATGCGAAACTATGAAAATAAAACGAGACGAGAATTGAAAATAAAGTTCGGTGTTTCGATAAGACTATATCGAGAACATTTCCCGAATCTCAACCATATATCTGTATTATTATATAATAAAACAATATCCTATATATATAGTTTATCAATAAGATAACTTCTTTGGCAATTTTCAACAGATTAATATAATAACGAGATATTAAGTGAACAGAGTTAGCTATTTTTAATTCATATTTCCACAATAATCTTCAAGTATTTTCTTATTTTTTTACTGGGAGCTGTAACTAATTACCAAAACCATCCCCCTGTTCTAATAAAGTGGTCTTATACCCTTTAAAATTCAAGTAGGAAAGATAAAAAGCTATGAGTGTATAGGTTTACAGATTTCTGTGCATTTTTCTTATTTTTGTTTCCTATGCTTTCACTTTTTCTCAAGAAATTAAAGTATCCTTGAGAAGGTTTGACGCGGAAACACGAGACAACAATACCTAATTGACCTTTCATAGATATCCTTAAAAAAAATCCCAAAGGCTTTCCCTTCTCTGAAAATCGGTGAATGTGTTATTTCTCTAGAGTCGAAATCTATACTGCATAGATTTGAAATTTGGGAGATATTGAATTTATTTTATGGAATAATTTCAGTATTTTGTGAATTTTGTTTAATTTAAAGTTCATAATTAACTTCTTGGAAATGATTAACCGAACGTATAAGTTGCAAGAAGGAATATTTTAGTTTGTAAAATATATATTCTTTGAACTCTTAAAGTTCTAATAAACTACTACAAACTAATTTTATAAAACAATACATTTATTTTCTTCACTTTTTTTCTTAATATATTTATTCTCGTATGCAGCCTTAATACTCATTTCAAATACTTCTTTGACATTAGTACCTTTTAAGGCACTACAGTTAATTTTACCTTTTGCTCTAACTTTCTTTGCAAGTTTTTTTATTTCTTTTTCTGTTACATGATCTTTCATATGAGTACTATAATTCTGTACAAGGTCAATTTTAGTGCCACAAAGTATAAAGATATAGTCCTTAGCTAGATTTGAATTTCTTATATCACGCACCCAAATATTCTCAAGATTGCTAAAGTTTTTCTGTTCTACAGAGCTGTAGCAAAGAATGAATACATCAGTTTCAGAATAACAAAGACGAGTTATATTAATTAATTTTTCTTGTCCACCTGTGTCTATTATTTCCACATCTACAACCTCAGTGCTTGATATAGGAAATTCAACAAAATACCTTTCTAATACTGTTGGAGGATATCTATACCTTTCTCTTTCCAAACGAACAGGATCCAAATAAGCTAATATAAGACATGTTTTCCCAGTTGCTCCATCTCCTATAAGTGTTACATTAATTTTCTTGTTTTCCATTATCTTCTTTAGATTTTCTCTTTTAATAAATAATCGTAAACAAAACATATATTTTATACCTACTTTTTTACAAAGATTAAAATAAACAAACATGAAAAGATTTAAAAGAAATAATCGATCAATTAAACAACAGTATAAAAATAGACAAAAGAATGATAGCTTTGAAATAATCTGGTAATATAAAATAATATATTTTATTTATTAGGAATTACGACGAAGTTCATGAGTGGAAACAACCAAAAAAATTCAAAAAGGAAATTGAACTGTTTCTTACAAACCAACCAAAAGATCAAATTATTTTTTTCTAGTATATCTTTTAGATTATTTCAATTTAGTTTAACATATTGTCCTATATATGTATTAGAAGAACTCTTCATAAACCTTATTTTGATGTTTCCAAATCTTAAGGAAATTGGGTATTCTTGTTTTTCTATTTAAACATAGAATACACTGGTCTACTTTAAACTCAGAAAATTTCAGCTTTTTCTCAAACTTACAAGTTTCTCATGATCTAAGCAAAGTTACGTAATTTATAACTTATTGTTTTATTATAGAATTGGAAACTGTAAATTTCTTGATAATGTATCTCTTGGGAATTTTCTAAGAGTAGAACATAATCTTAAAAGTATCTGGTATATTTATGCAGCTTTTATTTACTTTAGCCTTGTCAAAAACAAGTTTCATGACACTGATATATTTGATATATTAGAAGATATTTGTATTTTGAGCCAACTTGAAATCTTAAAGTAAATTCACCATCTTTTAATTATTAGAATAACTGAGGATAGAGAGGTAGAAAAAGCACGAACCTATGAATCCCCTGTAGAACAAATTATAGAATGTTTGAAAAATATGCCAAGACTGCGTTCTTTAAAGTATATATTCTTTTTTTTGTTAAAAACAGTGTTCATGGAAGATATTATGGTTGTTCTGTTTCTGACCAAAAAGCACTTCAGTCTTTAGTTAATATTCATGAAAATTTACTTATTTTAAAAATTGGAGAATATGGTTTTACACCACAAAATCGTCCTCAAAAACTAAAAGATTATGTGACTGCAAGGTTACGAAGTCAATATGATAAACTATATTTTTTACTTGAGTCACATATGTTTTTTATGGGTATTGTCTTTTATTGGTTTTTACTTTAGGAGATGGGCGTACAGGAAAAACTTCGACATTAAGAAATCTATGTGATAAACCTTTTTCAAAAATTATGGAGTCAACAATTCTTTTAGAAGATTCAAATATTTTTCAAGTTGGCGGAAGAAATGATGTTTTTAAACCAATTAAAAAGCATGAGTGGACAAATCAAAGAGTAAAAAATGTAGGAAGTTTTTATTATTCTTCTGATTGTGAAGAAGTTGAAGAACCAAAGTATAAGTTAGACTTTGAGAAAGAACTTATTGAAAGAATAATAAGTGATGAAGACTTTTCTTTATATTTTCGACGACAAAATGCTAGGTTTAAACACTTTGGTGGTTTTTGTCGTGTATATGATTTTGGTGGACAAGAAATTTTTTCTTCTGTTCATCATATTTTTATGACTCCAAGTGGACTATATGTAGTTGTTTTTAAAATGATTAAAACAACTGAGAAAGATATAGATAGATTAAGGTATTGGTGTGAAAGTGTAATAAGAAATGCACCAAATGCATCTATTATGTTTGTTGGAACTTATTTCAACAAGTTTCTTACAAAGAATGAGCTAACACTTGAAGACTTAGAAAAAAAACTAAAATCTCTTATTTCTAGTTTATCTCAAAACTTGAATATTATTATGAACTCTGGTAGTATTTTCTTTCCTATTGAAAATTCTAAGAGAGGAAAACAACTAAGAGTATTAAGAACAACTGTTAGAGTTCGTTTAAGTGATCCAGTTGAGGGTGCTTGGAAAAGTTCACTTCCGCGCATTTGGATTTTATTTTTGGATAACTGTCGAGAAGAAAAGAATTTTATGACGCTTAAATCTTTTCGACAAAAAGTTAAGGAATGCAAACTTGATAAAAATTCAACTGAAAAGATGCTTGAAATATATTCTAATGAAGGAATATTGCTTTTCTTTCCCAGTTTGGAATTGAATGAAGAGGAAAACTTTATATTTTTTGAACCTTCTTATCTTGCACAAGCATTAGGAAAGTTTATTCGAGATCCTAGTTTTCACCAACTTGCTTTTCAAGTACCAAAAAAATATTTCCCTTTATATAGAGACTATGTAAATACTGGAAAAATCACAAAGAAATTGATAAATGTATTATTAAAAAAATATTCTATTAAAGAAAGAAACTATATAATAACTTTGGCTCTTAGGCATCTTGTGCTCTTAAAATATGGCGACGTGAATGATGTTTACCTTATTCCTGAACTATTGCCTGAACTTGGAAACAGTACAATTAAGCCAGAGTTTAAACAGAATATAAAACTAATATCTTATTATCCTACTACTTTTTCGCTGTTTGGATGTATCTTGCTGTATTTTGTACGGTTAAAAGATGTTACTGAATCTTACTTGTACAAAGGATTTGGGAGATTCATTTTTAATTCTGAAAAAATAGTGGATGTTTTTCAAGTTAAGGATAAAATTATTGGGTTTCAGATGTTTGGAAGATTGGATTTACCTTGGTTAAATCACGTTGTGAATGATATTCAAATAAAGTTATTAAAATAAGAATAATTTCTTTTGCTTGCAATATAATAGAGAATAGTTTAAAAGCTATGAAAGTTTGAAATAACAAGAACTGTTGTTTATCTTTAATAATTATTGCTTATTTCTTAGTTTCATATTCTCAATAATATTTGTTATAGAAAGTTGAAGTTGTACTCACGCTTAAGCCGATGAAGGTAAAAGCAAAGAAACTAGGAATATATTTACATAATTAGCATACAGTGAGAACTCATATAAATAATCTATTCCATAAAACCAGACACAAGAGATTAAAGCAAACCATTATATATATGTATATACAGCAATATGAATAAACCTATGTGATGGTAACAATCTTTTATATAAACAAACTTGAATAGCTAAGAAATCTTAAAAAAATTGAAACACTTAATAAATGATTTTAAGTTTTGTGTGTATTAATCAGTTATCAATTATCATAACAGTATTAAATAACTTAAGGATAATTGTAAATATATATTTTGGTAATTTAAGAAATAACCAATCTCAAAGTAGAATCTTAGAAAAACAATAACAAGGGAGCAAAGCTAAAAGTGAAGTAGAGAACTCTATGGTGTCGGAACACAAAGATGAAGAAAAGGATAATTAACTAGTTAGATGAGTGTAAGACTAGTAGACATTGAAAATCTACAAAAAAAAAACAGAAACTTCACGGAAAAAGGCCAATAGCAAGCTAAACAATGTTACAAGAGTAGTTCAATACAGATAATTACTCTTAGAATCATAATATTCAAATAAATTATCTTCTAATAAATATTAAACAATTTCTTGTTTCCCTTCAAAGCCATTTTTTAGAAATTTGTCTTTTGATCGACTTGTTAGTCTCCCAAGGTAGCTCAAATAAACTCAGCTCATATACCAAACACTCTTTTGGGTATATTATTGTCACTTAAAAGTACCTTTCCGTTTTGATAGCTCATCCCGAACAGATAATTTGCTATAAAATTCCCAAATATGGCGGTGAGAAATAGCAAGGGTAATGCAAAGCCCATAAGACGATTAGCAAATCAAGCAGTGGCCCCACAGACTCTGTGTAGGGAAACACGCCGGGGGGTCGGTCCTGTTGCATTAAAACAGAAGATTGCGTAGTTACTTCGCATCCATGTGGTCACTGTTGTGGACTCACTCATGGGTGTGCAAGTGCAGATCCTTATTTTAACTTGATAAGAAACGACGATGCAGTCAGCATGAAGCATAAGAATGCTGGTTACGCACCTGAGAGAAAAAACACAATATTTGCAAATTGAATATATAACTAAAGTTCAGATTGCTTCAAGATCAGTTGAAATAACTGTAATGTACGTTCCAGTAGTTGCTAATACTGCATCTCTAATCGTGGAAACAACCTCTACAGAGATAGAAATTGAACCAGCGGCTGATAATACTCGTAATAAAAGTTCTCTCATAGTACCATAAGATACACCAGCCATAGAAGTTTCTAATTTGCTACAATCCACAGGCCCATCACTTAGAACTGGGGCTTTAAGTGCTTTGCAAGTTCAAGGCACACAAGAGGTGATGAGCAGTGATGCTACATCAGCGGCCATTCGTGCCTGTCTCGCGAAGATTTCTGAGTCTTGTACAAGTGGAAAGTTTTTCAGTAGCAAGAAGTTGGGATCCCAACCCAGAGCAGCGGTTCTGGGGCTGGTGTAGCTACGGCTGAAAGGCTCAGATCTCCGGTGCCATCGTAAAGATTATCATCGCGCACTTCCACTTCCTCGTGATGTAGCGGAATAGATTCCAACCGAAGCCTTCTTAGTTTTGACACTCAAACTATGAGGGATATGCAAGGTGGAGGAAAAAAAACAGAGATATCAGCAGTTATTGGGGAATATTAACCGACGAACGCTACATCGGTCAAATTTTTTTAGTACAAGGCGGTTGATCATAGGTATGAAAGCCCTACTGAGCGGTAACTATAAGAACCCAGACCTTATTAACCTAATGAAGGATATTGCCAAAGAGAAAAGCCTTTGGAACGGGATTATATCGCCAGATTCGATACACAATGCCTTACCTGTAGATATAAGTTCGGTTCACTGGTATGACACTATCGTAGTTGCAGTATATGCCTCTGCTAAGGCTTCCGAGGAGAGAAAAATGTATGGGCAACCTTCCTCCATCCACGGGTGTAGAGATTTTAGGTGGTCACAATTGTGTAGAAGGAAAAATTACCTGAGAAGAAAACTAAGAACAGAGGAGTTGGTATCTGCACGTTAATAAGGGGAAGAAAAAGTGAGAGGATTTCCAGAAAACATGCTCTTATGTTGCAAGGTTTAAAACCTGCTACCTTTGACCCCGCTCCAAAATTACTTAGATCAGCGAATGATCTTGAGTACATGAACATAATATACGGGATTATCATGAGTATTTTCAAGAGATTTACTCACGTGGGTAGTACCATTGTTTTATAGTATTTTGAAAACGAACTAAACCAAATCTGAAGTCTGTTGGGAGTTCCTTTGCATAATGCGTAATTATGAATGAAAAGAAGACCAGGAGATTAGGATGATGTAATGAAATGCTGGCACCTTTAAGATGGAAGCTGCTAGGTTTTATGCCCTGGTGAAAAACCTGTCAAAGTATTTTCTGTACCTAGAACAGGAGGCGAGAAGCCTCGCTATCCAAGACCTGACAGACTCACCAAAGATACCCTATCAACTGAGACTATAAATCAGTTCCTGCTTTCTTACAGAAGAAGTATGAAGATGCTTGATCCACAATTCAATTCCTACATGTATTTGGGTAATAACTTGTTCATTGACTTTTGTCTGATGGGCACTTCACGTAAATAATAAATTTCTTGAGGGAGAGTAGAGAGGGATTGTTAGCAGAAAGTAAGGATACCCCTAAAATAGTTTTAAAAAAGTTTTGTGACTTAATAAAGATACCGCCTTGCAGAGGCTTACCAAGTTCTTTCATGTGATCAGAAATATTATAGCGGAAAATTACGTGGCCCGGATAGATAGCTACGAAAATGGAAAGCTCTTTGAAACAAATGTAATGAATACTCCTGTGAAGATACAAATGACTAGGCTATCTTGGCTAATATGATCTTAGCTAACATCGATCCCTCCAAGATCCTAAAAGGTCCTCAAAAAGGGGGTTGAAGCACAGTGAAGAGCTGTAATTGATAGAGTCCAGGTGGTGAGCCATGGTCAATTATTTAGAAGAGGACAGTAGCAAATAGGGTGACTCCTGAATTGCTCTCGACTAGTAGCAGGAAGAAAGCATAGGACACATCCTAAGGGCGTCCATAAGGAAACCCATAGATAACGAGGGGCGTACTAACACTGTGAAAATTTAAAAAAAAACAACGCTAACGAAATTTTGTAGTTCCCAAAGAGCGACAGCAGGTGCATAGTCATTAATGTTACTAAACTAAACAATACACGTACGTTGGTAGTTCTGGGTTCAGTGTATTTTTCTTCCAGTTTCAGAAACAACGCCAAATACAAATCATCACTGCTCATTATGCTACACATTTGCAGCATGAAAAGGCATCAGAATGACGAATAACAACATGAAACTTATTTTTGATGCGATGATGGAATCAGAAGCCAACATGATTATGGGTCCGTGGTTAAACACGGCCAATTTTGCCGTATTATTAGAGAGAAAGATAACGAGAAAATCAATGCCAATAGTGTCATCTCCCTACTATGATAGTAGATAGACTAGATCTAAAGATCTATAAGTATGGTGATTTGAAAAGGAGGCGCTATATCTCGCAGTTGCTGTTGATCAACGACGGAAGATGTAATTATTTCCTCTTGGGTCGGGTTGCTTTATTGAAAAGGAAGCTCTTGCCCGAACATGGTCTAGAGAACTATAACTCAGGTAGCCAGGCTAGCCACCTGATGGGATATCTCATAGTAAGAACTATTTTCCTGTGCTATATAAATATAATTACTGCTAACTGCTAGAATTGGAAGTTAGTTTCCTTAGATTGCTATAATGTAATCCTGTTACTTGTACATAAAATAAAGCTTAAAAAATAGTTAGCTATGTTTATTTCTGACTTTGTGGACTCCTTAATTGTATTTGTGTACTACTTGTATGCTAAAAAAATCTAGTTGAGAGTAAAAGATGTTATCTCTTCGGCAATTACCTTGATCAGAGCAAGACAAGTCATTAAATTTGTAAAAACACTTTAGGAGTAAGAGATGGGCTTCCAATAAAGCTTGGTAAGCGGACACCAATTCTTCCTTTCCTTCAGGGCAAAAATATTAAGATGTTTTGTAAAATAAGATGTCATTGGAAGACACATGTAGATTCGCACCATAAGACTATGGTTGACGCTTTTCAGCTGACCATTAAGAACTAGCTACATCTGTTCAACAATTTGCCAAGTATCGCTTTTGTAGATAATAACATATAGCAATCGGACTTCAGCGATAGAGTAATAGGGAGAACATACTTATTGCATCACCTTGCTCAGGTCAAGCTAGTGGTGCTTGCTCATAGGCCGAGTTGGAAGAAATAGGATACCCCTCCGATGTATATTGGGTACCCAATAGCTTCACCAGTGTTGATCTAGTTAAGACAATCAACAGCGGGGATATCTTTCACACTAATTTGATAAAACAGTCAACTTTAAGAGGTATCTCTAGGAAATTGTTGATGAAGACTTGGACGACATATTATTGCCCGACGAGGATGATGAAGTGAACCCGATCTCCGAAGAAACAGAAGTCAGCGCCGTCATATCAACCATGTTCCCAAGAGCTGATGGTGAATCACAGGAAATTAAAATGAATCTAGAAATTGTATGCTTATAATATTGTAATGCGGTAACAAAAGATCACTCCCAAATCCATATATATATATATATATATAAGTTAGAAAATATACCGTTATTCCCGTTTGGCAAATATGTGTTCAAGTACTCAAAACTAGACCGGCTTCTGCTAAGAAAAGCAAGTTTATTAAGGAAAAGTTATTTGTATGGAGAAAAGGAAGCTAGTGAAACTTATTTTGGCTACTTAATTTCGTTTGATAGCATTTGTAGTTACTCAGAAAACAAATGAACCTAGGATGATAGATGATTTCGTAAAAGTCATCAAAGTGTTTTATGGAGATATTAATCAAAAACATATTTTATAAAAGTACTTTGAAAATCTAGGGGAAATAAATTTTATACATCTTTTGATATGGTGTCTGAATTTTACTAGCTGAGTTCATCGAAAAAGCCAAGATATATTTCAACGTAGTTTCCAAGTATGAAGCTCATAAGTCGAACTTTACCCCCTATGAGATATAATTCAACTCCAGTTTTATTTCACCAACAGATGGTGAATCACATGATAGTAAAAGAAATAAGCGGAAGGAGATATTATGTTATCATTCAGCAGATAAATCATAGTTTGACCTCAGCCAACACATTTGATAAGTTTCTCAAGATATTTAGAGGATTCCTTAGTAACCAAATAAAGGCTAAGGTAAGTATCAACGCTCAAATGTCTACTACATTCTCTACGGAAATAACTTATTTCCGTCAAAGAGGGGGAAGATGGAACTATAATCCTGTATATTATGAGAAGATACTCAAGATTTCAAGGATGTAGTTATTATATTAACTTGCTGTAGTGACATAATTGGAATAGTGACTTTCATTAGCAGTTCCTATGATAGGTGATCTTAGAGGTAAATTTATGATGAAGTAATCACAAATGAAGGGGAAGAATTCCGATCATGAAAGAAGAAAAATGAAAGGACCGGATTATCAGATGAATTTTCTAAATAATTCGAGGAGCTCAAGAGGATCACGTCGGTTGAGGCTATGTAAAAGATACAGACATTTGATACAGACTAGGATATATTTTATGTGACTGAGGCAAACAAGGAATACTGTTGTGACAAAATATTTTTGGGCGAGTTAGTAGGATTGGGAAGCACTTTGTTAAAGAAGACTATGTAACGGCTGAGTTTATTTTCCGGCAAGTTAAATAAGAATAAGTAGAACTGGGAAGTTTTATACAAGGAAATATACCCTATTGCAAAAAATATTTAGCTGATTTTCATATTAGTTGCCGTGTCGCGCATCTCCGATTCCCGTGTATACCATCTATATGAATATTAAGGCTATTATCAAAGGAGGATCTAGAATTAACAATGAAAACATTTATAGGCTTCTAGTTAAGATTCTGAGCCTAGAACAGGAAAACGTGGTAACATGCCAGGTAGATGGTAATAGCAAAATCTTTGCTGATATGTTATTGAAATGGGAAGTTCATGCGGAGAACGGGGATGAAGAAATAGGGGTTGCAATGGTAGAAACAAGAGAACCCCCCATGAGAGTCATTGGATACGGGGGTGAAAAACTTCCATAGGAAAATTTTGCAGCTCTTACCGGCAATGAGATGAAAAAAAAAGATATGGCACCCGCAGTACCTAGCGATATCAGAGCTAAATCTCCAGAGCAAGATAGCTTTGGCACCGAGTTTCTCGATGGAGACCTTGGGCATTGAGTTTGCAAGGACGAGGGGCTTGACCATAGCTCAAAAGAAATGGCCTGTAAGACAAGAAAATTCTCCATGGAGAGTTCTTCAAACTCGGTGGCGACTTTCTATGGAATCTTGGATTGAACTACTGCTCAATCTGAATACGAAGGATCATCAGACCAGCTATAGAGGAGCTATGTATTGCTGAAGAGTACTATGAAAGCATAAATATAAGGGTTCGTGCTACAAGGTTATATCCAAATAAGGAAATGAATACGAGGACGTTCAAACAAACGAAACCATTTGATAAGGATTGATTGTCTGTGTTCAACCTTTGCTAAGAGGGGAATTGATTTCAAAATTGGGATGCCAAAATCATATACCATCAAAAGGTTGATGGGATTGGTGATAGTATCCAATTAGCAAAAACTGGTGATATGTTAAAGATTCCCTAAGCTTTTTTTGAAAGACAGATTGTTCACATGTATCTTGAAGGTCCTCATTCTCATTTACGAGCTGCAGTAGTAGGCCTACCAAACTTTTCATGGAGGGTTGTCGAGACACATGGCTAGAAAATGACAATTCAAAGTATTTTAAAGAACTTAAAGTAAACTGTGTCTTCTCTAGTAAGGTTCCTGTGCTGCCAAAGCTTCACTACCTATAGTGAATGGTGTTTGGAGATCCTTTTAACTCCTGGTATTTGACTTTTGTATGTGAACCTGAAGTGTTGCACCCTCGCTCTAACGGATGCATTCTCCAGATTTAATTAACTTAATTCTGTACCACGGACCGGTGCAAAAAATTGGTTACTGCATTGGCAGACTTCGATACCAATCAGAAATCCTAATCTAACTCCACATTCATAACGGATCGAGGTTTACACTTCACAAATCGAGCGATAGATTTATTAAGTAAGGAATTTAGTGTTACCCGTCTTTTCGGTGTTAGTTACGCTATTTGGACTAGCGGTTAAATCAAAGTGGTTCATAAAAATTTTCATGGTTTCCTGAAGGTACTGGAATCTGAGCAAAAATATCAATAGAATCAATGGCCATAGGTTTTGGACATAATGCAAGTAGAAATCAATGAATAACCACTTAAGACTAGGATACTTTCAGGAGAAAATGAGACGCCAGGTGCTAATTACCTATTCCTGTTAATTAATCCTCAGAAGGAATATATTGATGCCAACAGCTTCTCGAGGGTGATCTCGAGGAGATCAGACGGGGAAGCTAAGCTTGCACGTACCGAGAAGGATGCAATGTTTCAGTTCTCTAGAAACCTTCGAGATCAGACACGAGTATTAAATGAAAAGTACCTGAATACACATTGCCGTTGAAATCGAAGTGCAACACCTATTGCAATAAGAGAAATAAGCTCTTTCATAAGGCGCTCATTCAGTTCTAGATTGACGAATGATGCTTAATTAATACAACCAAGACTCCAAGGAAGGTAAATAAGATAGAACTGGAGTAATTGATTCCGTGTAAATTAAGAAAATTATTTTCAATAATACATATCGGGCCCCTAATTAATGACATGCTAATGATAGTTCATGCATCTAGGCTACATTTCTACGAGCTATCATGGTATGTGTCTGATAATGCCTTTACAACGTTTTTATCAAAAGATGAGATGAGTTTGAGGTAGATAGACTCTCCCACCGCTACTAATCGAAGGGAGAGTTGTGACTCTAGGTACATTAGAGGGTTCAAGACCAGAGATGATACCTTGGAACATCTCGGAGCAATGTATCGAGTTGTTAAGAATGTGAAACTAACATACTTATAAAACCAAAAGAAATCGGCGAGAGGATACAGTAATTCTAGAATGGCTCTGGGGTGGATCTATTACCATATACTTGGTGATATAAATGTTGGAGGGATTGGCAAAATGCAATCTAACCTTAGGAAACATCACTTGATTGAGGGTAACCCGTAGCAGAGCAGGGATGTCATACTTCACCATGTAGAAAACTGTATTGATTTAGAGAATTCAGTAATGAGGAATCTCATTAAATGCAACAGCATGGGGGACCTCATATCATTTTCAAAGTATATGCCACGTAAGTCTAAAGCAAGGTTGTACTCATACAACAAACGAAAAATAAGAATCATGAGCCAGGCACAGATCAATGGAATTCATATCAACATTGGGCTGCCTGTGTTGAGTGAAGAGCACTTTTTCACTATAGGGGATTCCGAATGTGCATGGAGATATGATTCATTAAGGACAGCGCAACTCCTAATGAGTTGCAAGTTTCTGAATAGATTAACCTCCAGTTTTATTGCTCTAGAACGGTCAAGTGCAAGAAGAGCCTTAATGCTAAGCGGCATTATTGAGAGAACACCTTGAGGAATTGACCACTCCTAGGATCTATGAAAGAAAATCTTAAGATTCGTGTTTGACGGAACGCCACCACAAAGCAAAACGGAGATATATGCATTTAATTGTTACAGGAATATTATATTAATAAAAAATTTGAGAGCCACTAAATAACTCCACTAAATTTGGAAATTATTTCTGATTTAGAAATCCATATGAGTATCAAAAAATTTTGAGGAACTCTACATTGATGAGAATATGTGGAAACATCTTTCGTTTGACTTGTGACCATTAACTATATGTTGTTAAGATGTGTGTTTTCTTGGTTGCAAGAACCTGGAATTTCCCAAATATATATACAAAGTCAAAATATTTGGCTTTATGACCTGGTGAAAAGATATATCTTCTAATAGTTGATCTCGAAGGATCTCTGTCACGTTGAATTCGGTGAGCAACACACGCACTCGATATCCTAAGTGTAAAGATTTCAAAGTTTTGGAGATACTCTTTGAGAATATGAAGTCTAAGATTTTGGTAATATAGGTTATCGAGAGGAATTTAACCTGGAGGATTAAATATTTGTCAAAGTATCAGTATGATTAAGTTAATAAAGTCGACTTGGTAAAATGTATTTATTCTGGGAACTTACTTACACTCCTGGCTCATTATTTCCAATACGCGGCCGATATGCTGCTAGTGCTTATGTCTAAAATGGGAAGAAGTGAGTGTCTAGAACAAGTTCAAAGGTTGCAGAGTACAAAAATGCCTTTGGGTAATCGAATTGAAGATAGGGCCAGGCCACTTTAATCATATGAGTATTTTGACTTATTTTTTTAATGAAATACTCATAAGGCAGAGAATTTTCCGAGGTTCTACAACTTATGCAACGGCAAGGATAAATTTGGCTTTGAGTTTAGTCCTTGATGTGGTTATGTTGTTTCGGTTGTGGGATGTTAACAACTGGAAAAAAGGTTTATCTATTTTATGTTGAAGAAGTTCGATGTGTATATCAATTGATGATCGGTTGTCATATCATCAGCCATTGATAGGGGAGTATATGTGACAATTGTTGCGTGCAATTAATGAATAACTTATAAATAAAATCAATTGTAAGAAATAAGTGATTACGGAGTTCATGGATTTTGATTTTTGCTCTTTGGAGTATTGTACTCGACTCTTGCGATTAGATAATTAAATTTCCCAAAATGCAGACTTGCAATATCTAAAAACCAAAAATCAGTAAAATTCAGAATTACAGTCTTCGTAGGGGAAATTATTTGAAAAAAGCAGAAGCGAGATGACAGGTCTTGGAAAAAAGAATATGAATGATGTAAATAGGTGTTTATTTGCAAAGACAGAGAAATGAAAATATGAATAATTTGAAAAGGAAATCATTTGCAACAACAATAAATGACTTGGATATGTAATTGTCCATATCGTCTATATGTGTTTGAGGATACTTATTTCAAGGTCGATAACCTGATAGAGCTTGGAAAGAGTTTTAAAATGATGTAAGTAAAATATTCTTACTCCCGATATTTGTTGAGATATTGAGGTCTTATGATCTGTTGTTTCCGGTGCTTCTGTATTAGTAAAGATGTATTACGTAAAGTTGCACCAATTGTGCAGTAGTGTAATTTTGTATTGTAACTATATAAAGTGTAAACAGTCAGTAAGGAGAGAGTCGTACACTCGACTGCATAGTGTTTGACTAAATGAAAACATGAATAATTGGATCATTGATTTGCTCGAAGGGAAAAAGTAAAAAGAACAAATTTGGAAATGAAAATGTGAATATTTTCTTAAGGGGGTTATTTGGATTGAAGATGAAACGCAAGAAGAAGTTTTTATCACGAACCAAAGTATTTTCTGTTATATACTAATACTTAAATTCTAATTTGAGCACAAATCAATATCTTCTCAATTTCGGTGTTCAAAACCTATGGTCTAAAAACTTTAGTTACCTTACGTCAGATAAACTTTTATACATACTAGGACGTATATCTGTTCAACTGATGAAAAAGATCTAAATCCATCACCATTTCTATACAGGTCGAGTTATGGGACTGTTCTTAAAGTTGTAAGCCAATCCAAATTTCAAGATCTAAGTTTGATTAATAATAGAAGTGCATGTGGTTCCATCAAACAGGTATAGGAAAGCAATGTAACGAGAATTTTTTAACTTGTAGTATTTTGTTGGTACTTTTTAGTGCATTTCACTCTGTTTCCAGTGCCCTTTCCATTTTACTCAAGTAAAACGAGATCATTATTCTACAGATCGCTCAATCTGACTAAGTGTGGTGAGATCGCTGTTCTGCACATCGGTAATTTAGACGACATATGGTGGATTAATCTGCGGGGAAATGGCAGTTCTTAACCTAAATTAGTGTATAATAGTCCGAAGTCCAATAACTACAACCCACTTGAAAAAAAAACAAAAAATATTCATATACATTCTGAAAAGAAACTGCCAAAAAACATATTTGAGAATTACAGCGTTCTCTTATTTGAAGAATAGATAATTGAAAAAACTTTGGAAATAGAGTTAAGGAGAAAAATATCAAACTAATACTTGAATGACTAAGAATAATATATATCTAATAATATTTTGCAGTAAAGGGTTGATATTTTATCAACTATGAAGAATTTATACAGAAACTGAAAATAAAATAATATCTTTTCTGAATAATTGCTTCATATATAAACAATTCTTACCCCATACTATAAGATTTTAGTTGAATTAAAATTGAAAATAACTCGATCTACATATTTTTATGGATACAGAAATAACGAATCAATCTGTATGTGAGAAAAAAGCTCTAGTTGTCTAATTGAAATTTGATCTCTATAATGTTACCCTAATATAATTGATTCTAATAATTTATAACTAAATAAATATGAATAGTATATTTCCAAAAATTGTATTGAAGTTACATAAGAAAAAAAGTAAAAACTAATATAACAAGTTTATGACGATAAAAACAAGCTTTAATAAGTTTAATTACTCATTACTCTATTTGAGATGAAAGAAATAACTTAATACCTTAACTTTTTTCTTTCATCAAGAATTTTCCATTATATGAATATTAAACTGATATTAAATATGAACCAATAATATATTTATTTAATAGGTATTTCAAACTTTTCCAATAAATCTTGTTGTAAATGTATTCTCATATAACCATAACATTCTTCAACAACTTTTGGTCTTAACTCTTTCAAATATCCATTTATTTCTGCTTTTCTTACTTTTCTTGAATTATTTCCTTCTCTTGATAAACCAGTTAAAGTTGTTTTTTTCCCATTAAGAACTTCTTTTTGTATTTCTTCCATTTTTTCCATACTTGTATCTTCCATAACTTTATTTATAATATTTTCTTCTTCAATACCTAAATCTAAACCAATATTTTTAAAAAACTTTTGCATAAATATATATGGTTCTTTTCTTAATTCTCTATAATAAAGTATTTCAAATTCATATCCCATATTAGGTAATATTTTACTAACAAGTTCATATGTTAAAGCTGTTTGAATAGTTTTATATTCACATTCTTCTTTTACAACTTGATTTAATTTTTGTGAAGTTATATATTTATTAAAATAATGTTGATATGAAACTAATACAGCAATAGGATCTCTTATAATAGTAAAGTGTTTTTTACGAAACTTCTTTTCTTTAGACTCTATCTTTTCATGAAAATGTTGTTTTGCTATATGTATATTATTTTGAATTATTTCTATTACTTTATTTTTTGTTTTAGATTCTTTTCCTAAAGAATATCCTTTTAAAAGTATTTCTTTTGCTATATTTGGTACAATAAGATTAAAGTCATAGTTTTTTATATGATATTTATGATTATATTCACCTGAATAAACTCTTCCTTCATGTTTTGTATTTGTTGAAAAAAACATTACTTTATTTTTTGTCCATAAAGTATTATATCTTTCTTCATTTTCTATTTTATAACTATTATCTATTTCTTTTAAATGATTTACAACTGAAGTGATTATCCAAGATAATACAGTTGTTCCTGATTTCATAATACTAAAAGTTAAAAAACAATTTATATTTTCAATAACATATTCATGTTTATTTATATTTTTTGTTAAATTTATTTGAGGTGTATATGGTATTAATTTATTTGTTTTTGAAGGAGATAACCGAAGAAGAGAAATAGCATTTGTATGTTCTTGAGTTATAGGATTTGTTAAACTGATACTCGATAATAAATAAAGTATAAGAAATAAGGTTGTTATAAGTATTATGTTATTTAATATTTGTCTTAATTTGAATTTATTTGTAATTGATTCTTTCATTACTTTGTATTTCCAACTCTTTTATATTCTTTTGGGATTATTATGTTTATATTTATATACGGGATAACATATATTTAAATCATCTAATTGAGACAATATCTCGAATACTTTATCAAAGTAAAACCTATAATCTACGAGACAATAATTGAGAATTTAAAAATATAGTCTTGTCTCATTTTAATGTTATAAGAGTAAAAAGGGAGAGAGAATAAAAGGGTATTTTTAACTAGGAAATAAGAATTCATATTGAATTCTCAACTTAAAAAACCAGTGGTTTAATTTAACCAATCATATTATAATAAATTATATATAAACACTTTAATAGTTTTTTTATAGGATTCAGTTCACCTTAATTATAAATATTTAAAAATAATAAATAAAACAAACTAATATTGTTTTTATAAAAAGATATATAGAATATATACGTTGTTTGGTTTTTCAAAGTAACCAACTCATTCAACCAACATATTTTGGGAAGATTCACTAGAAACAAGTTTTCATGGTTTACAGGTCAGGTCTCGACACTGTGGACAGACCGAGAAGACTCCTAGAATTACTAAACATGAATGTTAATTTGGGTAGAAAATAAAAAAATGAGTAAAGAACTAGTCTATGAGAACAGAATTAATTATGGTAAAACTTTCGAATTTGTTTCATCAACTTTTCTCATGCTCCTTTGCAAAGTCTCCTTAACCTTACCTACTGTTTCAAAATCTAGTAAAAAAAAAACTGCTTTGGGTGACGAAAAATAAGAAACTCAGGGTAAACAAATTATATAATCTCTGAATATGGAGTTCGCCAAAAGAATAATAGTACCAGTAACAATTCTGTGACAAAGGCACTACTACTGGAAAGCAGATATTCTGTTATACCACATGCTCACTCGGATTGATTTCCATTGGCATACAAAAGCATATGACAGAAACTTTCCCTTTTTATAGATTAGTTTCTATCAACGAAATAATCTTGTTCTTGGTTGCTTGAAGTAAAGTTGAGTATCTACAGTTTTTTAGTAGTAGCCTGCTTCACTCTAGCTGATGAACACTACGATTAATGCGTTTAGTATGATCCCCGGCGGCAAAACAGAGTATTAGGTTGATTAACCAACACTAGTGTACTGTTTCCGTATAGTTAATCTCTATGCCTACTTGGATTTGTTTAAACTTGCCAAATATGATAAAGGTAGCTGTATTTTGAATAAACGAACCTAAACTTAGTTAACTTAGGCTCTCTTATCGTATGTACTGTAGATAACTATTTTGCATGCTTCAGTTTTATTGTACTGAGAAGTCAGTTACATCATGAATAAGTTTTAAGTACATACTTAGCTAGTTAATTTGTTTTCAAGTGGTTTGCTTCTTACCTATAGAGAATTCAATTTATTCAAGTGGATTTGATGGAGACAATCTTTGTAATTGGAGGACTTAATTATCATTTAGGATAATTGCCGAAAACAATTGAAGAGATAACAGCTACTTAACTACCAATTCCTACTATATGTGTTAAATATCACATACTAGCAAGGCCCTTAAGTAGGTTCTCCAACAGTAGGTTATTAAACATAATTTGTCCATTATTTTATTGCCTAGATTCTGAATTTGAACAATTACTAAAAGATTATGTTCCTTTATAATAAGTTTTGAGTCCTGATGTTCACGTAGTCTCCAATCTGGTTAACATCGGATATGAAGGAAAATTTCAGGGTTATTGAGATCCCAAAATGGTGCAGCTCTCCGATATGGCTTTGGTTTAGTTATGGTTAACAATTACAAAAGATTATCAGCTACTAGGTCTTTTTAATTATATTGGATTTATCCAATGTTATGAGGTTAGAGCAGCTTAGATAAGACTGTAATGCTTGGAAGTTCGATAACTAAGACACATTGTTTTGCTCTTCAGGAGCGAGTCCAGAAAGTGCTCGTTCAGACGTTTTTTATTTTCTTCACACTTATATGAACTCATGCACATTAATGACTTTCTGCCAAATTTTTGTGGTGTGTATGCCAAAGTAACTCATTCTTGGTTAGAAGTACTTCGTGGATTCTTACTTAGAAAATCCAATAAGACGAGCATTGTGAATATTGAGCTGTTATACCAGAACTACTATTCATCCATATTTAGTCATCTGGGAAACCTTTTACTGGAAGCTCCTATGTCGCTCTCTAGATAATTAACTCGGGAGCTAAATTACTTTCCCTTTATCTATAGATTAATATTTAATTAATACTGGTCGCTGGAAACCCTCGCTATACCTCGAATGCCAATAAGCATTTCCCAGTCTGGATCCTTAAGATAGGATAAATGATTAGAAAAATACTCACAAACATATATTTGCGTCGGGTCAATCTAAGGAAAGCCTTAGTTAATATTCATATCTGTAATCCCTAGGTACTAGTCTGAACACGAGCAGCCGCTTTAATTTGATATCGCTTCAACAACTAAAACCCAACAGATGATTTGGTAAAGAATAGCTCATATCAGAAAATAACTTAAGCTATGCTCTCAATTTATGCACAAACACTAAGCATAGAGCTAGACCCACTACAGCATTAGCCCATATTCAATTAGTCAGTGGCAATTCTTTAATCTATGCTGACTTTTTTCCCTATTACATCTAACTAGGGCAATGAAGAGAATAATATAAGGCTTGTTTATACTTCTCACGCGTGCACCAAATAGGTCTATTTTAAATATTAATAATTAACAAATTTTGTTATATTGATGTGTGATAATCTTGTTAATTGAAGAGTAAAGTATATGCTTTGAATTTGAAGTTTAGGAGATCTGTTAACATGTAGCTTCATGGTAACATATAAACAACAGATTTTTTCATAATTATACTAAGCGATTGAGAAAAAAAGATCCTAATGATAGAAATCCTAGCTCAGGTCGAGATATTGAAAACCTGTTTCATATTGTGTAAAAATTGTAGAGTTAATTATCTTTATGGTGTGTTACCTATTTTTTAAAGAGAAAATATATTTGTTTTATAATTATTAATGAATATTTGATATGAAATTAAGAACTTTGCTTATCTAACTAAAAATAAATAGTTTTATGGATTTTATGCTGTCTGTGCTATAGAATCATTTTTTGTTATTGGATAGGTTTTGCAATAGTAGTTGAAAAAAGAAAACCACTAGTTTAGGAATAGTATGAGAATTCCAATGTCTTTGGGGAAACAAGAGAAATATTATTCTTATATAATTATTGTCTTATTATTTGAGTTTATCTTTAATTTTCCTTTTATTTCTAAACTATTATTTTTTGTTCGAATAGAATACTAAACTGAATAACTTTATTAAAAACAAACAGAAAAAAAATAAAAATAAAACCTTCCGTTAAAAGAGAATAGAAATAAAGTTATTTCAAAGAAATTCATTCAAATATAAAAATATACAAAGAATAACAAAAGTTCAAAATATTTCAAACTTATCCAAGAGATCCTTTTGTAAATATTTTTTCATATGTTCATAACACTCTTCCACAACAGTTGTATCTAATTCATTTAGATATCCTTTTATTTCAGCATTTCTTACTTTTCTTGAGTTCTTTCCTCCTTTTGCTAATCCACCAAGTTTTGTTTCAACCTCTCCTTGAACAACTTCTTCTTGAACTTTCTTCATCCTTTCTAAACTTGTATCTTTTACAACTTCATCAATAATCCTTTCTTCTTCTCTTCCCAACTCTAAATTCATACTCTTAAAAAACTTCTTCACAAAAATATATGAATCTTGTCTTAAATCACGAAAATACAATAATTCAAACTCATACCCTAATTCAGGAAGAATATTATACACAAGCTCATATGTTAAAGCTGTTTCAATAATCTTAAATTTACATTGCTTTTTTACAATATCATTCAACTTTTTGCCTTCTAAACTTGGCTTCATATATTTTTCATAAGATACAACAACTGAAAGAGGATCTCGAAATATTGTAAAGTGTTTTTTTTGAAATTTCTTATTACCTAAAAATGGCATTCTTTCCACTTTCTTTATTTTGTCCGTTGAAATATACCTTTTAATATATTCTATAGCCGTTAAACGTGATAGAGAATTTGTTGACAAGGAAAAGTTTTTTTCTAGAAGGTTTTGTGAAATAAGATTAATAGGAAGTTCAAAATCATATAAGTTCATATTTTTTGCTTGATTATTATATCCAGAATAAACTTTTCCATGATGTTTATGATGAAATGAAAAAAAAATTGTTGTCTTGTTAATAGTAAGCCGATTATGTCTTTCTTCGTTAACAACGGAATATGTAGGGGAAAGTTCTGATATATGTTTAAAAGCAGATGTAACAATCCATGAAAGAACAGTTGTTCCTGATTTAGGGATGCTAAACGTCAAGAAACAGTTTGTGTTGGATATGATAAGAGGAGGTGGAAGTTCTGGGGACGAAAAGGAGGTTGTTGTTGTATCAGATTCCAAAGGAGGAAGAAACTTAGTGGTTGTTGAAAGATAGAGTGACATAATAAGAATTGAAGAGAATAAAAAGTAATGGGAATTTAATTTCCATTGATGATTGATAAATTCTTTCTTTATATCATCTTGTTTCATTTTTTGTTTTCGTTTAAACATTCATTCAGGTTTTAGAATAGATATATTCTAAAATTTATTCTAAATTTAGAATAAGTTTATTTTAAAATTAATTCAAAATTACGAACTAAGAGTATCTTTAGAAATTCCGAAGAAAGAAAAAGAAACAAAATGAACAAATTGAAAGTATCCTCAAGTTCCCTGCTTCCACTAATTCAGTATATTCAAAATTTTAATTTTAATATATAGGGAAACCTTCAAGAAACCAGAAACACTTGCAACAGTTCTTCTTCTGGACCTTCTTTCCAATAAATACACATCTATCTTCTCCAGAACAATTTTAGTAAACGCCGGAATAAGAAGTCTCCTTGGAATTTCATTGGTCAATCAACAGCAAGTAGCCAATCAAATTCTTCTTGGAGTTCTTTGTATCTCTTCTGGAGTTTTTACCAAAGATATTGAAGAAAGACTTCTTCCAATCACTCTCTTAGCTTTAGAGAAAGTTTCACCTGTTTTTCTTTTTCTTGGAGGACTTGCAAAGTCAGGAAGTTTAAAAGGAGTAAGTATTGAAACAGTTTATAATGGAGTTGACAGAGATGTTAAGTTTGGTTTCATTTACTTACTTTTTGCTTTAATAGCATACTTTAGAGGAATAAAAAAGAGATCTGCACTTGAATTAATGAGAAAAGTAGAAAAACAAGTTGATAAAATTGTTAAAACACTTGAGAAAGAGAGAGAAGAGTCAAAATAAGAACAAGTGTTAACACTTAAAGACGTTTAAAAAAACTTTTTTGTTTCTTTTTGATGGAAAATTCTTCAAATGATTCTCCTGAGTTATTAGCTTTATTTAAATTAGATGAGTCTTCTCTTTCTTTACAAAAACAAGGAAAATATTTAAAAGCTTTAGAAGTTATGGAACGTGCACTTGTTCTTCGACAGCATTTCTTTGGTAAAGATAGTTTACATGTAATTCAAGCTTGTAAAACAGTTTCTGAACTTTGTAATTTACTTGCAATGACATATTTACAAAAAGAAAATTTAAAATCTTGTTATGAACTTTTAAGAAAAGCAGAGATTTTATCACTTGAACATCCAAGAATAAAAGCAGTTACTTTTAATAACTTAGCATGTTATTTTAGAAAAAGAGGAAAACTTTATAATGCACTTAAATATTTAGAACTTGCTTTAAAAATTGAAAATTATTATAAAGATAATGAAAAAGAAAAACAATATTTAAATAAAGCTGATACTCATCTTAATCTTTGTGCTGTTCTTTCACAACTTGGTAGACATTCAGGTGCTTTAGAACAAGCACAAACAGCATTAATTTTATTACAAGAAGAAATGATTGAGTCACTTAAATTATCTACAGAAGAACTTCTTGAAACAGGGATTCGAATAGATCTTGATAGAGTAGCTGTTTTATGTATAGCTTATCATAATGTAGGAGTAGAACAAGAGTTTTTGAAGAAATTACATTTAGCATTGATAAGTTATAAGAAAGGTCTTGATCTTGCAAAAGAAAAACTATGTCAAAGACATGGAGTTTATATAACTTTAAATAATAGTTATCTAACTGCAAAAAGAGCTTTGGCAATAAAAGAACGTAAAGCTAAACTTTCAGGTAAACGGGATGAAGATATTGAAGCACTTAAAGGGGCAACAAATTCTAATCAGTACAAAGTATTTAATAAGAGACATTTAGCAAAGAAAGAAAAAAGTCAAGTTTACTTTGAAAATTCCGTTGAGATTAAAGAAACTTTGTATTATTTTTTGAATAAACTTATATTTAGGGATGTAAGTAAATGGAATCAAATGGAGAAAGCTTATGGGTTTGCAGCAAGAGAAGTTAGACCAAAGAAGAAAGTTGTAAAGAGAAGAAAGAAAAAACTAAAAGATAAAACTGTAAAGAAAAATATCGAGAATGAAATTGAAGGGGTTTTGAACAAAAATAATGAGAGCAAAAGAAACCTTTTAACAAGTCTTTCAACAGAATACGAAACAGAGTTTGAAGCGGATCTTATCGAAGAAGTAAAAAAACAGGAAACATTTGTAGACCTAGGCTGACTTTCCTTCTAAAAATAGAATCATCTGCGATAAAATTTCCTTTATTTTCTTCTTCTGTTCTACTGCATAGTCAAGCTCCAATTTTCTTCTTGTTACTTTATGTTTTCTTTCTCCATTAACTCCATATATTGGAACAGGTAGTGGTCCTACAGACGACATCAATCCTCTTAATCTACTAAAATACCCTGTCAACTGTTGATTCAGGCACATATTAATAAACACAACCTTCTTATTCCTAACTAAAACTGAATAAATATTCTCTTTCAAGTGACTAATCACGATCCCTTCTCCTAAATTTGTTCTGACAAGCATACCAGGTAAAAGTGTGTAATCTAATCTCTGTTTCACATGTTTATCAACTTTATGCCACGCTTCTCTTTGACAATGTGTCATACTATACCATACTTGCTTAGCTTGAATAAAGTCCCAATTATATTTCTCATTATAATATTCATAAAACGAAGTAAATATCCTTCTCATATAATACACATGTTGTTTTTCTAATTTTTGTTCAACTTCAAAAACAACGCTTGCAAGAACGGATGAAACTTGTCTCTTCTCGCTATCTGATTCAACTCTGGTAAACTGCTTTAGAATACTTGGTCCAGGAGGTGGACGTTCAGGTTCTATCTGCAGTAAAGGCAGAGCAATATTCACAGTTGCTTTGAACTTCTTCTTTTCTTGTTTGATAACAAATTTACCAAGATCAAAAATAAGTTTGTCAAAGATACTTTTCACTCTTTGTTTTTTAGAGGTTTCACTTTGTACAAGACTTGTACTGTTATCTATAATTGCTGCGTCAATCACAGGTGATCCAAAGATCTTACTAGGTAGTGTAAGAGGTGGCCAAGCATCACTTCCACCAGAAGAGTTTGCTAGTTCTTGCCTAGCTGAAATGTCGAAGGACTTGCTCACTTCATCGCTCCATGACATAAACCTCTTTTCTGAGTGAGAAAGCTGCTTTATTAAATCATTTCTCCTCTCTAAGTAATCTCCAGTCTTTCCAAAACAAGATTCTACATGGGGTAGAAACGCTGTGCCAACAAGAGAATATATATCTAAACCAGTCTCTTTTTGATCAAACCATGCTAGTAGTCCAGATATACAACTCTTTGTGGATTGAGGTTCAGTTACAGTGAAAAAGGTTGAGGTATGAAGAAGGAATGTTAAGACATCGATACATTTCTGAATACTCTCTGTAGCATGTGCGTAGCTGTGTGGTTCCGTATTGACATCTTTGAACGCAGACTTAGGAGTGTGGAGCGTTGTCAGCAAGTATCTAATGTGCATCAGATTTTTTCGTGTCTCGTCTAGTGATTTGGGAGACGGGTGGGTTTGTATATATTGCTCTATGTCTTTTATGCCTTCTGGATATACAAGGACCGTGGAGGAATCAGGGGTTGCTGAAACTGTCGGCTTTCGTTTATGCAAGTTCCACCAATACGGAGCCTGTGTTTGTTTCTGCAAACTGAATTGCCACAAGTATACTTTAACCCCCAAGAGCTTCTTAAGTTGAGTTAACAATCTAGATGTAACAGATCGCTGCTTATCGGTCCAGAGAACATATATAATTTCCAAGGAGTTAAGAACACGCAGAGGACTTTGACTTGTACTCATAGCGCATCCTGTTGACGGGGTTATTTCATTGGGTTTAGGCCGCGTAACAAAAGTTGAAGACAAAGGCAGTTTATCTACTTCGCCAGAGTCGTACAGAACGTGAACACTAGGACCAGTATAACGTTTTGATATCTCGTTAACCCGTAAGTTTGCAGTATCTAGAACCATACCATGACGCACTTGGGCGTACTGAGTTTCAGTTGCGTTTGAGAAGCACTCTAGCGTTATGATAATATCATCCATAACCTCTTCAACGGGGGATAGTACAGGAATATTTTCGTCAATAGGGGTTTCACGATACAAGCGTAACACTGTAGCAGGGTACCAGTCGGGATATTCCTGATAGTCATCAGCACACCACTTCACCATCACTCGATCACCTTGCCAAAACTTCTGCTCCCTAGCATTTTTCTCAGCGGTCTGAAATATCTCGGCTGCGGTATATTCTATTTGTTCATCATCTACAACTTGCTGCACTGTCTTCTCTAATATCTCCTTCACAATACCCTCTTTGTATTTTCTCTTTGACAAATATTTCAGGTCCAATCCGGATATTTCTCTCCCAGCCTTCTTTCGATGGTGCAAACGACTTTTTACTTTGTCTATAGCAATTGCTAAATTTGTCACCCGTTGACTTCTAATCCCTTTCAAATGAACTTCAACATCTTTTCCCTCCAGGTTTAGCTTCCTTCCCAACTCTTTTTGCTCCAGCTCAATGAAGCGGAGTACTAACCCAACATATCTCATCATCCAAGCAGGAAGTTGATCAATTAACTTCCTTCCAATACCAAACTTGACAAATCTGTCAACCATTTCTTCGCTAACAAGTTCAATCTGTACCCTTCCATCTCCAGATCCATAGATTCTTAAACCATGTTTTACCAAGCTTCCGTTCTCTCTGCCAAATGGTCCCAAGTTAACTAAACTCTTTTTATGAACTGGCTTAGACGCTTCAACCAACATAGCTATCCTATGTCCAATCCTTTGTTTCTTATTAACTACTTGAACAAACTCTTCTGGATTTGTTAGCAACAAATAACTTCCTCTGCAAATATAACTACCACACAAACAAACTGCGTCTTTAAACTCTTTCTCACTATCAGTAACACACGAATAATCTATAGTTAACTCTTCTCCTTTTCTCACTTGTTTAATTGTCTTGAAGCCAATGCACATAACTCCTTTAACGATAATTTCTTTGGCAACACAGTTGGGATTACAACTATGACTTAGTCTGCTCAGGAAACCTCCTTTTTTCTTTGCATCTATGTAAACGAGGTCATATCCTTCACCTTTCTTCTCTCCTGTTTCAACTCGAATATTCCAAAACGAGTTAGTAACCTTCTCTTTCTCTTCTTTTTCATGCCAAAGCCAAGGTGGATAAACCTCTCCAGTGTAGGTTCCCAAAGAAGTATTTTTTGCAATATCATCACGTGCAACTACACCTATCCCTTTTGGGTGTACTGGGAATAAGTGTTTTCCCCAGGAATCTCGACACTTTCGTATTTGTTCAATAGCAGTTGATTGTTGTTGTATCGTAAGGTGAGGATCAATTGGATAAAAATTATTGTGAAGAATATATCGATGTTTACTCAACGATATCCATTCTGTAACACCATCAGATTCATATTCAACCAAATGTCGAGGAGTTTTATAATCGACCACCATCGCATCGTACCATAAAACATCCAATGGCCAGAATATTTTAATTTTTTGACCAATCAAATTCCTCCCCAAAACTTTAGTTTGAGATTGTGCGTTCATTTTTTGTTCCAATATTTGCTCCACATTACTATTATGTCTGGAACTAACTCTAAACTGAGAAAACAAAGTTTCTTTTTTAGAAAGTACTTGAGCTAAAAGAGCATCTAGGGATAAACAAATATCCCATCCATTTTCTCCTTGTTCATTCAGCACCTTAAGAAGTATACTTTCTATAAAGCCATTTATATGGATACTGTCAAATCCTATCATCTCCAAAACAAGACTGATATTCTTCCTTGTCCAACAATCAATCCCCCAACAAATCTTTTCCTCAACTAGATCACTGCGAAGATCCAAATCTTCAACACCAGTACTCTGTACTTTCAACTTATGAAATACATCACAGTGTTTTAAAGCTAATCTATATCTTGAAAGTTGTTCGTATTTCACAACTGAGGTTGTCTTGACCCAAGGTAAAAGTGCTGGTTCAAAGTTATTTGTGTCAATATAACTCAATTGTTCATCTACCAAGACTTTACCTATCTCAGATTCAACCTTCTTTCCAAATGTAACAACATCTTTAGTTACCTTGTCCAAAAAAGCACGACTAAACTCAATATATCTTTCAATATCATGCTTGGAGATCTCAAGAGCGGAAACACTTCCTTGCCTAGTTTTAAGTCCTGCAATATTTTCATCAACTTGAATTCCTTTTCTAAGTGCATCCAGGCAGAAGGAAAAAAAAGTCAAGTGATGGGTAACAAGAGATGAGAGACGTGTCAACAAACGCTGTGCATTTGGAATATAAAACTGTCTCGTTGTCTCGGATAGCAAACTAGAAGGAGGCGAAGGTGAATAAAATGTATCCAAAGAAACAAGAATCTTCTGAAGAGATTCCTGTCTTAGTTCTTTTTGAAAATCTAACTCACTGCGTAAAGTTTGAAGCTGCGTTGAACTTGTTCTGGACAACTTTCTCTTCTTCGTTTTTCTTTTAAACCTATTGAACGTCTTATTACTTATTTCTTCATTTAGTGTTCCTATTTCTTTTTCCTCTATCTTTTGGATTCTATTTTCCTCTTCTTTTTCTTTCTTTATCAAAAAATATGAAAAACGTTGATTTTTATTTAACGGAATAGAAAACAGATTTAAACGGTCAACACTGATGAGCGAGCTAAGAACAGCACGAAACTCGTGTTTCAGTTTTTCAGCTGTTTTATGACGATAACTAAAAGGATCAGGATTAGAATTCTTCTTTATTTTCTTCCTAACTTCAGGGGAATATGTTTCAGGAGGTGTAATTTTTCGTTTGTTCTGTGTTTTTGTCTTTTGGTTTTTTCTAGTAGTGTGGTTTAGGTCAAGTAAAGATGTTAGAGAAGGTTTTAATGATGGATCTTGTTTGATTAATGCAGAGGTAAGCAAGGAGGTATGTTTTTGAAGTGTTTTATGTGTACCATTAGGTTGTTTGAAGGGGTTTGAAGATGATTGATTCTTCATTTTATGATTTTGTTATTTTCTTGTCGTTTTGATTACAAATGGGCCATATGGCCATAACTGTTTTCTTGGTATTTTTAAACTTCATGTCGAATTGATTACCAAGTAAAACATAAGAGATATATATATATGAATATATCCAATGAACCAAAACAATAAAACAGAGCATAATTTAAAGTAGAATTAAATACTTTAACAATATGCGTACTTTATACTTTATCCATATAGTTTTACTATTAAATTAAGAAATATCTCTTTGATAAGTCAAGAACCAACACAAACAGTTTTATCTACTAGGAGTGAGCTATCGCACAGTCAGATACTCAAGTGTGAGACAGAGCTATTAAAATTAACGTAAGGTTATATACTGAATCAATTTGGATCATCTTCTCTTACCAGAAAGTCAATGCGATGATGAATTTCTCAAAACATGCTTTGTAAGGAACTCTAAAGAGTTCTGAATACTGGATTAATAGTCGTTTATTACTTAGGCTATTGCTCTTCTAAGTCTTTTTACTCAGATGTATTCGCGTTTTTATAATTGTTTCGCTTGCTGCTGGCTTTGCTCTTTTGTTGGTATTTTATCTTCGCTAAGGTTGTAAGATTAGTTATCCGCTCATTTATTAAAATCCTATTCAATAATTCTATCATATTAATTGATAATAATATGATAATCGATAATAAATATCTAATTAAATACACACGAAGTTCATGTTAAAAAGCAGTGTTACTGGTGCGCAGGAGCTTAGCTCTCTAGAAAGTTATATAATGTCAGTGTAGGCAAGCAGATGTTGTTCACCTTCCCATGAAAAGTATAAACCTGGGTTTCGGTCTTATGTATTTTGTATTACTGTCACAAGAGGTATCAATTCACATTAATCACACGAATATGTGCTGAGATCCTTTCATCAATATGTACTAAGAACCACACAAAATGGCTAGCAGCATAAACAATCACTCTTTGCAAAGTTCTCGCTTCATCAACTAGTCTTTCTTACGTGAAATTTTCTCCTTTTGCAAGTAGCATTCGCTAAGAGTTGACCACTTGAAATCTTTCTCGGGTAAGAATAAAAAACACCTCTGAAGTTACTTATAATATGATACTTTACAGCATTTTTTTCACTAAACAAGAAATTTCTGTTAATTCTAGGAATATTTCCTAATTGATGTTAATTTCAGGAGGTCAAGACTGCACTTATTCATATCCCTTAGAATAACTAGTCTCGTCAGCAGCCTTTGCTACAAGGAATGTATATCTTCAGTCTTATGAATGAAAGCACAAAAACTGCCTACATCTTCATCTACCCGCACTGACTCTAAAGTCGGATCATAGGGTCTTAACAAAAGCAAATACTGGTAATGGTGTCAACACGAGGCGAGGCTGTATGCAAAGCAAAATAAAATAATAAAGCTTATGCTCAATGGATTTTCCGAATAGAACTATTTTAAATTAAGAGTATTGCTTCACTCTAATGGCAACTATTTTGCACGGAGGATGCTTTTAAGTAGTATCTAACTCATCTAATGAATAGGTGCTTATGCAAAACAAGTACGGTTGATTATCCTTTTGGTTAAATCAGATATCTCAGTATTTTTTGCAGTGCTACTTATAAAATGTAAGCTTACTTTATTCATATATCATTGACATTTGGCATTCTGCACAAATTTTACTTGTTTTTATATCTTACAGTTCCTGTACAGCATTCAGCAGCAATATACTTCTGTCTCATTTCGGCAACTTTTAAGCTTAAGGATAGTTTCATATTAGCCCAACTTTCTTACATGATTTTCATAACTTAAGGAAACTGAACTACCATTTCTATAATAAGCGTAACTGTGGATTTGTAACTACCAAAATTTGGAAACCCAAATGTTATTATTTCTCCAAATATGTTCAGGAGAAGACATCATCAATTTCACCAGGTTGGAAGAAAGTTTAAATAATTTGAGAAACACCCAACGCCGCAATAGTCCTAAATGGGTCATACCTTCCACATTTTTAGAAAGGAGTTAATTTGCTTTATAATTTATGTAACAAAGCACAATGACCTTATTCTTGTAAATTGCAGGATCAAACACATTGTCAACAAGTTCATGAATGATTGCATTTAGCAGACTAGATGGATCTGTCTTTTACCTCTTGATTTTGAACTGTCAAGAACTTTCAACTAACTGGAATAAAACTAAGAAACTCATGATGACACCAAACTAAGCTAAATAGCAGTAAGATATCCTGGTTCTAAAGCTAAACAGTTTTTATGAGCGCAAACAGCAACACTCTTCTGAACTTAGTAAATATGAGGGTACACGAGTTAGATTAAGTTAGAAAAAGTGCAAAAGAGTTAATTATCAAGTAATGATCTATAGGTTGGGTATAGTTACTTCACCATTTTAGAAATATAAAATTATGAAACAATTGTTTCTAATCTAGTCTAAGTTTTGGATAATGAAACTTCATTATCTAAACAATCAAGTAGAATAATAGATATATTTAGTTATTGCGGTTGAAAAATATCAACACTGTTGAATAAAGCTGCCCTAAACTAAGAGAAATTAATAATAAATAGAGTTTCACAGCACGAACTAATAGTAGAGTATATATCTAACTCAGATTTTTCAAATCATAACCTATTGCAGAGAATAACTTATTATAGATTTGTTCTAGTCAACATCTTATCAATTGAGACGTACTGAGATTAACGAAAAATATTTACAAAGTTATTTAATGAATCCTTTATTACAAGTTAGCAAAAATAGCTTAATATGAGTTCTTATCAAGCATTCGTATTTTAGCTTGTAGTATCTATTTTGAACAGTCTTATTTAATTTGTTTAAGTAATATATTAGAATATAATATTGTTTTTTCTTGATATTTATATTCAGAAGAAATAGTTTGAAAAGAGAAGCAAGTTGAAAAACAAACCCTTATTTCTGTATTGATTAATAAAATATCAAAGAAATTGGTTAGATTTTCGTTTTTTAGTAAATTTCTCTCCCAATAAATAATATTAATATTATATTTTTCTGAAATGTAAGAAATATTTAAAAGTATCTCATGTTAACTTTTTATGAAAACCAAAAATAAAAAAAAAACTCAAACTTTGAACTTTTACATTCCAATAGATTGTTCATAATTCTTTTTAACAGTTTTTTCAAATACTCCTGCTATTCCTTTAACTTCACCTTGTTCTTGAATATCTTTCATCAATCTATTTCCTACATTATAAATACATTCCCATTCCATAAACATTTGTCTAAAACCATTTCCACCTGAAGCAACAGCTTTACTTTTCATAACTTTATAATGTCTTGCTAAACTTGCTGGAGATCTGTCAACATCTATTTTTCCTTCAAATCTTATCCAAGCTTGATCAAATTTCTTTTTTATATATCCCCAACAATCTGCATCTTCATCTTTTTCTTCAACTTTTCTTTTTTTTGCATTTTTAACATCTTTTCTTGTTGAAGCTAAAGAACCTCTTTTAAAAAATCTATCCATAACACAACCAATAAGAAAAACTTCTTCTTTATGTTGCCATACTTTAATTCTAGAAGTCATATTTCTTGTTTGTTCAGTTTTAAAAACAGCTTGTTTTAAAGTAACACCAGTTTCATTTATACAAGGTTGTGTTATTTTTTCAATAACTTTATTCTGTGTTTGTTCTATTTTTGTTTTTGTTTCTTGTATAACTTGGTTTTGTATTGAAGTTATTAAATTTATTTTATTAACTAAATCTTTATCTATTTGGTTTGGTGTAAAACCAGAAAGTGAATTAAGTCTAGATAAAGTAGATTGTAAATCAGGTGTAAGTGGAAATAATACTGGTGTTTTTGTTGGAATAGGTGGTGAACGTAAATTAAGTAAAGAAGTTATTGGTGTATCTAAAGTTGGTGTTGAAGTAAGTGTTCCTGAAGAACTAGTTGTTTTATTTACATTTAAACTATTTAAGTTTTGTGGATTTTGTGGGTCAAAAGTTGGATATAAACGTTTTCTTAAATGTTTTGGAAGTTGTGATGGAGGGGATTGTTTAGTATTATCAGATGAAGATGACATTATGTAAGGAAATGTACTAATTAGACAAGTTTTTTAATGAAAGTTTTATTAAAGATGTCTTCTTTGTTAGAAATTGTGGTTGTTTAAGACAGATAGAATGTACTGTAAAGACATTCTTTTAAAATATATACGATCTATTTATACTATATTATTTTGGGCATAATAAATCAAAAAAAAAAAATATATATATATATATATTCTTTGTTAAAGATTATGAAAAAGTAAATAATTTCAAGAAGAGATTTAAAAAATGAGCTTAGAAAAGAAAAAATACTATAAGAAAAAGATTTAAACATAGATTTATTAGACTTAAGTAGTTCTTGCCTCATTTTATAGCACTTACTTTCATTAATACCAACAAACTACTCAGGAGAGAAGCCCCACCAAAAAAAGTAAAATAAAAAATCAAAAGTCCAATTATTATTTTCTCTTCTTTTTTGTGGAGAAGAAAAGAAAAACATTACCTAGAACTGGGGGGTGGGGTTTCAAAAGAATTATTAATAACAGTTTCATAATTTTTTTAACTCTGATTATCAATAAAAGAATTGGCATTTTAGTTTTATAGAATGATTCTGATTTAATTTTGATTATCAAATGATTATCAAAATAAAGATTATGCATGCGACTCTGTTTTAAATAGCCAAAAATTTCTTACTACCTTACCGCATTGTATGAAAACCTTTAAGAACTGGCCATATGGCATGGGAATAATCCGATAATATTATGTGGTTGGGCCATGTGGCAAATTTTTCAAAGCCTTGTGTACCGTGCCATAATGAAAAAGCTTTTTTTTTACTACTTGGCCCAGAGTTCTGTGACGCAGTCTTGTATTGACATTATATTGACTATCAATAATCAATCAAAATGGTTAAAGAATTATCAGAGTCAGTCAACAAGAAGAATAAAGGTAAACTTTTTGTTGATGAACTATTAATAAATCAAGTTCTACCCTTAATTAGAATCCTCTTCTCACTAGCCAAGCGCTTAGTTTCAACACTTTGGAGCTAGTATAAGCACTGAGAAGGTAACTTCTGTAACATTTCGGAAACAATGCATGGAAAAGGTGATTTTCAGAGTGAAAAGCCCTCGGAAAAGCAGTGTATTTCCTCAAACAATCAAAAGGAAACATTTGAACACGATGGCACAGAAAAAAAACTCAATTTTTTAAAGATTTTCATCTCTAGAACATAATTCCAGGAGGTAAAAGACGAAATATAACTTCCCGAGAAAAGGGTAGCAACAAGTTTGAGTTACATAAGTTCCTTGGTCGGACACTTCGATGGCAGGATTTCTAAGACATATCCAGTTGATTGGAAGCTTTGATTACCTTCAATCTGAGAACTACATTCGCCCTATTCAGCTTTATATGTATACAAAACGGGAGTTGGATTGTCAGTACGCAGAATAACTTGGGACACCGTGATTCCATTTTCTGCTGCTACTGCCTTCCCTATAATTATTTTGAATACATCTTCCAATTGTTTATTCTCCTGAAGCTTATGTTAGTGCACCGATTCTTGTTACATTTCATCTTTAGCTCTATTGCTCATATCATTAGTCGCTTCTTTCAGTACAAATTTTTCGAGTGAAAAAGTTACAGTAGACTAACAAAGCCGGTACGCATAAGATGGTATAAGCAAATCCAAAATTAATTGATGGGTTATTAATTTGTATTCGTTGAAGTGAGCTTCAGGTCTTGGAATTCAGACTGATTATTCTTAAGCGGAATTGCACATCGACAAGGCAACGTATTAAGAATATACACATCCCTTTTCACATTCTCGAAAAACCCTAGAAAGCTTGTCAATTACATGTATATATGAAACCTGCGCTCAATGATTGTATTGCATTACATTAATTGCAGTTTGTCTCTCTGCGTCTTCAACTCATTTATAGTTTAAACAAATAAGTTCTGGGAATCTGGCTATTACTATAAGCAAGATCTAACTTCAGTGATGAACTGAGATGCAGCAGAGAACTGAAACATAGTGCTATTTGAACCAATATATCTAACTAGCTTTTTTAGCACCACGGTGCACTGCAGTCGCATTCTTCCTACGGAAAGCGATAAACCAAGGATCATATAAACAACTGTAGCTGCGAAATGGGACATAACTATAAATATAGGACAATGACATCTTAGAGTGAGAAAAAGAAGTATATAACCCTTGGTAATAACTTTTCTATATCAGCAAGAAGTTGCTCTATAGCTTCATAGAGAGAACATCAAAATATAATCAATAAGAAAAGAATCAAGTTGGTCTTATTGTAAGGTTGGCGAAAGAGAATTTACATCTGGAGGGTGTTGCAAGTGGCAGTGTAGTCAGCTTAAATTTCCGGTTGAAAGATCCAGAGCTCTGACTCACATCCATACCAAATCTTGGAAGTTTACAGAAATACTAAAGGCTATTGATACTTCTTA
Organism: Labyrinthula sp. Ha; assembly: GCA_015227615.1. NCBI lineage: Eukaryota > Bigyra > Labyrinthulida > Labyrinthulaceae > Labyrinthula > Labyrinthula sp. Ha. The sequence goes on along the minus strand of JAALGZ010000028.1, from coordinate 198,098 downwards.
GACTCTCTTTATAAATTCATTGAGAATATTCTGACAGTTCCTCGCGCATTTTTCGAAAGGTTTCCAAAGATTCACCTACAATCCCCTAAAGATTTCAACAGAATTTCTCAAAAGGATATTTTACTTAATAATATGTAGCCAGATACACTTCTAGCGCCTTTTTCTACGTACTAATGACTTTCAAAACCGATCCAGCATGCAAAACTAATGGTTTATCTAGAAGGTATTTCTAGTTTGGTAGTGGTACTGATAGGTCCTGCCAATTAGATTTAATAACAGAGGAAATTTAAAAGGATCACATGGTTTGCTTTCAAAGGAGACTCTAAGAACTTTTCAACCCCACTAAATTTTTACGTGAGATTTTTTGCACTCGCTCAGTCTGTGTTAAATTTTTGAAAAGCTTGACTGCGGTCTCAATGGGAATTCATGCTAATACTCTAGTTATCTCACCTCCGATTTGGATTTCATTAGCAATTAGAGGTAGTCAAAGCTTGAGTTGGGAGTCTCCTCTCAAGGTACTTGAGCTATGTACCCCTTTTCAAAGTGACAAGAATTCATTCGAACTGGCAGTTAGCAAGAAAGAATGGTACGAAATGAACGTTAGAGCATTCTATCTTTGCCAAAAAGTCAATTTTCTTGATACTATGCAGAAAAAAACAATGTTACAATACAGCTGTAACAATGGGAGCACACTACTGAGTTAAAGGAAGCTTTCTAACGGGGACTTTTTCTTTTGGAAACCAGTGATTCAAAGACCAAGTTGGGCTTGATAATATCTACTAGTGGGCTGCTTGCAAGCCAAGCAAGCTATTTTAGATACATGTAGCGAAATCTAAAGAAATAAGCAGTACAAGCTAAATTGCGACAGTTATGAAAATACAGATGTTGTGAAGATTAGTACGATCAAGAACAAAAATTGAAAAAATATCAACGTTTTCCCTATATTCATCTGTTATCCCATATAATTGGGAATCACTTGAGTAACACTACTATGTGGAGTACTATGCAGTAGTTATGTCTTTTTAATAATAGCTTCTTAGTTATGGAACTTATATTCCAGAGATTTTCTCATTGGGGTAGAAAATGAATAAGCACAGATATGTAAAGAACAACTGGCCAGACTCCGCAACCAAATGGGTTTACCGACTTCGGTTGAATACAATACCTGAACTTATTTTCAACTTTCATGTTGTAGCAGGTAGCTAAAGCTTTTCGTATTCGTGCAGAATGCCCTTTCGTCAACACTAAAGTTAAAATGCCTTTTTCAGCGATGAGCTTTTTTGAATATGTATCGATGCCAAAACTTACTTCTACACCGTCAGGAGGCTATTCTTAGCCCTGTAGGTAATTTATCGATTACTCTTTTGCCATGTTTCTTTTAATGATAATCATTAACAATAACCCAACAAATTTGATAGACTATTAGCAAATAAATGATGCACAGAATGAGACCACAATCAGTTGATGTGAATCAAGATCCTAAGTATCTTGATGGTAATCAGAATCAATACAAGAGTCGTTTCATTATTGATGGATTTAATTAGTATTCATGCCTAGTTGTGATGTTCTGCTTAAGTCTAGCTAAAAAAATTTCAAAAGGGATAGGCAAACATTTTGCTCAGAGCATGTCATTAAGATTTCACTCATCAATTCTAGTCCAGATATAGCACTTATGCCGCAAAAACGTAAAACAAATTCTTAAATTCGATGATTTTGTTGATTTGAACCAAATTCATGTACTGCCTCTGATTACCCTGTAGTGTCAACTCTATTCAATCTCGGAGAGTACAAAGAAACTGCTCTACTTATTTTGTTATTCAAGTTGGGTTTGTCTAGCTCTTTGCACTAACAGAGCAAGACGTCACCAGCCAATTATCAGTGTGGAAGGTAACTGCAAATACAAGTTCATATTTCTTCGCCTCAAGAATTGTAATACCAGGCAGGAGAGTACCAAGCTGATCCTAAATAAATTTCTTATCAAGCGGGTAACAAGTTGCAGAAGTATAGTGAGATATCCTTGAACCATATTAATATAGTTAATGAATTTGTATTACATTTCTGTTGAATAGCAAGAAAAAACAAACCTAAATCTTACAAATATTTTTTTTGTCTCTGGAGTCAGATACTCGTAATTCTAGTTGGCCAAATTCTTACTTCCCTAAAATAACTTAAAAGAACAAACCAAAAAACTTGAAATAAGAAAATACAAATAGGAAACAGGCAATAGGAAATACATAAGAAACAGAACGGGAACACGAAAGAAAAGAGAGACAGAACAAACGAAAAAACTAGAAGGAAATGGGAAAAAAAGAAATACAACATAGTAATAAGAAATGCGAAGAAATGAGAGGGAAACAGTAAACAGGAAAACAAAAGACAAATAAGAAACAGAACAACAAATATGAATTCGGAATCACGAAAAAATCAAAGCGAAATAGCAAGCAGCAAGAAAATGTAAGCCTTGAATTTGTATTTAGGAAAGATTACGAAACGAAAGAACAACTATTAATATGGAACTAGATTATTTTCTATTATCCTTAAACCACTCAAGTTTAAATTATTATTTTAACAAAAATCTAAATCTTCTCAATTTCAGTGTTCAAAATTAATTGCCTTGAGCTTCTAACTGAGTTATTTCAAATATGCATTTATTCACTTCTACACATATTTTAGCCTTTCTTTATTCAAGCTATGGAAAAAGATTTGAATCCGTCCTCATCTTCGCCAAGGGCCGAGTGGGGAAGGAGAGTCGAGTCATGAGGGGCATTATTAAAGGAGTACGTCAATCCAAACTTCAAGAAACATGTTTAATAAAAGTAGAAATTTATGTTATTCCATACAATAAGCAGAAGAAGCCAATTTAACATTAAATTTTTTAATATTTATTTAGTAGCTTCTAGTGCATTCACTTTGTTCCTAGTCCCCTCTTTATTTCATTTCAAGTATGAAAAATTATTGTTCTTTATATCAATTATTCAGACCATAATGAAAAAACTTCTGGGAAATTGATTTAACGAATTAGATTTTAAGAATTATTTAACTTCAAAAATATAAAAAATCATATCCCAAATTTTTTTCTGTTTATAAAAAAACATGTATGAAATAAATATCTCCTATTTCTTAACAGCAATTTATGTAAAATAATAAATTTATAAATATAATATTATATTTAAATTAAATACCCCAAATTCCCAAAAAAATAATATACGATTATAAATAAGTATTCCCATATTTCAGCATAATTTCAGAAGTTAAAAGTAATAAGAATTACACTGTTTCTCCCAATCGAATTTACATTACTTGATATTAAAAATTTTTCTTATATAAGAAACGATTATTCATTAAAAATGAAAGTTGAAGAGTCTAATTTAACAATATGTTCAAGATATTTATTTTATACAACAACTATCTTTTTAACTCTTTGTTTTATTATAAACAAGAACCCAATTAAACCTGTTCAGTTTGATGAAACATTTGAAATTAATGCAGACCATTCACTTTCTTCTACTATGCTTCCATATATTCCAAATAATCAAAACTCTTTTCTTACTTTTAGTATTAGAAAATCTGGAACAACTGTTCTTTCTTGGATTATTGAATATGCATTCAAACACTTGGTAGATTTGAATGAAAATTATACCTTTGAAAATGTTGATGATTTCCAAACACTTGAAACAAAAAACAAGTCTTTGTTTTTTTCTACTTTTAAAAAACATGAAGGAAGAGTTTATTCTGGATATGATAACCAAAAGCTTAATATGCAAGGTTCTGATTTTGTTCTTTCTGTAAAAGAATTAGTAGAAGAATCTTTAAAAAAAAACTATTCTTTAAGAAAAGATTCTGAAACAAGAAAAGACTCAATTAATTTAATGAAAAGTTCAATACCTAAACTAAAAGGAGTTGAAAAAACTAAACAAACTGAAATATTTAATAAGAAGCATTTTACTATATTTAGAGATCCTATTGCTGTATTAGTTTCATATGAGCATTATGTTTTTCCAAATATTTCACCTATAGAATTAAATAACTTTGTTTATTCAAAGTGTAAACATAAAATTATTGAAACATCTATAACATATGAACTAGTTAATAAAATATTACCTGAAATAGGATATGAATTTGAGTTACTTTATTTTAGAGATTTAAGAAAAGATCCACATATGTTTATAAAAAAGTTTCTTAAAAATATTGGTTTAGAATTAGGTATTGAAGAAAATTTTATTGTAAATAAAGTTGTAGAAGATACAAGTATGGGAAATATGAAAAAAGTTCAAGAAGAGATTGTTGAAGGAACTATGACTTCTAATCTGAAAGGTTTATCAAAAAAGGGGACAAATTCAAGAAAAGTTAGAAATGCAGAAATAAAAGGGTATATAAAGGAATTAAAACCTGACACTGTAGATATGTGTTATAAACAAATGAGAAAATATTTACAACAAGAACTTTTAGAAAAATTTGAGATACCTTTAGTTTAAGTCAGAAAATATTTCTTACAAGTTTTATCTTTGTTTGGTTTATTAAATATATCTTTCTAGTAAGAATAGATAGAAACTAAATTAACTCTTATTAAACTGCTTCTTTTCATTTTTCTCTTACAAAAACAAAGTATTCAACTCTCTCTAATTTCATTAATTCTGTGAAAAAATTCATCTAATACTAAAAGAAAATATAAGTTTTTTTCCCATAGAGCAAAAAATATTTGCATCTTCAGCATCTTTGCTACTTAATCAAGTTGAATAGAATATAGTTCAAAAATGAATGAGGAACCCAAGTAACTTAAAAAGTGCTATTCCATAAGACTTTTTACAAAAGACTCATCTTAGGCATGGAAATGAGGTGATGGACTTAAAGTATGTTCTTCAAATTTGCTAAATCAAAATTTGAGCATTGTTTCATCCATCAAAGTAGAATGCAAAGAAATACAAGATATAACTCTAACCTATATACGAATTGTAAACAATTAATCCAAAACAGCTTATATTAATCGGTTTTATAAAGTTTTAAGAGTTCTTTAACAATAATTTAAATATATCACCAGTATGATTACATAAGAATCAAGATATATCCAAACATATTTCGCTAAAAAGAAAACATATAGAAACTTTAAATACTTTTTCTATACAAATGGAAATAAAATGAGCTACAACGTTATTGCTAAAATTTGTAAGTCTTGTTGTTCTTATACTTAGGTATTACTTTTGCTTAGTATTTTTTTTATTCAAGAGTTATTTAAACTGAATTTATAGTTGTTGCGACAGCATTAGTAGTAAAACATTGTTCTGAACCAGGTATAATATAAGTACTAAAGAAAAATAATAAAGGAAAAATAATAAAAGGAAGAGAACCAACAAATATAAAACCTATCATAAAAATAAGTTTATCATTATTAAAAATATTAAATAAATATGGTAATACAATAATAATAGATACAGTTATATGAATATATACTGCAACTCTTAAAAGTCTTAGTTTAATAAGCAAAGTATGAATTTTATTTCTTTTACTTAGAATTCTATTATTTTGAATAAAACATTTTTCTAGAAATTCAATTTTTTTTATTAATCTTTTCAGAGTAAAAAGACCTAAACTTGATAGAATACAAGAATTAATAGCTGCATGAGAAAAAACTAAAGCAGCAAAACTTTTTGTGTCAAGAAAACTTTTTATAACTATAATAGGTATAATAATAAAATAAGGAGTATTATTTAATATAGCCAATATGAAAGTTATTTTCTTTAGTTTAAGAAAGCTTTTATTATTATTTTCAAAACCAAGAAGTTTATTTAATACAGGAAGAAAATGAAAAGTTCCAAGGAAATAAAATACAGACATATATGAACCAAAAAGTCCATTAAGTTTTCCTTGTGAACTTTCAATTGAATGGTTAATTAAACCACCACTGCTTACATGACCAATAAAACAAAAACTTCCTATTATTATATATAATAAAGTTAAAAATTTGTATTTAAAAAAGAGATCTTGTTTCCAATTTTGTCGTGTGAGTGGTTCTTTTGCTAGAAATCTTTGCATAGTTAAACATAGTGCTAGGAATACAAATATTCCTGTATATTTTGTTATAATTCTTATGTAAAGAGAAAAGGGTAAATAATACTCATAAACAGTTGTTTCACAGAGTTCATCAGTTTCAATATACACAAAAGGTGCTTTACAATTTCTTAGAGAAGTATAGTTCTTCATATGTTGTTTGTTTTGTTTTAGTGAACTTGTTCTTTTCAAGAAGATAATTCTATATTTAAACTGTATTTATGTTGTTGAAAAAGTATTTGGTAATTGTTTCTATGCTGAATATAAATTTCGCAAACATACTGTCGTATTACTATATTAATACATTTATATATATTAGAAATAACTGGGATCAAACTATTGAGACATTTTATTCTTTTAATAATTTTATATCATAATTTAATACCCAGATTTCATGACTCAAATCAGTTTTAAAATAAGAAAAACGTGTTCAAAAAATAAAGGAGAAACTAGGTTTCATATTTAGTCACCTAGATCAATATTATTAATACAAAGTTTATAAATAGAAAAGATTTGTAATCTATAAAAAAAAAATATCTGTATAACCCACACTTATCTCAGAGAATCAGAACTATAGGAACCGTTTCAGGTTTATCCTCGGCAGAACTATTTTTGGTAGAAAAACCTTAGAAGATAATAGATATCATATTAAAAAAGTAAATGACCAGAGAAGTTGTTTCAGTTGGGCATTAGGTCTCCTAATTTTTTATACACATGTACTCAACCTGTTTAGTTTGGGGTATGTGGTTAGCTACTTTCCTGTTTAGACATGTTTCTTCTTTTCATAACCCATAAATTAAGCTGTTCTATTATATAGTGATTTTGTTAGACAAAAACTTTAACCATCGAATTCATCTTTACAGAGCAAGACTTTAGATATTAACCAAGACCAGCTGCAAATAAAGTATTTATAAACTACATATTGAATAAACCCTTTTGGACACAACTCACTCAAGTTACTAAGAAAATATCTTTTGAAATTATTGTAAAAAAAGCTGACATTTCTTCAAAACTATTCAAGCAAAAAGGGTTCAGGTTAAAGAAGGAGTCTGAGCATCCTTTGAACCCTTTCATGTTCGATAATATTATTTTCAAAGCACTGAAAGTACTTCAGATGACTTTGAATATACATTAAATATGCTGCAAGAAATAATTGGTTGATTTTTGGGATGAACAAAAGCGTTTAGTTTCGGTAAGGGGTTTCTAATCTTCATTATTGAGACAGATACATCATTATTTTTTTTGGTTATTACCAAAGGGAAAGATGTTGAATTCGTGTACATAGTAATGGCCTTAAGTTGCAAGCTACATCAGGTCAAGGACTTGATAAGCGCGCTAAATTTAAAAATATAGCTCGAAAGAAGGATAATATAAATCTGTTAATACTAACTTGTCTAAATTAAATAAAACTGAACTTGTTAATGTCAGATTATACCTACGATTAACAAATAAGAATCTGGACCTTGAAGCTAAAATAAAAACATAGGAGGACACATCATAAAGTGTAAGGAGGTGGTCTACTGATGGGAAAAACCCATTAACAGAGCCTATTTATCACTGCCGGCTGGTTTGTGACTTGTTAAATATTTGAACGTAGAAAATAAAAGTGATACAGTGACGAGAACAATAATTATGGCCAATTTGCATCCTATAAAGAGAACACATAAACTTTTTACCAAAACCCAGTATGGACCGCCTACCCGCAGGATCACCATTATCAGCTCTCAACACAAACTGATAACCACATAGTTACTGAAAAGACATCGACGCCTTGAATCCATTTCAACAGAGGTTATGGTCGATGCCCGATGCAGACAGTTCCGTTTTTCTAATGAAGTTGGAACATATAACAGCATGGGGCATCAAGACAGGGCTTAACTAAAAATTTTTCTAATCTCCCCATAGCATAAAAGCAAACTAATGCTCCGTAGATCAAAAGCTGATGTGAAGCAAGTTGATTATTGTTACCAAAAATTTTGAAGAAAAAATAGGCTTTAGCAACAACAGCATGGTCCATCTGTCTAAGGCAATAACATTAAAATCATAATCCACAACTTCAATAATTCAAAAAACCAGGAATTAAGATTTCCTGTAATTCTATTCGAGTTAATCTTTTATTTCTAAGTTTCTAATTCATAAAAAAATTATCTCCTTAGATACATAACCTTCTAGTAGAAAATTCTACAGGTTTTTCCAGTCAAGACCTTTTAGAATGGCTCATATGAACTTAATTCGGATTAACACAGACTATAGTAAGCCTTAAAATCAGATTTAACTTTGTAGAATGAAAAAAGTAACAATCAATTTTGAATTAATAAATTGATAATCAAACTCAGAACTGAAAAAAAATTAAAACTGTAGTGTTTTGTCTAACAAATAGATATTGAAATTATATGAGTTAAGAATAAATCTCAAGGATAACTGTCAATTTGGTCCTTACTAACACAATACAGTATAATGCTATTTTCATTGAAGAAACAAGCTTTTGCACACTCGATGTAATTCATCTTCATTAAATTCAGTGGCTCTAAAACATCAATTTATGAGCTGGAATATACCAATGCACATATAAAACACTACACCTCAATCTAAAAGAGATAGAGGGAATAGCCTTGGGGCATCATTTACATTCACCCGACCTTATTCACTGTATATATATATAGTTCACAACCCCTTTTCGGATATAGAGTACAGTCAAAGCCTTTTCCGATAAACAATACTTTTGAGTAATTTAACACATAATTAGATTACAAAAAGGAAGAGAGTGTATGAAACCCAACATATTTGAAATGGCATCTTAGCAGATGTTCACACTGGTTTCATTCGTTTTTTGTGTGTTCATATGCAAATATGATCTACCAATATAGATAGATGTTGAAGTTTTGTAGAGGAAGAGTGGCTGGGGGCTCCAGGAGTATCAAGAGTTCTAGGAAAATGGCGAAGATATTGAATATAATCTGATAAGGAATAAGTTAATCTAAAAAAACATATTTAAAAGGCCATTACCAAGGGCTGGGTTTGATTTATTAATAATTTATTGATGAATTTTCTTCTAATATTATGTTATTAATAATCACTAACATCTACAATATCGTATTGATTTTGCATTGATAATCATTTGCTAATCACTTCAAAGTTGTATCACGCGTTCTTGGACTAAATAACCAGATAAGTTATTTCATCCTTACATCGTATTGAAAGCCTTATATTTTTACCATGTTCCTCGGTAACGATCCGGGAGTAGGCTATGACTGGACCACTGTACCCCCCTTTTGAGGGTTTTCACATGGTGCAATAATAAAATAAGGAATATTTTGACATTTAGTCCAGGCACATGTGGTCTAAGTTTCTAATGATGGTCATTTGGGTATTGGAACAGAGTTAAATTCACTTCATAAGAATGAAAATCATAAGTACGTCATTTATAATCACAAACAAACTAATTATGAAATGGTTATTAATAAACGTACCCACATTCGATACGCAGCCATGAATAAATAAATTAACAAGTAAGTTAATGGTGCGGGTAGTTACTAAGAATGAAGATTTGGATATGTGGATAAATAGAGCTACATGGCTTAAAAATTACTCGGCAACCTAATTGGAGGAGCGTACAAACAACTACCACTAAGTTCTTATTTAAACAAGAAAGCTAGTGTGATTAATGCTTATTATCACCATAGAGAAAAATATTTAACATCTATTGGCTGAAATAATATCTGTAGCTTATCTAAATCAGGAGTAGGTTTTCTACTTAAGTGACATGACCTATTTCTTTAGCGGGAGCGAGGTATCATGTTAATACTTCTCTTTCATACAAGTAATCACAGAAATTGAAACTATTTCCAGATGTTAAAAGAAAAAGTAGAGCAACAAATCCTTGAATTTGTTTCTTTTCATTCACTATCTGGATTCGGTGAAACTATATACCTTAGCTATTAGTTATTTTGGATCTTCTCGTAGGTTATCGAATTACTGGATATGAAATAAATCTTTTCATGAGGCTCTCGTAAAAAATACAGCTCGAATACAGAATCAGGTATGAACTCAGAGCAAGTTATGTATTCAATGAGTGAAATATAAGGGTAAAAAAGAACAAGCTAATTATGAGAGCAGCGATTTAGCATATGAGACATTAGGCGTCTTTCAAAAATATCTTTCTGATTATAACACCATTAGTAGCTTTTTAACGTGTTAAATGGTTGCTCGTTGCGTACTCGTCAACTCTATTTATATCTCAGCTATGTCTTATATGATTTAGCGTACAGCAAGTGCCTGAACTGACTCAACATCCTGTTTATCTGCCATCAGGAAGTTACATAAACATTTTCCAGTATAGAAACTAGCATCCACTTCTTTGTATGAATTAGAATGCTTATTGTCTCTGATATTAAGGAAATATTGTTAAGTCGTTGCAAACTACCACAGATGAACAGATTGAATAATTTGAATATCCCTATCACCCCCAATAGCTGGCACCGATGGACCCTTTCCAACTTCAGGAAAATATATTGCGATGCAAAAAGGAGTATGTAAATTCTTTCCTTTTTATTATATTTTGTGTTTATATGTGAATAGTAATTGTACTTGCGCTCTCTCGTCTTCTCGTGTCTAAAAACTTTGAAACACAGTCCTTATACTTGGATAAAAGCTTTGTATGTACAATACAAGAAGTAAATTTATAACAAAAACATATGTTAAAGTGTAGACAGAATGTAGGCAATTGATTTTTCACCAATTTAGATTCTGGATTAGGCGATGTATATCAGGAAATCCACCACCGAAGTTAACTTGTATACACAAAAGACTTCTATGTCGTGAATATATCTATTCCTTAGTGAAAACTTAGGTTTTGTATTACATACTTCCTTCACCTCCAACTTAACTAGGCTTTGGGAACATGTAACAACATAAGAAAAATTTTACCTGGTCATTCTTAACACTAAGTAAGCAAAGCAGTACAAACTCTTCAGTAGAAAGTGTCACTGTCACTAAGATAATTGACCAATATATGGATCTCAGGACCATTTGTTAGATATCTTCTACGATTGGAAGGAACATTCTCTCCGGAAATCATAACGGGTTCGCCTTCTGTCTCTGTATCGCTTGATATTATCAGTTGCAAAAGTTGTAGTCCTTAAAGACTATTCGTGTTAGACTCGGAGCTATTGCTGGAGATTGAAAAAAACAGTTTTGAAGTTTAAATGAGTTCATAGTTTTTAGATCTAAGGTAACTAGTAAGGGAGGTGGAATAACTGCAGTTTCCTTCAATTGGAAAGTAAGATACTTAATTAACTAGTGCGGAGTTTTCTGGCATAAATGCAGATATATGAATAAGAAAATTCAATAACCCTCAAATTTTATAAATATGGTTATATGAAGGCGTTGAATGACGAAAACGTACAATAAATTAGCTTAGTGCCAGCTATACAAGAAATAAACCGTCATATGACGTAGATTGAGGAAGCAACACTTTGCATAAAGTAATGGTTAATACTTTTTATTACTCAGAACTCGGGAATGTCTTCATTTCCTGAGGATAATAAAAATATTAATCTGTTTAAGGAAGTATCAACAAGATGAAAGTGAAGAAACTCAAAATTATGAAAGAAAGTTGTTGAAGCAGTGCCGTTAGGTTCAGTCAGCAAATCCACTCTTCGCCATAGAAAGTTTTAAGGAATTGGTTTTTGCAGTCAGAAAGACAACAGTTTTTCTTGATCGCTTTCTAATACCTATAAGAGTACATTACACTCCAAAGGGAAACCCTCTCTATTACTCTTAACTACATTATAACCTCGAAGAGACTGTTTTTCAATAATCAAGAATAAAGATAACATGGTTTGGTCGAAACTGCTTTCAAAGATAAGCAACGCGTCCAATGGTTATATATTCTTGGTAGTCTCCATAGCAAATTGAAACAAAAGACTGAGTAACAAAATTGCTTTATTATTAGTTTTTTCATTTATTCTTAAAAATATCTGAAGTTTTATGATTTTTTTTTCAAAGATCCTGTCAAAGTTAGAAGTTTTACGGAATTTAATAATAGCTATAAAGTGTAGATATCAACGAGATCTTTCCGGTCAGGTTTCTGGTTCACAAGTAAGTATTTTACCTATAAAGTTATAAATATTACAGTTGGTTAATAATTACAAATATATATATATATATATATAATTATAATGACCGTATTATACATAGTTTATATAAACTGTATAACATAGTAATAATAAATATATACTTAAAATGAACAATGCTCTTAAATTAACTTCTTTAATACAGTGTTCTTTATTCTGGGACAAGTTTATTTATACATACTATATTTGTTAATTATGTTCTCAACCAGTAGCTTGGACAAACAGAAGAACGCATAATATATGAACCAATAAAAAAAAACAATCTTAAAGTTTATCGCAAACGGGGGAAAAGATGCTGTGAAGTTGTTGTCTTTTTCTCTAGATTGTTCCCAGCTTTTCTCCTACCTTGATATATCTCCATTAAGACACAAAAGTAAATATATTTCAGACAACTTTTAAAACAATGAAAAACTTAACACAATGTATTCCTCCTTTTCTCTTAGATAACGAGAATAAATGTACTTCAACAGTTTATGAATATTATCTGCCTTTTTCATATTATCTTCAAAGAACAAGTACTGTGATAGACTTTTTAATCCTTTTTGGAGTTCTTGCAGTTTTAATTTCTTTTCTCGAATACAATAGAAAACACTGGTTTAAATGTCTGAGAACAAGAAATAACTTACAAGAAGAAAAAGATATTTTCTTCAAGTATAATCTAACGTCAATCATGCTTATCTTTATTGGAACTATCTTTCATACACATTTATGCTACAATAACTTCTTATATGATATAGATTATACAAGCAATTTAGCAAAAAAAAACTGTGTTTGTATTATTTTCATGGCAGGTTTTTATTATGCTGGAGCTTTTAATTTTTTTTCAATTATGAATCAATTCTCAGGTTTAGGTATCCCAAATCCAGTTTCTTCTAAAATTCAATATTTTTCTTTATCTCTTGCTGCACTAAATACCCTACCTTTTTCTATTGTAATGCCCTTTTTAATTTATTATGAAAAAATAAGTCTTTCGTCTTTTATTCTTAGCTGTTTTCTTCAAAATTCAATCAATGGAATATTATTAAGTATAGTTATTATACTTACTTTTAATACTGTTATAAAAGATTTTAAAGGTTTATTAAACCACTATGCTACAACTCAAGGAAACGCTAGAGAGATGGATAAAACATATACTTTTATTATAAAACTAACTATTGGGAAAACAGCAGCGTTTCTTCATACATCTCTTCTTCTTCTTGTAGCAATCCCGAATTTAAACTATAACTTGAACACTTTAAATATTGTTTTGTTAATCGATTCTATTTATCTTGCTACAATACCAATTCAAGTTATCCCTACTATATTTTTCTTTAGTAGATTTATTATTCCTGTTTCTGATCACTGTTGTTCTTTTAAAACTGATACTAATAATAATAAAGTTTTACATTTAACACATGAAATGCAAACTAATAATAATAACTTAAAAGTATAATATTATTTATAAAAAGAAATATCTTTAAAAGAAAAGTCTGAATATATCTGAATATAGTCATTTATACTATTTTAGAAGGTCTTATTTGTACACATAGTTCTAGAGTTAAGTATTTAAAAGTTCATTCATTAGGTTTCAGAATATAAAAAATTGTTTTTCTAATAGAGAGAAAGCTTTATTCTTTATAGGAAAATATTTTCAAATATATTTCTAAAGTTATTTTCTTATATAAATGTTGATGAAAAAATACAGCTGCACATCAAATCTCAGCAGGAAATATTTCCAAAATATTAGTCTTATCTTTCTAATATAGATAAAAATAATAAAAAACGTGAATTATGCAGAAAATAATTTTTAAAAGGAAAAAGAAGAACTGGTTTTGTTAGAAAAAGATAATATCTTAACCTTGTTTTCTCCAAGTATCAGAATACTTGTGTTCGTTTGGATACCTCAATTTTCTTGAAGATAAGAGTTAGAATATTAAAAATTTTCGTATAAGTTGAATTTGTATAAGAAAAGGTTTCAAAGAAATTTTAGGTATAAAGTAATTTATTGAATTATTCTTTTGGAACCAAACAAAAAGAAAAACGCTTTCTAAAAAGTCTTAACTCAAATACGATTTAATGAAGAGAAGAACTGGCTTCTTTTTCTAGTTTAACAACAGAATTTATAAAAATAGATTTTTATAAAATGGAAATTTATTTCACAGAGTCAACCTTTCCAAATCTTAGATAAGAATTTAAAAAAACCAAAAGTGACTTTGTTAATCACAAAGTAATTCCTACCAGTCTATAACCACTCAAAGCTAACTCAGTTCAAGAATATAGCATCTAAACAAATAAATGCTATAAAGTAAGGAAAAATCACTTTAGTTATCCCTAATATTTCAATCATTCGGCATGTTCTAAAAGGAAATTTAGAAAGAGTGCTGAAATTTCGTTACAGAAAGAGTGGTTCATACACAACATCCAATAAATCAGCTGCTTAGGGTTCTATACATGTTGAAAACAGAGAAACTTTTTCACATTGGTTTTCTTTTTCTCCAGAGTATGTTCCTCATTAAGAATTGTATGGTTTTTATGATTCTTCATAAAGAATAGATTGAGATTCGGGAAACGGGACACGAAGCTGTTTATAAAAGTTTGAAAAAAATGCAAATTATAGTAAAGCTTTGTATATATGACGGGACACGAGACTTGGCTTACCTCTTAATGAGACTTAGCAAGTATTGTGTATCTAAATCTTGCAAAATTTAGGAATTTCGAGAATCTAATGACAAATTCTGAGAGCAAAACAAGAAAGACATATAAAATGGGAAAACTCGAACAAAAAACTTTTGCGACTCTAAGAATTTAGATACTCTAGCTATTTATTGTTGAATATTAGAAACTTAAGAACATCTACCAGCAATGCAGGGTTATATCCAATTGAGTTAGTAAACATTTATGCTTTGACTTTGGTAATAATGAAGAAATAACGTAGCAAATGCACACCTGGCGCTTTCTTTGAGTGAAATGTAACAAAAAAATGCTTGAATAATTAGTATTCGTTGAACTGATACTTTCTTTTGTCATATTCACCACACCCTAAGGAGTTGAATTATTGGTTAGAAGTGACAAGTAGTAATAAATATGTATTTTGCCTTTTAACTGGGACAGGAAACCACCGTAGAAACCCCATCCTGGGCAAGAGGAACAAATTTTAAAAGCCTTTAGTTCATAATCGTCTTCACTAAACCTGCATGGAAATTAATCGTATTTAGCAGCACTACTTTAATCGAAGCATTTTGTGGATTCTTTGTGAAATTAGAAGGAAAGGAAAGACACTGGAGCTCAATAAGGCACGAAAGCGTGGAAATTCCACGGCATGCTTGGTGCGAACAGAGCTCTTAGGCTCTAAGAAGTCACTCCTAGGCTTTCGGAATCTGAGTATGACAAACAATGAAAAGTTCTTGCAATATTGAACTGCAGGAAAACTCTACTATCATTTTGGTAAATTCAAATCTAAGCACTAAACCAAAAAATTTAGTGATTCAGAATGAAACTAACTGACTAGTACAATACTTAAAAAAATAAAGGCAACGTAGCAACTAAATATAAAATTTCGAACCAACCAACTTTATAAAACCATACGGTAATTAGTCATTTTGATATTCTATTACGATTTCCTATTTGCTTCAATGTCAATGAATTGCCTTGACGTCATAGGATCACTATATAGATCAGGAAAAAATATAGATGAATTTAATTCCTTGTTAAATAAGACTCACTAAAAGCAATTTGATATAGCAACAGTACAAAAGGAACAAGTTAAGTTGTGGCACGGTTCTGCCTGATGTAACATAGTTTAATCGTTTGGTATAAGAAGAGCTAATGTTGAATTAAGCATTAAGAACTTAACTTAAGATCTACAAAGTTTAAGAAAGAATCCGGAGAGTGCGTAATTGTTTAAACAAAGCGCGAGAAGTCATAATTGAGTCTTTGGTTAAGCGATATGAGTCAGAACGAATCGAATCAAGAGGAGGTGGATCCCACAACTAATTTAGATGATACCGCGCGGGGAGATTAACTCGCTTGAAGAAGATCCTCAGACAAACCCTGCACGTGGTCCAGAGCAGGAGGAGGTCAAGGAAGAGGAGGGGGACTTAGAAGGAGAATCTAGTGTGAATAGGATGATTTTGAATGACCGTGTGAACCCAATTTCGCAGGCTGAATATAGGAGAAGAAGGCAAGGTCATCCTTCGAGAGCAGCAGAGCCCGCGAGAGATGGCTCACCTACAGAAGCTGCCCAGCCGAGAGAAATGGGGAATGATACCAGGTCCCAATTAAGCGGGGAAGGAGGAAGGGAGGCGTCTCCTAGAGAGGGTGAAACATCCACACCTGCAGCAGCAGCACGTCCTTTGGGAGGTGTAGCGGCTCAGACGGCGCAATTTAGGCGTCAAAGCAACCGTGGAGGTCCTTCTATTCCCCAGATACGTCCACCAAAACTTGAGGGACTGAGCAGTTTGCGCCGAACCCCGTTAGCACAATTCCTTTCGAGGTTCGACAAAGCACAGAGTAGAGCAGATTCCATAGCCTACCCGCCGCTGGAGATAGCGGAGTGGCTAGATATTTCCATTCAGGATCAACTGGAGGCCCAGGGAGTACATATCCTAGACACGGTAGCGGTTAGGGCACATCTAGATCGTCGACTTGATCTTCTAGATAAGAGGAAGAGTAAGATTTCTTTGGCTTTGCTGCGAGAAAAACTTTCATGGCCTGTTGAGTGTACTACGGGTGAGGAGGCACTAGCAGTATTCATGCACGATGCTAGAGCACTGGTGGGCAAAGTCAAGATATTATAATGTCCAGTCCAGAAGCAGATGAGTAGAATTTTGATCCAAGAACTGCCAGCATATTTTGACCTAACCTATGAAGATTATAAGGAGTTCCCAGATTTAAGAGATCTAGTAACTTTCGAACAAGCTTTGGAGAAGTATGTGGCGGTTGAGGATGTCGACATCAGGTCTAGAAGGACAAGAAAAGGGGGCTCAGGTCAGAAAGACCCAAATATCCGTATCATGTCAGCGGAAGTGAAGGTTAGTGATATGGGAAAGCCCAAGTGCAGTCGTTGTGGCTCGTTGGAGCACAAGTTTCATAGTTGTCCTGAAGTTACCTGTTTCAATTACAGAAAAAAGGGCCAAATAGCCAGTAACTGCCCACAACCGAAGTGGCAGAAAAAGCCAGGGACGCGGGAAGCGGATTTCCAAAATGTCACAGACAGCGAAGCAGAGCATATACTGGTGCAGAATGTGAAGTTTACGTACTCCGATATCATCGAATTGTAGAATTATGGTAAAAGTTGGTCGAGAGTGAAAGGGGTGCTAGATAGCGGCGCGGGGAAGACGATCGGAAGATTGAAACTCCACAAGAAGTTTTGCGGCACATCGCGGAAGCCGAACCCCCAGATTGTTATAGAATGCGGGGAAAGGAACGATAGTTAGAGCTACTGAAGTTGGGGATATCGAAGAAAGAGTAATTGTGGATAATTTCGACCCTATTTACCTCGGAACGATCAAGATGTATATGGTTGAGTCGGAGGATTTGAAAAATCTACTTATTGGACGCGAAAATTTAAGGAAGCTACAGGTACTACCAGAACAGGTGATGAGAAGGCTCCAGATGGAGCTGAGGAATAAGTATGCACCAACAGGGAGCGCGTAGGATGAGGCGAAGGTTGCTACTATTGTCGAGGAGCAACCTGAACGACGTAGAAATTGCAACAATTTATCGAGACGTATCGGGAAGAAACTGAATCAAAGTCCAAATGAAGTAAATGACATGCACTTGGCAGATGCTGACTCACCAGTTGTAATAAAAAAAGGGGAGTTGGGAGAAGCCAGTAGAAGGGAGAATCAAGCTGAGATTGATATAAAACCAGAAGATGCTCCATATAAAGATCAGAAAGAGATTATGGACAAGTTGTTCAAGGAAACGGTGGAGGAGCTTAATCTACCGCTTCATGAGCCGATAAAGTTTCAAACTAATGAAGACGAGGATCCATATCCAGATAAAGAGAAAGGATTTGGTGGAGACGAAATCCTATATGCTAAATTTAAAGATACTATTGTAGATGGAGAATTTGAATTTATGGAGCCTGGAGGTCTGGATGTTGATTTTATTGGATTTATCAATATCCAGCTCACCTATTTTGAAGAGATTTCTTTTCGGGAAAGGGCATATGAATATGTGGAAGCTGTGGAACAGCAGTACGAAGGCGATAACTTGGAGGAGGCGCTAAGAGTTAAAGCGTATGTAGTATCTGATAGCCCTGATGAGATAGATTTGGGTGGAAATTTAGAAAGCCTGGAACAGGGAGAGACGGTTCCTGGAGAGAGACACGAAGTTTTAGCCACGATTAGGAAGAAGATCTATGGTGAAGAGGAAGATGCCTTTTTCGACAAAAAGTTTAGAGATGAACTGTATGAGGTAGTACAGAAGCGATGACAAGCTTTCGCTTTATTGAGATCGAAAGAACGTATGAGCAACCTATAGCATATAGATTGCACACTGAAGAAAACTACGCCTGACTCTTTGATAGTAAAGACGAGGTCATTAGGAGCTCTAAGGGAGGATTGGCTGAGAAAGAAGGCTAAGTCGGTGGTTAAGGGAGGTCTTCTAAGGAAGGTTACATCTACGAACTACACTTCGCAGGTGTTTGTGGTACCGAAGAAGGGACCAGAAAAGTACCGGATGGTAGTGGATATGAGGATGTTGAATTCTATCACGCAGAAAACAGCGCTTAGGCTCCCGATATTGGATCGCCAACTTCATCTGTGTAGGGAGGGTCAGATATTTGGATGCTTCGACATGAAAAGTGGATATGATTTCCCCAGAACTACAGAGAATGAGAAGCAGTATTTTACCTTGCTGATGCCGTGGTGGGGGGGGATATATGAAATAAAGCCCCCACAGGGCTGGGTGAACTACCCAATGTTGTTCCATAAAAGGATGGTAGATGAAATTCTGAAACCCCTGGGAATATATGAAACCACAGCTAGTGGAGCTCTACAGTGGGTAGATGATTGCTTGTTGTACTCAGAGACGAAGGAAAACTATAATGGTATGGTTAGGAAGTAAGTGGATCAATTAATAGAAAAGAAGGCGAAACTCGGAGTAGATAAGTGTGTGTTCTTTACGCGCCAAGCAGAGTTCTACGGAAGAATGATATATCCGGGAGAGTGGGGGTACTCGCCAGTTTACTACCAGAAGATCAGGGATACGAAGATACCATATTTTCGTTTTCAGATGGCAGAGGTTATTTATCTTGTCACTTGATTAGCACCTACAATATCCAAGCTAGTAGCGCTGAGAGAAGTATTAGCTAAGGACGTGGACATGGACATGAGAATGCGCGATATGAAGATGGAGAAGAAAGTGCTGTAATGTATACAATAGCGGAAAGCAGTCTGGAACAAGTTTTTGGAGATTGTGTCGCTGGAGATTTCGTGGAAACTTAAGTTGTATGATAAGGAGAAGGCGCTAGTGGTCATCACAGATGCGTAGAAGAAGTATTGGGCAGCAGTGGTTAGCCAGTGTTTGGCAGCAGACTTCGAGAATAAAAATTTCGACAAGAAGAAACATCACCCGCTCATGACACTGTCGGGAAAGTGTACATAGTCACAGAAGAACTGGTATATTTTGCAGAAGTAGCTGTACCCAATTTTGGAGGTAATCACGAAGCTGGATTTCCTAGTATATGGACCCCCGAGGCCAGTGAAATCTGACTGACCATAAGAATTTGGCGTTTATTCTGAAGCTTGGAACCATGCCAAACAATAGCCACGTGGGTAGGCCCCACCAATAGGCGATGCGTTTCCAGAAAGGGGATATTGAAGTTTCACTCTTACCGGGCAAGGTGAACCTGTTTGATGATATGCTGGGTCGATGGGGGACTCAGAAGCCAGCCAGGAGGAAACATATTTCAGGCTAAAGATAAAATACGGGGGGGGGGGGGGGGCATCAAAGTTCTCTACACAGGAGCTGGAAGTGATGAAGGGGGTTGATGAGATGAGGATTTCGTTCCTGTCGCCGGTATTCAGGGGATCGTGGAAGAAGGTAACGCTGAAAGAGATAAAGGAGGACCAGTTAAGGTGGAAGCCGGGCTGGAGCTCTACCAGCAAGCTGAAAGAGAACGAAGATGAATGTTTGAGAGAGAAATAATAGAGGGGTTTTGTGCCTAGAGATTTGATGGATAGAGTGCTGATGCATTACCATGTAGCTTCGATACATGCCTGGATAAAGGATCAGAAGAGAAGGCTTATGCGGTATTATTGCTTTGAGAAAGGGGAAATGGTAGTTGCCAAACTGAAGTAATTGCAGACAAGTGTTTACATTGCCCTAGAAAACCGGCACTCATTCGTACACCGAGGGATATTGTCGTTTTAGGAACCAAACCGCGGGAGATACTACTAATAGATTACCTGTACATAAATGAGGATGGATATATGCTGGTGCTAGCGGACTTTTTTTCTAGAAAGGTGCATTTGTCGAGGGTGAGCAAACCAACTAGTGGGAATACGGTGAAGACTATTCTGTAGCGGAGGTTCTCAGTGGGTCTGATTGAGGAGTTCATGGTCTTTACTGATCGAGGCAGTCACTTTGTATCTAACCTATTGAAGGAACTTGGGAAGGCACTAAGATTTTTGCATCATTGCTCGATTTTATATACACCATGGACGAACCGTGGTGCGGAGACGACTAACTACTGCATCCTTCGAGAAGTTAGAGTTTTAGTGTCGGGACTGAGGCTGGAAATGACGGAGAGGGGGTTTAATACCTACAATAGTCCATTGCATGAATAACCGACCTACATATAGGAACCTTGGGATGACATCAAATAAGTTAGTTATGGTAAAAGAAAGTCATAGAAAATTGGTGTTGGAGCCCTAGGAGTGTACAGCGTTTAGCAAGCTGTCCGAGTAACCAGTGAAGCCGAGAGATATGAGGGCTTTCTTGGATATCTTGGAGGAATTTACTGAGCAGTTAGAGGCGAAGTGGTTGGAAGTCTATTCATTTGTAGAGAAAACAAGGAATCACGCGAACTCGAAGTATAATAAATGCAGGAAAGTCCGTGTGGCGCAGCTTATCCCAGGAGATTGGGTGATAGTCAGTCAAAAAGAAACTCCGTCGGAAAGGCTAAAATAAAAACTGCAATGGGTTGGGCCGTATAAGGCCGTAGAAATGGTGTCCCCAAATGTATACGGGGTAAAGTCCATGCACGGGGAGATAGCAGTGATCCATGTGAGCAGACTGTGGTTCTATGAGAGCTCGAGCTAGAGGCCATCTGAAGCAGTCAGGGACGTTTTTATTTCAGACTATGGTGAATTAGCAGTAGAAAAGTTCAAGAAGTTGCAAAGGAGGACAGGAGTGTATGAAATCTTGGTTAAATAGCGTGCATTCGAGGCAGGAGACATGTCATCGGAACCCCTCCACGTTATCGCACAGGACATGTCGGAGATCTTTGAGTTATTTTTGAATGATAAGCTGAAGTCGGATAAGAGGGAACGCGTACAAGTCAAGAAATATTTGAATAAGTTCACGATTCGTCTAGCAAACGTGGGGAGGAGTAAACCACGAGCTGACAGATGGTGGACTCCCATTGAGGACGAGGTTTTGAGGCGATGTATCTGGAGGTTTGGACTTGGACGATACGACCAGATACAGAAGGAAGCGTTACTGAAAGGGAAAACGAAGCAGCAGCTATATAATCGGACACATAAACTTGTTGGCCAGCAATTGATTTCAGGGTTTTTTGGGATAGCGCTGGATGTAAGGGAGGTTGCGGCATATAATAGGAAACGATGGGGAACGTGCTACTATGTTGAGAGAAGACGTGTGGTGTCACAGGTGGAGAAGCTGGCGCGAAGATTGTTCAACAATAGGGGGTTTGGGTTGACGGAGGCATAGTGCAGGATAGACATCCCGTTATTCTAGAAGAAGGAAACATCCGAGGCAAGGGGGACGTGACTTTGATGGTTCAGGAGAGCGGAAGGCGATAGGATATTCTTGAAGAGGGTATCGGCACCAGTTAGAAACCTCAGGAGGGAGCAGGAAATGTGGCGGAAAAGGAGTAAGGTAGATGAAAAGGTGCTCATGTTTAGATTAGCGCGTACCCAGCTTAAAGAGTTTTTTTTTATAACCCACTCTGCGAGAAAAAAAGGACTGCTGGAAACGTGGAATCGTTGAGAGGAATAGTATGGGAAGGAAAGGAGTGCGATTTGACATGACAGGAAAAGAGTATGCGGAAGCTACGGTCGGGCCAGAGGTGGTTCGATATTTGGTTTTCGCCGAACAGGTCGTGGGTTTTGAAGACTGATGTTCGAGAAATGGACTGGATGAGGTTTATCAAGGTGTACGTAGAGCTGCATGGGGGATTGCCGGAGGTAGTACACATGGACCCTCCGTGGAGGGTTGCAGGTAAAGACCCGACAAGAGGACTTGCATTGCCGTACCCGACTATGAGGTTCGAGGAGATAAAAGCCATACCGGTGGAGAGGATCTTGATGAATGGATATTTATTTATCTGGGTTACGCCCAGAGTGAGGAATGGCGTCGAGGCGTGGTTGAGAGCCTGTGGATTTCGATTTGAAGGTGATTTATATTGGATGAAGATGTCAAGAAAAGGACGTTTGCAAAGCAAAATGGGGTCAACGCTGATGAGTGCGGTGGAAGTACTGATGGTATCGAGGAAAGGCGAGGTGCCGCCATTGCAGCGAATTTTTTCTCTTGGTGTTAATGTGATACTAGCGGAGAGGTTAAGAAATTCGGAGAAGCCACAAGAGGTATACCAGCGGATTGAGAGGGTGTTTGGTGGAACACGGAAGCTAGACCTGTTTGCGAGAAGAGCAAATGTTAGGAGAAACTGGACGAGTATTGGGTTGGATCTACCG
This sequence comes from Labyrinthula sp. Ha, assembly GCA_015227615.1. Lineage (NCBI taxonomy): Eukaryota > Bigyra > Labyrinthulida > Labyrinthulaceae > Labyrinthula > Labyrinthula sp. Ha. The sequence goes on along the minus strand of JAALGZ010000028.1, from coordinate 175,057 downwards.
TTCAGTACCCCGGAAGTAGCTGAAAGACTTGGACCAGTTGAGTAGCTATGGGGGGGGGGGGCAATAGCACGGTCGTGCCTGATGTAACATAGTTTAATCGTTTGAGATAAGAAGAGCTAATGTAAAACTAAGCATTAAGAACTTAACTTGAGATCTACAAAGTTTAAGAAAGAATCCGGAGAGTACACCAGTTGAGCTTCTAACAGCACAACAAAGTTGAATGCATACATAAAGCCCAACAAATCAATATTGATATCTGGTCTAGGCGAGAAGGCATATGCATCAACCTAACCCAACTCAAACTATCAGATATTAATAAGGAATTTTTCTTGAATTATTTTCAAAACCCTTTTTTCGTCTTCCATGTATTTCTCCAAGAGACAGCCCAGGGCACATGTCAATCCTAACTAGATGTTAGCAGAATGAAAGCTTCTTTTTTTCTCTTTCACAGATTCGTCTATCTTCAGATTGCTTCGGTACTCTACTTAAAACTTAAAAGTAGACAGCCAAAGATATATCCAAGTGTCTACAATGGCACATGTTTTATTATTTTCAATGAATAATACAACCAGATTTTAGTTACCGAGTACTAGACTGGTACCACAATCCAGCAATTAACTGCTGTCTGAACTCATAGCTTTATAATTCGTGTTTACATGCCCGCTTTATGCTAACAGTAGACTAGATAGCACATTTGAGAAGAATTTCTATTTCTCATTTATTATCCTTAATCTCATTATTTAATTTAAAAAGTTAAATCTTCAAGATATGGGTTTGCTCTAATGTAATTGCCTAATCCAGGATACTCCGAATTTATCTATGCGTGCAACCCGTGTTAGCCACTAAAGGATATGATTATTTTCCCTTAGTGGTTACTACGGTAATCGGGCAACATTTGTCCCTGTAACCAGTATTGGAGGCCCATGTTCTACATGGGCATAGCATCTTATTTATGACACTCAATGGGGGTTACATGGCAATAGTTATAAATACCTCACTGCTATTTTGATTTGTATTAATGATTGATATTTTTTTTCGTGGATATATTACTTTTTACCTTGAGGGTTATCTAAATATTTTGTTTTATCTATTACAAGAACTAATAAGCGAACTTAAGAAGAAAACACAATTTCCACAAATAAAGGCCTACCTATTATTCTTCAATGCCCTCGTCTTAGCATCGCCAGCAGCTTGAGCCAACAATAAAGAATTTCAGAGAACTGAATCATATAACCCCAAACATTAACTAATACTGCATAGGTTGAGATACTTCAAGTCTATGTCGTGGTATGTAAGATCTTATGCTTTTTCTTTGACTCTTGAAAAAGAGATTTTCTCATGATATTGGTGATACTGCAACAAGAAACTTTAATTCAAACCAATAAGAAAACAATAATCACAACAATACATAAACAAAAACTGGAGTTATATCAATTCAATTCTTGTAAAGAAAGAACTGTGGTATTGATTTGCACCCAGGGAGCTATCATGGTGAAGAATGGAATATTTAAATGTGTATTAGACAGGTCTGGGGAAACCACCTTAGTCAAAGCCCCTCAAAATACTATTCAGAATATGAAAGCTAAATTTAAAATAGATACCTTAGCAAATCCATACCACCCTCTACGCAACCCAGCGAGAGATAACCATGTCGTAGATTCAACTTGACTGATCTATTAGAAGCTACTCTCTTATTAAAGTATGATTCATACTTTTTAATTAGTTTCATCCATTTCATACTACAGAAAAAACCAAGAAGTTCCTTCAATTACGTCGCTCTTTTCTTTCACACATGGGTCACGGACTCCGACCAGATGGTAATTAGATAAATAAGGAACAAGATTTTACAGAATGATATTTTACTTGTTGGTCTATTCTTGGTGTCGAGTACTGTTCAGAACACCATAGTATTTAGTATTTATCTGGGCACACCCAAAATTATTTCTAGAAGAACTGAGCAAAGTAATATCTCTCTGTCTGCACTGCCAAGAAGTGTGATTTAGAAAATTACGACGTAGCATGTACAAACCACAAGATTTCTTATCTTGATCATATGATGGTTGAATTGACCACAAACAAGTCGTTCTTGTCGAAGAACAAGTAGTTAGTTCAAACAAAAAAATGCAGTAAATATTACTTTGGTTCTTTGGCTTGTTTGTTAAGTACACAATAGAATTTTCTAACAATTCTAAAAACCAATGATACCCTCTAGGAAATGCACTAGTAACCAACTAGAAAGATACAGATGTTTCAGCCTAAAGGCGTTTCTGATTCCAAAACAGGCTTTAACACTCTGCTCAGATAAAGTTTTTCATTTGCCTATTTTTCTTCACAAGGAAAACACAATTTTACATATAGTTTGTTCTTGATAAGGTTCCAAATAATTGTGACCAAGATTTTGAAATTTCGCAGGAGAACATTATTACTCTGAATAAAACAAGAGGGTAAATAAACCAAAGAAATAGATTGCCTATAACATTTCTAAGTTACTTCTCATGATTGACAAGTTCACATCAATCACCAGAATGCTCAAGTTTGTCACAATGCTGTAAATGTTTCTGCGTGCATATCAGTGTATTGCCGTAAAAAGAAGACATTATACCTAATTTCTGTTTAATGTAGAGGGATGAAACAGTTTGATATGGGTAATAACTACTTGCTAAGCAATTTTCATGTAGACTACGCCATTTCTTACTTTGAAGTTACATGTCTACACCATGTAGGGCAATAAGTAATATAATGAATAGTTCTTTGCTTATTGAACTATCTTTGCTGGATTGTGTTCGAAAGTTGGGTTTACGTCTGTCGAAAATTTATTTCGCTAAAAAAATATTCTACATTTCTTCTGTTCTGCAATTTGGTAGAACAAACGATGATAGATTAAGACTTTTAGCTAAGAAAAAATTGCTTAGCCCGAACTCCTGCAAATGAAGTTTTAATGGCCGCAATGCAAGCATGGAAACCAAAGGCAGTTGATAAGATTTCATCACAAAAAGTGAGAAATAACAGTATGAAACTTCTAAGTTCTCCCTTGCTACTTCTCTTGACTGAAGTGACAAACAATAGTCTCCAACATTTTATTTTCTACTGTTCCTTATTACTTTCAAGCATTTTCTCTCCAAGTTTTTTAGAAACAGAACGTTATTAAAAGAATAAGCAGTTTTCACTGTTAATCATATTGAAATATATTCTCAACATTGCAGTATATAAAAAAAAACATATTCTTCTTGTAATGAAATTGATATTATTGTTTCGATTTTCTTCATTTTAGAAAAATATTTAAACAATAATTTTATCAAAGTTTCTAAATAATTAAGAAATTTCTATAAAATAATAATATATGAAATGAATGGTTGATGCTTTTTCAAAAGAATAAAATATATATTTATTAATTTCTTTGTAAATTCTTTTTCTAAATATATTTTAATACTATTTCAATTATCAGTTTAATATATACAATATATATATATATATATATTAAAATAATCTTACCAGTATATTCAATAACATTAATAATCTTATAATAATTTTAGTTACAAATTTAGAAATTATTATAATAGAATTTACCGATATATCATTACTGAAATAAATGCTTTTTGTGATAAAAAAAAACGAGAGTATTAAATTAGCGTATCAAATACCTCTCACCAGTATAAAATGTACTATTGAGAATAGGGATGATATTTAAATCGAGACAATATATTTTATCCCGATTATATTTTCTTATAATTATCAGCTGTAATTTTTTTCTCGGGTTTTCCCGGGTCAATTTTCTTTTTTCTATATCTTTCTCAAACTGAAAAACAAACAGAATATAAACGGGTATAAATAGAAACACCAAAAGAAACAGTACAGAAACTTCTTGAGGACAGATTTAAAAAAGGAAACAACAGTAGAAATAAAAAAGAATATGGAGAAACTTATAGTAGTTTTAGATTTAGATGAAGTTCTTGTTCACTCATATCATATTATTGTAAAAAACTATGAAAAGAGGTTGTTTCAAATTGCATTAAACAAAAAAGTACCAAAAAAATATATAGTAAAGAAATATGGAGCATATATGAGAAAAAAGGATAAACTTGGTGTAAAAGAGGTCCAAGTTAAGTTTGTAAGAAGACCTGGAGTTGAAAACTTTCTTTCTGAGCTATCAAAACTAGATTTGAATGTTGTTTTTTGGACCGCTGGAGAAAAACTGTATGCAGATTGTGTTCTTGATACGATTCTTCCAAAAAATTTAAAGAATAATCTTAGATTATACAGAAAAGATTGTCGAGTTGGAAATGAGGAAAAAGGAAAAAAGTCATACTTTAAAATTCTGAGTGATAAGTTTACAGAAAACGAATTAAAAAAATTAGTTATAGTTGATGACAATAAGAATAACTTTAAAAGTTTTCAAGAAAATGCAATTCTTGCAGTTAAATGGGAAGGTATTGGTTCAGAAGAACCAGTTGATTATTTGGAATCTATTTTAAGTTCTATAAAGATATTGATTAATGTGAAAGATGTAACAAAAGTACTTCCTGGAATACAAAAGGATTTAAATATAATTACAGAATCAGCACAAAAAATAGAAGATATAGAGAAGAAAAAAAGAAAGAGTTTTCCAGGTTTTTTTAAAAAGAAACAACTTTTACCAAAAACAAAGCTCAAGGAGAAAATATCTGCATAGATTGAGAAAATTTTTTAACAAAATAAACGAATATAGTATTTATTATTTATTGAAAGAGATTTATGTTGTAAAAGCATTTAGGGGTTAGGGGTTTGCATTAATAATAATACTTTTTTCGAACCGAGTGAACACCATTTTATTTTGTGTGACCTTTCTTGATCTTTGTTTTCATGCTGAAACTCTTATATCAAGTCGTAGTTTTCATTGGTATCTTATTTTTAGTGCAGAAGCATCTATGACAGTATAATCCTGAACTTCATTAAATAAAGAAGATAATTTATGTTAATTTGATAGCTTTATCGGTTCTAATAAAGTTTTGTTCGATCAAACTCCTTCGAGTTATTTAACTAACAGAGTATGTTTATGAAGCCTTTTCCTGATTTCTGAGGTCTGTTTCATTAGTTCTTAAGCTGACTTTTTTGACATAAATAAAACTCTTCCTTCTCTATTTACAGGAAAAGACATTTTGCTCTCGAATAGAATAGTTTTAATTAACATGTTTGTAAGAAGTAGTTTTTTTTTTCAAATATTTGTGCACTAAAGAGATCAAGCTAATACTAATTTCTAATGATAAGCGTATACTCTTCAAAACTGGATGTTTATCTTTCATACTATTGCCATTTATTTCTTAAGTTAGATAGGGTGTCTGTATAAAGACAAAATAATCTACGAGTACTTTTTATTAAATCTTCTGAATCTTTGTTACATTTTAGTTTAACTCGAATATAATCAAAGTGTAATATGAAAAACTAGATTATTGTTCTTCCTCTTACATAATGTAAATATCGTTCGAATTAACGAAACATTAAGTTTGAACCTTATTTCTACATTATCTATGAAAAGAGGAGTTTACTTTATAAATCTGATAGATAAATTAGTGTAAGCTAAGCGTTAAGGAATTACCAGAACATAAGAAGTATTGTTTAATATATTTAGGTGCTTAGATATTTTAGATACAAAATATTGAAAAGCAGTTATTGATTGGAGCGAAATTGACCTAAGTGCTAATTAAATCAGGAGATATGAAGAACAAAAGTAAATTATATGTGGATAGAAGAATTTTCTAAATATAAGCTTTCTTAGGAGTATGGAGATTAAATAATAGTTTTTTAACAAGTAAATAACAAAACCAACATAAGCATATAGTTCTAAATACATACCAGAACAGTAGCATAATTTTGAACTTGTATCAATTTATACTATTCCTGAAACATAGGTAACTAAATTGAAACCGGTTAGATGATAAGAAAGGCTAGGATGCTAAAGTTGTACAAGCCTAGAGTATAAGCCATAATCAGCTCACCAGCTAAGTTGGCACATTTAAGACAATTTTTTTTTAATCCCAAGTATAATATTACAAAGCAGTTTGAACAAAAGAATGATAAAGCCTATTGATTTATTAATTGTGCCGTATTTCATCAGTGAAAAATAGAAGAAGTTGTGAGCTTATTATTTTATTTATTTATTACTTAAGGTTCCCTTAATTTAGCAATATATTCAACCGGCAACAAATATGCATATTCTATTTATTCCCATACGTTTTGGCAAAAAACAGAATGGAGAACATTCCAAAGTAGGTCCTAACTATATTTATGTTCTCTACAACATGGCGGCTGCTTCAAGTGAAAGATGTTCAAACCTGGATTAGTAGTATTCTCTTATTGATAACAACAGGCGATTAATCAAGTCAATTCGTACTCTTCTAATGATATAGTTAAAAAGTGATTAGCTACTTTTTTCTCTTCTCTCTCAAAACTTGATAACCAATTCACAACTGATTTTTTTCTGATTTGGTAAAATACTCTCGTAATGTAACAAATTAGTCACAAGTGGTATGAAGCATTTAGCACAATATCTATGATCTCTGAATTTTTCTTTCAAAACTAATTATGATTCATTCATAACTGAGCAAAAGAAATAGTTCCTTTGTTAAGCATGCCCTAATATGAGTTTCTAGTACCGAATCAAGCTCCACAAGCTTCTTCTCAACCTTAACTGAACCCTAATGTAATAAATATACACTTTCGTTCTAAGAAAAAATTCAAAACTATTACAGAAACGCAACCTGGAAAAAATAAAGAATTAAATTGTTCTGAGACTTAAATAGGAAATAGAAATTAGATTCCGTAATACAAAGAAATTAAAATTCTAACCTCCCTACTAACTATCTATAATAAATTCTGATAAAGTTTCACAAAGAGGTGCTTAGTAAAATTACCAATGTACTCAAATACAACTAAATGACTTTGCGAATACTCCAGAAGAAAAAGTTTTACTAACCAAACGAGTTAATAATCAAGAAATTTTAATATCGCTCTTACATTCCATAATATGGAGGGATGTATATTCCAGTCATTGAAAAAATATGGGAAGTAATTAGGTCATAACTCTTAAAATCCCGATCGAGAAAACATGCTAAACTAGAAAAAAAAAATTTCTTTTCCGCAAGAGTCACCACATGAGGTATTTTTTAAGTACTTTTCAAACATTGAAACATATAAGAACTTGAAAATTAGAAGCCAATTTCTGAAAAAGTCGTTAAAAATTCAATGAAGTAAAATCTGGGTTAGACCATATTTCTGTTTGAGTTAGGTACCTTTATATTAATGAATAGATAATTAGAATTCATACTAAAATTTTGTTTTTTTTTAACAAATCTAATTATGTATTTTTCATGAAAAATTTGATTATTAATATTATAACGAGAAAAAAGTATTTGAATTCTTTTCATAAAGTTATCGAGACACCCTGTCCTTTTATTTTTTTTAAGGGCACAGTTGAAAAAATGAAAATTTAAACTACTGGTTGTAGACTAAGCTCATTGGCTTTAACAAGAAGGGTGACCTAAGAGTGACAATATCGGTACCAACATAATTAATACTAAAATGACCAGCAAGGACAAAAACGAACCCATCTAGAACAAGACCTATAGATAATTTGGTTAATCTTATTTAAAATTATAATCGCATTCTATCAACTTACTTATTTTTCGTGTGAATTGTAACTTCTGATTATCCTAAATATTTAACATAATACTATAGTAAGTTTTGTGTTATTTTTATAACACATTAAACCTTAAATTTCTAATTGTTTTAGGTTTTTAGATTTGCAGTAACCTTCTACTCCTATATTAAGCCAGGTAATAATAAAACCTTAGAGCGAAACAGCTATACAACAAATATATCTCAAGATATAAAGAACAGGTGCAAGATACATTCTTTAAATTGCTTTTGTAATATATTGAAAGAACCCCACAGAGTATTTCTCTTTAGACCAAATTCTCTGGGGCTTAGGCCAACTGAATAATCTGAGCCCTTTGCTAAATTTATGTCCTTAAAGACATATCTGCTTAGTTTTAAAGAACATATTAGCCTCGCCTCGTGTATAGGTTAGGCATAATTACAATGAAGCTAGAAATGAATCTATAACTACCTAAAATAATGTTAAATAAACAAAATTTTATGAGGGGTATGATTCAATGGTACTGGAAACCTGAAAAGGCTTAGCAATAGCTCTAAACGTCTTAGAAGCAATTATTCGTCTAGTTCCTAGAGTATGTTCTGGATTTCTGGAAAGGTGAGATAAAAAGTGTCGAAAAGTATAAACAGTTTTTTTGTAGGCAATCTAAGGATAGTGTGGCATATCTACTAATCATTAAAGCTATTACGGTAAAAAATTACACAATTATAGAGGTGAATAGATTCAATAGATTAGCTAACTCCATAGTAGATAGTTCCAGCAGTTGCTACATCACCAATATTCTAAGTCAACAAAGATCCTAAAAACTAAAAATGAAGCAATAATTCTAGTTATAAATCTATTTTATAGAAAGAAAAGACTAGGTAATCCTTTTCATCACAACTTTGATTTTTCTACAAGTTGTAACTGTGATGCACACATCTGCAAGAGGAATAAGAGCCTAAACTCTTCTTCAAGCAAGACATAGCTCTCAAGGGAAGAGATAGAAGGTTAATTTAATATTATTTTAGAAAAGGTCCACCAGGGGTCCACCCTAACGGTTGCTTTAGGTAATCAGTAGTTCTTTCCGGAAGCTGTTAGAGTCCTCCATAATAAGAGTAGTTTACTAGATGTGCTAAAAATTTTAAACAAAAATATCAAGACGTTATAGTTAGTTTTATCAGATGAATATATTATATTTAATTTAATTTTTTAGCCAGATTTGTTCATTCTATCCTCCTTGAACGAAGTATGACAAAATATTTCATGATATCTGAAAAATGACAATTGATAAATGATAATTAATGAAGCGATATGACATTACTGTAATTCGGAAACAACCAAAATGGCCGGAATTTTGGAAACGTAATTTTACTTGTACCTGTACCCACCAGTTCAATTCTTCCTAACTACATGCTACCCGGGAAGACCACTCTACGGAAAAACATGAACATCGTGCTATAAAACCAGAAATGTCCATAAGACAAAAACTGGTAAAAGAAAAGAAGTAACTATTGGGAAGATGACGAAAGCCGGGAAATACTTCTAAAGAGGACAAACTTGTTTCAAAACTTTCCTACCTCCGGTCATCAAATTAGTACCTGAAACTCTTCAGAAACTTTTTACACTTTCAGTAAAATAAAAAAAAACTGTAAGTATGAACACTTCAGATAAGTGTGAACCACCTTTTCTTTCGGGTGAAGACAAACTTTGTGACTTAACTGTTGCTGTATTTTATGAACCCTTTTCATATTATTTACGAGTAACCAGTACTATAGTCAGTGTATTAACTTGCTTATCACTTTTGGTGATTTTAGTTTCTTTTCTCAAAGCACACAACACTTTTTTATGTAAGAGAAAAAAGCAAAGAAGTAAATTAAGTTCAGAGAAACAGAGAAAGTTCTTCAAATATAATCTTTTTACAATTGTATTTTTGGTACTTGGTACTCTTTTTCAAACCTATTTAGCATACAATAACTTCTTGTATGATGTTGAATTTACAAGTCATCAAGGAAAACTAAATGCTATATGTGTGGTTTTCTTAGCAGTTTTTTACTATATTGGAACTTTTAGTTTTCTTCCTATAATAAAAGAACTCTTAGGTTTAACTTATCTTGATCCAAAGAAAGAGAGAATTCAAACTGTTTCTGTGTTTCTTTCTAAATTGATCACCATTCCGTATGTTATTGTTATGCCTTTTCTAATTTATTTTGAAATATTGAATCTTTCTTGTTTTACTTTTATATGTTTTCTTCAAGGTATGATAAATGGAGTTTTTTTAAGTTTAGTTTTATATTCTATTGTTAGTGTTGCAATAACAGAATTTCAAAATTTAACAGATTATTATGCTAAGAATAGACAAAGTTCAGAAGAATTAAATAAGCTTTATACTTTTCTGGTTAAGTTAAAGGCTTTTAGAAATGAAATATCTTTTCATTCATTATTCTTAGTTTTCATTGCCGCACCAAATTTGGTTTTATCTTTAAATACAACCAAAGTCGTACTATTGATAGATTCTATATATCTCGCTTTCATTCCTTTAGAATTAATTCCATCATATCTTTTCTTTAGTAAGTTTATTTTTCCAGGTTCAGAACGTTGTTTTTCATTTGATCCAACAAGAAAAGAGCAAGTTTCAAGTGGAAAAAGTTTACGAGAAATTCCAGAGCTTTCGGAAAATTTAACTAAAGGAAAAGAACTTGCAATTAAACCAGAAAAAGACAATTTTTCTTCCTCGCTGTAGTGTGAAATTCGTAATCTTGTTTGTTAGAAATACTTTAACTACTAAGGTTTATATCTTGAGCTGTTATTCTGAATTTTATAGAACAAAAGCTATGGATTAGTCTTTAGATGAACAAGTCATACCTGCTAATATTTCAGAACAATAAATAGAAACTTGATTAAGAGTTATCTTGCCTCAAGCTATCTTGTGAATAGTTTCTAACCTTGAAAGAATATGTATTTTTTTAGAATATATTCTGATACAATTCCCATAAAGTTAAACACCAAGTAAAATTCTATCATTTCCTGAAACGCAAGACGGAGTGTCAATTTAAAAAAGCTTAATTTCAGTTTGTTTCTTGCTCTGAACTTTGTTTAGATTTCTAAAGAATCAAAAGGAAATAAAATATTGAATACCAAAGATTATATTATCTTGTATCTAGAACTTGTTATTGGGCTTGGTTTCCTTCCATTGAAAAAAGCTCTTCGTATTGACAAAGTGACATATTATAAAGAAAAATAAAAAACTATTTTCTTATACTCAAATAGTTACATCATTCAATACAGATCTTGTCTAAGTGTTGTCTTTTCATTGATATAACTAGACTAAGAGTTATATTCTTTCTTAGACTGCGAAGTACAAGAGGGAAAAATAGTACAAAATAAGAAACACACTCTAAGGAAACCATGAGTTCTTGCAAAATATGTTTTCACATTCTCGAGTATATATTCTGTTCTGAACAGTAAAGGAGAAACCTTCAATATTTTTGTGCTAAAAAAATAGCTCCACGGTTTTGGAATATCTAAACTTCAAAGTGCAAATTTCGAATATTGTAAACTTGAAGTTAGTGTTTTGTTTCTTCTGATAGTTTTAGTAAGTCTCAGTTCAGTATTTGATTTTATGAATATTGGTATTTTTCCCGAAACCTGTACTAGCCTTTATTCTAGTATTTAAGTATAGAATATTATTTCTTAACCAACAACTCATCCCAAATACTATTTTTTTGTAGACAAGTTAAGTATATTAATATTCTCAATTTTTTTGTTATTCTTTAAAATTAGGGCTACGGAAAGTAGCATTGCCAGTATTTGATAAGTCTACACAATGCCTTTCCGTTATTAACACATTTAAATTGATTGAATCAAGATAAATTCATAGAAACAACTGCGTAAGATTAAGGCTGAAGAGAGAAGAGACCATAATAATCTCTGCAATGCTTAAGCTAGGAGGTAATAGAAGCAAGAGAGGTTTCAATTATACCTATCGTCTCAGAAGCTTTAGTATTGCTACAGTAAGATATCTCAAGTACCCGTACGGGCAACACAAACAATTTTCCTCATTACACTGGTTATGCAATAAGCTTTCAAGAGATTAAACAAGAACACTTTATTTAGTTTACATCTATATACTTGCACTAAGCAACTACTTCTGTTACCACAAGTGCTATATGCATTTTGCAATAGATCAGAACAAAGCTAAAATTAAGGTTCGGGGTTGCTTTCTTAGTAATTTATTGAAAGAATTAATGTTAAAAGTTTTCGAAATAATTGTTTCTGATGGTTCACTAACTCTTATAATTATTTATTAATGATTAATTGATTATCAATACAAGGCTGCATCGAAAGGCCCTGGACCAATTAACCGAAAAAAATGCTTTTACATTTCGGAACCGTACCCCAAGTTTCAAAAAAATATTAAAATCGTCCAACCACGTTTTATTACCAGATTATTCAAACGTTGTATGGCCAGTTTTTAATGGTTCTAGTACGGCGCAAAAAAAAATAAGTAATAAATTCTCACCAATTTGAGAAAGGGTCGCATAGCCCCTCTCTATTTTGAAAATCAAAATATAATCAGAAGCATTTGATAAAGCTAAAAATTCCAATTATTTTATTGATAATCAGAATCAAAATGATTAGCAAACAATTATAGATAATTTTTTCAAAACCCACCACTACTCAAGAATAAGTCCACTCATGTGGGGCGTCGCATAATCAGTGATATTTCTACTGAAGTATTAGAGTGTGTTAATCTTGGGAGAGCTTCATCACTTTACCAGGTGTCATCTTCACACCGGAATAGCGCGCTATATTGTCATCGAGGGTAGATGATCTGATATGCTTTCAACTTTTACTTTAATCAGAAAGCTGCTTTTTAGTTTTTGCCGCTATCTCCTTATTAGTCGACAGCAGAAGACAATAGGTTGACAGGAAAGAGATCATTTTATTTGGAGTCAAAGCTTGGGATGTTCGCGTACACGTTAGTTATACGAATTCTAGGGAATTTCATGTCTAGCTCTTATTTCTTTTGTTGTTTTGTGACAGGTTATCAACTACCAACAATCTTTGAAACCAATTTATGCTGAATCCGGGAAAGAATATTTTCTTGACCAATCGCTTTATGAAACTAGATAGATATACATGACTTTTGTAATACGGGCTCAAAGAGTGAATGAAGAAGTTATTTATTTTTAGGTTATATTTTAATTGAACCGGATTAATATTTACCTCGGGTAAAAGAGTTCCCAAAATTATATTATAATTATATATATATATATATATTTCAAGAATATTGATAAATAATATATTTCGATATTTTTGTTTCAAATTGATTATTGTATATGCTCTCGAAAATGAAACAATATTTAAAAAATATAAGTAGTTTTTTGTGATAAGAAATCAATACTAAGAAACAAGTACTGATATATTAAATCAAAACAATACATACGAGATATTTCTTGTATTGGTTAAATATCTTAACAGATATTTCCGAGACGAAACAACTTTATTCACAAAACACTAAAAATACAAATTGCAGTAAAACAAAAATAGGAGTGTCACGACTAATGGTCTATTGATTAACCAGGAATACACGTTCAAAATGTAAACTATAGAAGAGAATATAATTTGGACTATATATGTGATTCTTGTTGGGAAAAGAAGGAATATTAACCTGGAATAAGTCTAAGAATAAACAGAATTTTGGTCTCACCTTTCATAATAAAAGCTTAATCCCACAAACAGTTTCGAGAAACAAAACTTTTTTGTATTTCCGCAAAGAATCAAGCTTTAATATGGCAGAAACAAGTAACTGTGAAGCTCCGTTTCTATTTGAAGAAGGTGACTGCAATTCTACAGTTGCGGAGTTTTATGAACCTTTTTCATACTACTTAAGAGTAGGAAGTACTTCTTTTGATGTTTTGGTTGTGCTTATTCTTTCTGCAATATTAATTTCGTTTCTTAAAGCACATGCAACTGAATGGATGAAAACTCAAGAACCAACAAGTAGAACAAGTTCAGGTAAAAGAAACTATTTTTTTAAATATAATCTCTTGACAATTCTATTCTTATTAACTGCAACTGTCTTTCATACATATTTATGTTATCATAATTTTTTGTATGATGTAGATTTTTCAAGTCTTCAAGGAAAACGAAATTCTCTTTGTGTTGTATATATGATAGTTTTTTACTATACTGGTACATTTTGTTTTCTCCCAATACTAAAAGAACTTCTTGGATTGAGTAAAATAGAACCAAAATATGAAAAAATACAAAATATTTCTTTATTTTTATCTGTTATCGCAACACTTCCATATGCAATTCTTATGCCTTTTTTAATCTATATGGAAAAACTGACTCTTTCAGAATTTATTTTAATTAGTTTTCTTCATGGAATGATAAAAGGAATACTTCTAAGTTTAGTCTTATATTTTGTTGTAGATCTTGCAATTAAAGAAATACAAAACTTAACAAATCATTATATTCAAGCTGGAAAAAGTTCTAAAGAAATGAATAGAATTTATCTTTTTCATATTAAAGTGAAAGCATTGAAAGTTGAAATATGTTTTCATACGATTATCATTACTCTAATAACTATTCCAAACTTAATTCCAAGTATTAATACTTCTAAAATTATTTTATTAATAGATACAATTTATCTTACTGTTATTCCTGTAGAAGTTATGCCTTCATATTTTTTCTTTAGTAAATTTATTTTTCCAGGTTCTGAACGTTGTTTTTCTTTTGATCCTGATAAAAGTGGAATTTTTTCTAGCAGTAGAAGAACTCGAAATAATTTAAAATTTTCTGAGAAGGCTGAAAGAGAAACCTCAATTACCATCAAGCGTGGAAGTAATGAAATAAATATTTCATTATAGATTAGACTCTTTGTTCTTGTCATTGTAAGCCTATTAATACTTTATATATTCTTGAACATTTTCTACCTATTCTCTATAGAGACTGCAATACTAAACGTTTTTGTTTAAGAACAATAGAGATATAGCAACCATTTTTTTAAGTGAGCCAATATAACTGTTTTCTAGTATATTTGCTCATTTAGCTTCTTGCTTAAAACTACAAAATATTATTTCAATGCTAGCTTTTTACCCGTTTTCAGTTTTTTTATTATTATTTTTTTCTAATTGATCACTTTGTTTTTATCTAATTTCTTGAACATCAATCCAGATTTGAAATAGGGTTACCAAAGTTTCTTTCTTTCGGGGTTAACAGTTTTCTTTACTTAGAAAGCAAATTAATTTAGTTAGTTGGGGATGAAGAAATAAAATATGAATTAAAGACAAGAAAAAGAAACATCTGTGCAAAGGTTAAAATTGCAAAACTTACAAAGTTTCCTGTTATAAATCTTATTCATATGAGTAGAAGTAAGAATATTCTTTGATAAAATATTCTTAAAGAAACAGAGTATTACCAAACTTCTTCCAAATATATCCCATTTTCTTGGTATCGTGAGCTGTAAGAAACTTTCTTACATTATATCTCTTCAAACTAACTCTATTTGGTTCAAAAATGTTTATTAGAGAACTAAAACTAAAGTATATACAAATAATGAAAGAAATCACTTACACTTGTAAATCTATCCTAGAACTTTATTCAATTCGTATAAACAGCCATATTTCTAA
This sequence comes from Labyrinthula sp. Ha, assembly GCA_015227615.1. NCBI lineage: Eukaryota > Bigyra > Labyrinthulida > Labyrinthulaceae > Labyrinthula > Labyrinthula sp. Ha. Next base: position 159,790 of record JAALGZ010000028.1, on the reverse strand, counting down.
CAGATTTATAATACAAAAATAGGCTGAACAATTATATGGACAGACATGACAAAAACAGATATATTTGGATAATCCAAACTAACTCTAACAACTTTGCTAAAATAAGTGTCTCCAGAAAAAATATGATTAACCCAAAATAAAATCAGAAGGTTCCTAAACTTGCTAGAAAAGAGCAGAACTAAAATTTCTTGTAGATTCATTGAGTAATTTGAAGAAAATTGGTTATTTTAAGAACAGAGTAAGGTTGACTCATGTTCACAAAAGGAACAATTAATTCGAAAAAAGGTCAATTCAAGATTTTGACACCATAGAAAATTAATATTTTTGTTAATTAAGGAGCTGCTTCAAAATTAACATCTAGTTGGCAAGATTCGTCTCTATTAATTTCAAAAGAAAAACATTGATCAGATCCTGGTAAAATAAACTTACTGTAAAAAAATACAGAAGGTATTAATTCAATTGGAATTATTGTTAAATAAATAGAATCTATCAAAAGAATAAGCTTTGTAGTATTTTTTTTAGAAAACAAGTTTGGCAAAGTAATTAGAATAAGAAAAACTGAGTGAATAGTTATTGCAGCTTTTAAACCTATTAGCTTCAGTTTAAATGTATATAATTTATTTATTTCCTTTGAATTTATTTCTTGTTTTGCATAATGTTCTGTTAATTTTTGAGCACCTTTTATTGCAATATTTACAGTAGAATACATAACTAAACTTAATAATATTCCATTAATCATACCTTGAAGAAAACAAATAAGAATAAAATTACTAAAACTTAAAATTTCTGCATAGATTAAATACGGCATAGATAAAACAAAAGGTAAAGTTATAATAAAAAATATTATTAAGGAAACAGTTTGTATTCTTTCATTTTTTGGTGATGATTTTGTTAAACCCAAAAGTTCTTTTAGTATTGGAAAAAAAGTAAAAGTTCCAGAATAAAAAAAGGATGCCATATAAACAATACAAACACAGTTTCGCTTAGCTAATCCACTATTAAATTCAATATCATATAAAAAATTATTATAAGCTAAATGTGTATGAAAAGCAGATCCAATTAATAAAAGTAAAATTGTCAAAAGGTTATACTTGAAAAAGTGTCCTTCTCTATCTGAGTAAATTCTAATAGAAACTCTTTGATTTGAACACCAGTGCTTTTTATGAGTTTTAAGGAAAGAAATTAAGATTCCAAGAAGACCAAAGAACATTAACAAGTCCAAAATAATACTTACTTTTCTTAAATAATAGGTAAAAGGTTCATAGAACTCGTATACTGTTAGAGTACAAAAACCATCTTCATCTAAGAGAAATGGAGATTCGCAATCACTTGAAGAGTTCATTTTCAATTAATTTTTGTTTATAAAACTGAAGCAGAAACTTCGGTTGAAAGTATTTTATTTAGTTCTTGACAAATATCTGGCAAGAATGCTTATTAATAAGAACGTATACGAAAAAAATAAGGTTGTCCCGGAAGTACATTTGTTCTCCTGCTTCTCTGGAACAAGTTTCTATTCAGATACTTATTCTCGACATTTTTCCTGAACCATTGGAGCTTAGAGTGATTGAAATAACTATTCTCCACAGTTTGCTTTTATGATAATGACATGTTTTTTCACTATTATTATTATAGTAAAATATTCTCATTATATACAAACTATCACTGTATTTTCGGAGAAAAAAACAAAACTAATATCAATATATTGGTAACTTACCAGTATAATATTCTTCAAATATATCTATCTCAATAGGTGAGATTATATCTTATAAAAGATTTCCAATTAAAAAGTATTGATAGTAATATTATATTAATTGAATTTTCCCAAATATTACTGACTATAAATTATACTGGTTAATTATTAATCAAGAATAGATTTTTTTTGGGAATACATTTAAATAATTTGATAGAAAAGGAGTTTATTTAAAAGATCAAAGTATAAATAATATTATTATATATATATTAATAATATACAGTAAAAAAAATAACAAGAATTAATTACCATTAATTTAAAATGAATTATATTTTAAGGAATTGTTTTGAAGATATAACACATTCTATTCTTACAAATACAACTTATAAAAATAAAAATTAAGTTGTTAAAGAATATTAAAATCATTTTTTTTCAGACAGGTTTGGGATTCGTGATTCAGGAAATAAATATCATTCATGAATATCAGGGAAATAGAAAAAATATTTGAAAGAATTTGAAGCTTCCAACGAGAAAAGTAGATCACAAAGCCTAAAAGCTCCCCCGAGTTTTGACCCGTTCATATATTTCAAAACATAGAATTTTGAGTACAGAAGAAAATGATGGAGAAAATATACCAAAAACCGCCGAAGCGAAGAGAAACGTCCAAAGCTTCAACCTGTCAGGCATGCTTTCTTGCTTTTTCTGAGTCTTCGCAACTAAATACCTTGCTTGTGCAACAACCTGAAAAGAAGAAGCTTGTGAAATTGTTAAACTTAAATTGAACAATGGTGTGAAAATATTAAATTAACAGGTTCTAAAAAGTTGTTATGAAATAAGAATAACATTAAGACGCTTGAATTGCTGCTTTTACTTGAGTTGAAACTAGGTTCTATCAAAATATTTTCTTCTTAAAGCTGTAACTTCTTCTAGGGGAAAATAGTTCTTTAATTTGTTGGAGAGTTAATTGAAAAAAAAAACTCCGAAGAAGCTGCATCATCAGTTACAATAGCCCAGTCGGTATGTCTACATTCTGCCTTCTCTATCCATAAAACTTCAGAAAAAAACTCTTCACTATTTCTAGCTCCAATTACTTAATTTTGAAGCCGGTGCAAGAGGTATCGCCATGACAGAAATGTTTATAGGAATGATAAAATCATCACAGGAAGTAAAGGGAAATGGGTAGCAAAGATTAGTGGGTTGAAAGAAGTCTCCGGAATGCTTCCCGAATCTCAACTTTGGTAAAAGGTTTTCATGCTTCAAAGAACGAGTCAGACATTCTTATCGGAACAATTCCGCAAAATAATGTAGTCGGGGTATCTAGAATCAGCACAATATGACTTGTGGGAGATGGCACGGTTTATTGACTATTCTTTGTTATTGTCGAAGAGAAGGACAGGACCTGCACAGCAGATCGACTTCACCAAAAGCTCTTCCAGTGACTTAAAGATACATCAATAGTTCCGATGTCAAGAGTAATGAACAGAGCACTGGTGGATTCATTGGTTCCAAAGCACACACGCTGTTATCACGAATATTAGCTCGTTTGTGTTTAAGAACATAATTGCTGCCCATGTTACCCAACTTCATCTACAAGAAATCCTATAATAAGTGAGCCAACTTCAGACCAGATACCCAAAGTATTAAACCGATTCAGCTCTTCAACTTAGAATTAACTGTAAAAATTCAAAACATATATTATAGTACGTTAACTTGGATAGAGAAATTATCTGTTAGTAAACATAATTCTTAAGCGGCAATGATAAAATTAGAAAACGAAACGAAATTGCAGTTTCTTGAAGCATATCAAGAACATAGTTGGAACAGAGGGAAGAAATATTTTTGGAAAAGAACGTCATATTAATCAAGACCATTATTTTTTTTTTATTTCCCCATAACAACAATGTCTTCGACTCCAGTAAAACTAGAAGTTGAGGAGCAAAAAAAGATGTTTGGATACGTGGACAGCCAAGTCGACCTTAACCATAGATAACAACTCGACTCCCAAGGATTTAAGTCCAAGCACCAGGTCATTGGTATATGCAAGTAGATATTCCTGTCCCTTACCACTTCACTAAAATCCCCAAAACGTACACAGTATGATGAAATAAGGGCAAAGTGTCGTGTAAATTTTTCTGTTTCCACTACAGGAATTATTCTCTACAAGAAATTGACAGATGAGTCAAAGACACAAAAACAAATCGTTTCACCATTTCGCCGATCCTATAATAAATTCACCATACTCCTAGATAAACTAAAGCAACAACAGCGACAAAGCAAAAAGTGTTTGCTCCTAAGTTGAACACGAGATATAAATAAAAGCACTATAAAAGACAGGCAAAAAACCCGAACCTCCTTTTCAGCATTAATCTAAGGTGCGGCAGTATTTAGAATCTAACAATGGTGATGTGAGTTCGTCTGTTGATGACCTGTGTCTAATTTTTTGAGCTTTTTTTCCATCGATTGATTGAAAAACATCTTAAATCCTTTAATTCCATGTTGCTGATGAATCGATTCACAAAATGAAAGTAGAAGCATAAGATATTAATGGAATGACGAACTTAAATTTCAATAACCAGAATCAAAGCAATAACCATGTTATTATTAATTCTTCTTTTCAAAATCAATACCTACATGCCTGACATCTATCCTGAATATTTGTACCCAGGTGCATAGAGAAGACATGGATACAGAACTATTATGATCGAGGTTGCAGAATGTCAAAATTTGTCTCAGGAAAGCACCAATTTTGACTTCCCAATATCTACTCAACAATTGAAACTGGTGGTTTTTTCATTTTGTGATAAGAATGTGATCTCCGTATATTTTGTTCCACTTTTCGAATAAGGACTTAACGTAGGTTCTTATGTATATATATATCCCTAATTCGGAGAAATAATCCTAAATGTTTGATGTAATGTAACTGCTAGAAAATTTAATACATCAGATATGTACCGCTACAATTGAATGTAATTAAGGGTTTGGTCTACAACAGATATGAAATCGGCTCTCTTGACAAAATATATATAACGGATTTCCATTGAATAGATTTCCCAGTACCCTTAAGAAGTTCATGTTGCATGTTAAAACAGAGTAATCGCGGACTGGACCAAATGAGTCCATATCTTCTAATTGAGCATTAATTTTTTATATAAATGTATTTCTTAATGGTAGCTTTATCTGGGCTGATGCCTATAATAATTTCTGACCAACTGTTAGCCAGGCCTTGATTGTTACTGGCCAAAAGAGTAATTTCGCATGTTAGTAAGAGCAGCTGGACAAGAAAAATGATTTAAAAGGTTGTCGTTTCAAATTACCCTGATGGCGGATTTACTAGTCTAATTTCAATAAATATATCTGATTATTCCTATGAAAGAAGGGTATTCTTAAAGCTTAATTTAACGATTCAAGACAGAAAATAGAATGACTTTCATCAAAGAGCAGCACGCCCAAGAAGCAAACATATATACAGATGCCAATTAGAAAACCATTCCTAGTTAAAAAAGTAAAATACATGTTTTTTGCACAGATAACTTCATTTGATCTAAGCATCAATTAGCCAATGTTAGATTTTTTAAGTGATTGCCTAAAATATTATTTATATATGGAAATTATAGCCTCTGCAGTAGTTGCTATTTACTTGACTACAATATATCTCCATGTTATCTTCAAGACTAAAATCCACATAAGCACGTTCATAACCTCTATGGATCTTTTTTCAGTACAATATCTCCTACTTTATACAGTACCCTTCAAGGAGACTGGGTTAACACTTCACAGAAGCACCGATGCTTATAGCATGGATCAGTGCTAATTATAAACAGTAAAATCTAACTATTTAGTTTTCTATAAGTAGATAAGCTATACAAAAGTATATGAAGGCTAGAAGATGGACACTAAAAGTGATTTCACTTAGAATAAAGTTTTCCTTTGAAAAAATAGTACAAATTAGACGTTTAACCGGGAAAAAACAAAAACAATGTAAAAAATATGATTACGAAATTACCAAAGTCTAAAGCAACAGATTCTCTGAAAATTTACTTTGTATTTGAGTCCGAGGCTTTCATTATGTAATAAAACAGGTTCACATAACATACACATATATATATATAAATAGATTTTTACTTCCATTATCAGTTAATTTATACAATTTATTAAGGTCAAAGCTCATCTCTTTTAACCTGATAGATGGAAATGGGTAAATATGGAAAAAAGGCTTTAAAAACAAGTAGCTGACCAGGTTTAAATTAAATCAGAAGCTCAAAATTTTCTTGCTTCTATTCTAAGTTTAAGAACACTCGAGTGTTAATGGGGATTACGGATGCTGGGTTTTCTCTTAACGACTTGACCATTTTTCTTGGCAAAATATTTCAATGAACTAAGCAATATGTATGAAAAATATAGCTTTTTACATCTTGACAAAGAAATAAATCAGCAAAATACGAGGATATTCCAGAATACATAAATACTGCAACGTATCTAAACCTATTCTCCCTGTTGAAATTTGTTATTTCCCTATACATGAGTTCAATCTCTGCTAATAAGAAAGTATAGGGAAGTATTTTTTGTGATAGAATAAGGCAATGGTATCGAACAAAAAATAACCTTCTGAGTCTAAAAATCTATAAGTATACAAAGAGGTGACGCTGGATAAATTACTGAACATATCCGCGTTCTTTTAAAATTGTTGCTTTCTTAATACATGTACTAACCAGAAAAAAATATCAGAGCTCTACTGTATAACATATAATGGACAAATTTTATCATTTCTTTTCCGTTCTCTTGACATATATGCTTATTTGTGCGGTCAATTAAGAATTTTAACCAGCTTATCTAAATCCATAAAATTAAAATAAACCCAACTTTGAGTCGAGACTCTCACAAGCTATATCTAATTTCCAGAATCATAATTACTCATTCATAGTCCACTTAAGTGCAAATTTATTTGAGAATAACCAAATTAAAGACCCAGTTAAAGAGATGCTATGGCAGAAACAAATAAGAACTGCTTACCTTTCACAGGATCTGGAAAGATAGTCAAAAATCATATTTTACAATTCATATTTAAGAAGCCAAGGAACTCATTTCTTAGATTGGATAAGAAAATAGACAGGAAACCTTAAATTAATCTTAAATATTTTTTAAATAATAGAAAAGTTGTACTAAACCGGTCATAAACATTTTGAATTTAAAAATGTTATGTCTCTACATAAAGGCTAATAATTGTCAACGAAAGAATAAACAAGGTGTCTTAAAAAATGTCAACATATTATTTTTTTTTGTATAAATGGAGTACTTGATAAAATGAAATGTTCTGAAAATTAAATAAATATCATAGAGATATCAGTATATTCAAGTCCAAGTGCAAGTATATTGTTGCTACTAGCTAATATTAATGTACATACTCCAATGAGAGAGGTATATGCATAGACAATACATCTTACATGTATATTTAAAAAGAAAGAACCATTTACATAAAAGAAAGCTGTCTATAAACCTTACTTTCAGAAACGAAAATTTGCAAAGGATTAAAATGATTAAACTCCCAAATTTATCTTTGCATTATTTTTACTCGAGGTTTTCTAGAGTTCTGGAAAGTGTTATATGGCAAAATATAAACGTTTCATAAAGAAAATATACCCCTACATGTGATAGAAAAAACAAAAGACGAGATTTTCTGGAAGATATTCGTTCTTAGAAAGTTAATATTTTTGTCTGATACTTAATTCAATGCAAGGATAATGATATCTTGTGTCTTTCTTCTGCCGGTTGTATTTAGAAAACTATATATTCTGCATAAGTATCTATATAGACTCATTTGGAAGCAAAGATAAATAATATTTTTGTGTAATTGTTTTAACACTAAATTTATGGTCAAATTTTGGCCATCTAACCTCGCTCATACTGTTATTAGTAATGTGGTTATATATTTTATGACATCAGTCTCTCTATATCTCAGCTAGGTAACATATAAATAATGTATGCACATAATAAGAAATGTGCTAAATCTCATTAAGTGATTAATTTGTTGTTTTCAGGTATATAATATTTGAAAATAAATCTTGGTATGATTTTTAAGCTAAAACCATATATTTTTATAATTATTAACATTCGCTTGATATTTCTCTTGGTTTCAGTTCTTGCAAAGTTCATGGATATATTATCCAGAAAATATGTTTGGAAAACGCTGGTTATGAAGAAGACAGTATACCAGTTTATCGGTCTTTGTTTGAGAATCGACTGAGTATCTTGCCTAGTTACAATAGTTCGTTCATGGAAACCAAGAATCACAGGGGGAAATATATTACCTAGATAATTTAAATACGTATTCTTCACAGTTAAGAAAAGAGGGTTACTTTTTTACGTAGAAGGATAGTAATAATCTTGAATCCCAGTAATAAATTATATAAATTGGGAACCTATAAAATCTTTTAGCAAAGAATAAGGCAAGACATAATATATAATAACCAATAGAGCGTGGCTTATTTCTACTCCGTGGTTTTATACCTGTAAATTTTCTTAATAATTTCAAAAGTTTTGACAAATAATCAAACTTTGGTTCACTAAAAATATCATTAAATATATATCTAACAACACCCCTGTAACATTTGGCGCTATTAGACATTGAAATAAATACCGCCCCGTATACATATGTAAATGTCAATTCCTGGCAACGTTACTTCAAGACAGGTATTCTATATGGAATCATATTGGCTCAAATTTAAAGATATAAAAACTACGACTTTAAGATATACTAGCTTAATTTTATCGCATTTCTTTCTTTTTTCTGAAGAATGTTTGAAACATATGAATCGGATGGACCTATTATCTCAAAAAATCACTAACGATATTACCAGTGCATTCGATTATCCTCAAGTTGTCACGTGTATTTTCTAATGCACCAATTTTTTAATAAAGTCAGAAAATGAAATGAATAATATACTTACCATCAACAGAGGAGATGTACAAAACAATACAACTAATAAATACTTTTTTATATTTCTTTGGAATGATGCTTACGAAGAACTGTATGAAAATTGCAAAATATCTAGAAAAATCTAAACTTCAACTCTAAAATTCTACTAGAATTCGCCCATAATCTTTGTAATCTTACTGAAGTTATCTATATGTAAATAAGACTTTGAATAGGAAGCTTGAAGAAGTCTTATGAATATTATGCCAAAAAATCAATTATAGGAAAACAAGTATATAATCTTTGTTGGATAAAGTGAAATCATTATATAGGTGTCCAAGAATTACAACCAATGGTCAATAACACCGCACGAGACATCTGTCCTAGAAGCATTCCAGAAAAACAACCTTACATAGACATCTATTTTGGTGTCTCGGTAACGGCATAGGTTTGGAAACAAGTAATATAGAGATGCTTGGCGTAAAATCATCGAAAAATGTCCTTAGTTTTTATTCCATTGAAGTGCCAATCCCATAATAATGTTTGTTGCGAATATCTATTGTTAGAATTGTTGTTAAAACTGCACTGGGGATTCTTAAGGCATGATGAACTGACTCAAATCCCTTTCTCCGTGTGCCAGATGTAGGGAAATTTGCATAACAATTTAACCAAATCTTTAACAACTCTAAAATACCACTGAAGGAAGGAAAATAATCATAGATTCATAACTCTCTAAGGTATGATACTTGAATATTCCGCAATGTAAAAGGCACGGATGTAACGACACCGATATAGATATTATCCAGCAGTGCACTAAATTTATTTCCTACAATAAGCTCGTGTCAGTCTAGCATTTTATTCAAAGAAATCAATAGCATCACCTGAAATGACCTATTCTTCTTGAAGATAAAAGAGCAAATCAGGAAAAGGTTGCTCCAGGACATTGTTTCGTGCAGAGGATATAGAAGAAATTTTTAACTTCTCAATAACTTAGCAAAGAAAGCCTACCCTAAGAGCCAATCCCATAGAAGTTGTAAACACCTACACCATAAAATTTGTCAATGTTCTTAGTCACTTTTTCTACCTTGGATCTCAATCTTTCAACTCCCTACTTGTCTCAAATATATGAAAAGAATCCTAATTCACCAGCTCTTCTCTTATACCTACCCCGTTCTCGTTCACTTGGAAAAGATCATGAAGTTGAGCATCTATAGTCCAAAAACTATTTACTCTTAGATTTTAAACTAGTAAGTGCCCAACTAAGATACCTTCCAGTTTTATTTGGCATCTCTTTCTTTACCTTCCACTCTTCTCTAAGTCATGGGTTCCTCTTTCTGGACCATAATTTAAGCAAACAAATAGTGCGGTATCAGCTTGAACTCATATCTCAACTCATAAGTAGCCGTCCAAATTTTCATTGCAAAGCCAGTTTGAACTTTCATTTTTATCATTATTCTCCTTATTATTGATGTCCTGAACCATCTCTGTAATGGTAACTGGACTCGCCCTAGAATATCTCTTCCACCTTGTGCTCTTGTTAATTCTTGTTAAATAGGATTTCTTGATTTTCTTTTCAAACAGCCACTTAATTAACTATTTTTTTCTGTTTTGTTCGATTTGAGGTTTCTTAGCTCTGTACCTGAATGTGGCAGGTTTAGGGAACTATGGAATTGGATATGAACACGACTAAACTTTTTTTCAACAGTAAGACAATTAATAAAGTCTTAGCTATATAGATAAATTGTAAAAGAAACTATCAAGTCTATTAAAGTTTTTCTTAGTGGTATATACATATAAACCTTCTTCAGTGGATCGGTACATCATGGGCATAGAGGTTTGCATTAATATATTGGTAACATAATATCGTTGGTAATTCAATATTGATATAACCACAAACAATTGTGCAAACTGTATTCTTTCTATGTCATGACATAATAATTTTACCATACTATTGATACAAGAAGTTAAGAAAACATACAAAGAGCCGAGAAATTATATCAGAAATATACTTATGATGAGAACATGAGGAGAACAATATATAAACCAGTGGAGAACTCTTTAGCTCCTCTGTATATAATTTTCACGACAGTTTCCTGCCTGACACTTCTTAAGAAACTCTTCATCTCTTTTTAAACAATCTAAATCTTTTCATATAGATAAAGGACTTCTTATGAGTACTTCAAGTAAGTGTGAACCACCTTTTCTCTTGGATGTGAATGGTACTTGTAATCAAACAGTCTATGAATTCTATGAACCTTTTACTTATTATTTGAGAATTGGAAGTCTTGTTTTGGATTTATTGATCTTCCTGGGGCTTTTGGCAATCTTAATTTCCTTTCTAAAAGCACACAAAATTCATTGGTGTGAAAAAAATACTAAAAGAAAAAGTACGAAATTAGATAAGAAAAATTTATTCTTCAAATACAATCTAATGACCATTGTTTTCCTTCTACTTGGAACCATTTTTCACACCTATTTAAGTTACAACAATTTTTTGTATGATCGTGAATTTACAAGCCAAATATCTAAAAATAGTTCTATTTGTGTTGTTTTTATGGCAGTATTTTATTATTCTGGTCTTTTTGTCTTTCTTAAAATATCAAGAGAACTTTTTTGTAAAGGAAAATCAAGTGAAAACCATTCCAAACTTCTATCTGTTGCGTTTCTTATGGTTATTTTCAATACGCTTCCTTTCTTTTTTATTATGCCATATTTGATATATAATGAACTAATTTCTTTTTCTATATTTATTTTCATATGTTTTCTTCAAGGTGCGATTAATGGAATTTTATTATGTTTTATTCTTCTTTTTACACTTAATATAGCAATCAAAGAAGTTGGTTATTTAAAAAAAAAACATTTGACTGCAAGAAGAAACTTTAGAGAATTAAATAAAATATATACATTTTTATTAAAACTGAAAGGACTTAGATTTGTTATTATTATACATACTGTTTTTCTTATTCTAGTTACCTTACCAAACTTAATTCCACAGTTTAATACCACAAAAATTGTTCTGGTAGTGGATTCTGTTTATCTTACTTTAATTCCAGTTGAAATTCTCCCAGCTATTTTCTTGTTTAGTAAATTTATTGTTCCAGGCTCAGAACGTTGTTTTAGAGTTGATGCTACTAAAACTGCAGTATCTTCAGCTACAAATTTACGGTTAAGAGAAAGATCTTTGAAGAAAGATGAATTTAGAATTGATATTTCACGAAGTCGAAGAAATGTTATGTAATACATGTTCATTCTTTTTGTTAGTTTTTTTTGTTAAGTGGTAAGTGTGTGATAAAAAGTAAAAGTGTCGATGTTTTTTTTTGTTTGGTTTTTATTCCTTAATGAAAAAGCAAAGAAAAACAGTTTAAGTAACTTCTCTCAACAAAGATGAGTATTCTCAAAATTAATCTAGAAAATCGTGCCAACCACAACTTCTATTCAAGTGTTTGTATGTTAATATTTCTACACATCTTGTAGAAACACAAAATTCGTTAAGGAAAAGTTCAATAAGGAGAAAATATAATAGATAAAAAATTATTTGACAAAAGGGGACTCATAGAAAGTTAAACCCTTCTTAGTGAAATCCATGTTTCATTCCTTTTTCCACGACACTAACAGAAACAAATACAAGGTGTATTAGTAAGATGTTTGTATATTTACTATGAAAGTGTAAGTTCATCGTAAGAAAAAGAAAGTGCTTTTTCAACCTAGAACAAAGACTCGCTTACAAAATATTTTTGTATCTTCTGCTTTTCTCTAACTTTAGCTTAAGTTATTGTACTTTATATCATAAATTCTTTTTAATCAAGAGCACTTAAAGAAGGAAGAATATTATATTTCCTTGAAAATGGACAGTAGTATTTTCAGACAGAGCTTCTAAAAAAATGATGCCGAATAATTATACCCAATAAATTGTTCCTGAACATGTTCCTAACCGTGGTAAAATATACAAAATCTTGTGCTTCATTTTTTTGATGAAGAACTCTTCTTCTCGTAAAAAAATCTGTTCTCAGGAGGTGCGTTTTATCTTTGTTCGCTATATATAGTAGATTAATCTTAATGCATTTGTCGTTTTCGATTGTGCAGTAGATTATAGAGCAAAGCAACTGAAGTAGATATTTCTGCTCTCAAGATAAGATCCTCTCTTACAAAATGATAAAACTTTCAACTTTCTCTTTGATTTATAATCCATTTTTGCTAGGCTTTTTGCTTATTTATCACTTTGAATTATTTTCAATATTCAATAGTAGTTTCAGGGCTGGTAATCACAAGTCAGGGTTCGAAATGGGGAAGTCTTCTTGAAACTGGTTTCCTGATTTTCTGTTTGAAATTCTCATTTGCTTTTCCATTCTGTGTCCATTCTACCCGCCTCATAGGTTTCACGTAGCTTACATATTTTCCCAATTTCTTTTGCATCTACGCAAGAAGATACAAACAAAATGGAGCTAGGTTTGGGAGCAAGGTCTATTGAAGATTTATAGATAGAGAAGACAGATTACTTATTTGTCAAATTTATAATCATTTCTGATTATGGAAATATTGTGGACGATTATTTTGCTAATTAGCACTTAAGAAATATTATAATCTACATTTTCTTTTCTAAGCAAAGTGCGAACCATAAGTGAAATATTATTTTTTCAGAATATATATTGTGCTGAAGTAGAAGAAATACATCCAGCGTCTCAATGTTGCAGCTAAACATTAATAGAGCCAAGATTGGAAACATTTTAAAATTTTTATTTACGGTTAGGGTTTTGTGTAGTATGGTTTTGCAATGGAGGTGTATTTAGGGATCAGAGACGGAGCCGAGGTAACTAATAAATCCTAAACTAGATATCCACAGGATTGAGACACTACAGGCTATTAAAGCCTAGCATCATTTTAACTTTACTATCCACTTTCAATAGTTTTAATGTATAGTTTTTCAATAAATTTCGAAATTCCCAATTGGGCATTCCCATGGCAAATCGACATTCTTCGAGTTCTCTCCATCAAAATGAAGCCAAAACGGCTTGGTTTATAAATCTAAGACTGTGACGTAGTTAATTATGATCTGAATCGTCTGCTTTACAGAGGAGAGCTTGTCAACACATATAAGGCTTTGCCACTATAACAATTTGGCCAACTTTTCGGGTTAAGGTCCGCAATCGTGGTCCACAGAACTAATCTTCCTTTAAGATTCTTCAGACAGGAAAGCCATACCCATCCTTTTATGAAAAACAGAAAATATGTAGTTTCTATGGAGTTTCTTTAATCTATGCAATTACCAAAATCCTTATTTCCACCCTTTTATCAACACACAGGCTCTTCGCTACTAAAAATTCAATAGTCGAGGAAACAAATGTAATTTCCAAGCTCTTAGGGTCTCTCCTTGCTTTTGCTATTCTTGATTATTTTCTTAGTACTTGCTCTTCGGTTCTAGAAAATATATGTATTCGAAAATTTGAGGAATCTTGCGATCTGCACGGGTTCTGACACTACTTGTATCTTCCCGCCATGGCATCTCAAACCTTTGAAATACCTTTTAATTCTCGAGGTTTTACGGAAAATGACAGATTTTTTGTTTCCCTAATCCTAGATGAGTAACAAAGTATACCATTTTGAACTCTGCAGTAACCCTGCTTGGGGTCAATAGTTGCCATGAAAACCTGAATCACGAAATGAAATATATAACCAAGGATTATTCCACAATAACGTTCAATGTGTGGCTTAGAAGAGCCGCGGTCAGTAGAAATACTCTAGAAGCACACGAATAGGGGTACCATCCAATATTATCAAGATATACGAAACGAGTTTTGATGGTTTGAATTTATCATGTGTGATATCGAGATTTTCTCAGTCACTTTGAGTTAGTTTTGATAATTTCATGATTTTAATTTGGGATTTTGATTAAGTGTCCCGCGCGATGTCATATATATTGATACTTCAAGCTTGTTTCTTGCCTCCTCAGCTTTAAAACCTGTAGCCGAGTTCTATGGCCCTGTTGTTACTCTTTTGAAGTCCTTGGGATTCAGACCCGTGCTCCTCGTTCCTCTTATATAAAATTTTGTCCACTAAACCAGCTGAATATTCGTTATTATTTTTCTAAGAATAGCACAAGATGGGTCTTTCATCATTTCCTCATCCGGCTGTCCATCTCCATAACTTCTTTCAGTAAAAATAATAGGGAAAAGACCTCTTCAAAGCAAATATATTTATTATCCCCGTAACTGGAGGGATATTACTAAGAAATTTAGTCAGTTAAAATGTTCTTTGTGCGCTGAAAATTGCTCTAAAAATATCCTAGCCGTATTGGCACTTTGAGATGTGACACGAACATCAATTTAGCCATTATGAAAGATCAACAAGACTCAAATACTATTCGAGGAATGTCGAAGCCCAAAAAAATATACTAAAGTTTGATATTATACTAATACTCGTTTGAGTTTTCAAGTTTCCCTATCAAAATGTATCCCTATATAACAGCCTGCAATAACCTGGATATTTGAACATTGTGTCCTGACACAGGTAAGTGCCTTATTCTGATTTCCTGAAAGGTTGTTTGTGATATATTTTTATTAGCTATTCCGAAGCTGCCAGTTTTTAAAAGTGATCTAAAATCCATTATACGACGAGACTAAAAATGATACTTCACACTTGGGTAAATAAGTGTTTAATTTACATACTAAAAATATGTGATTATGTCGTCTACGAGCGATTCATACTAGGCGTCACTATCGTTGCAACGTTGGTAGTAACTTTAGTACTAATGTTAGTAGAAAACTAACGTGACAACGATAGCGCTGTCTAATTTATACCAAAATTCTTACAGTCAACCAAATTCAAATCCGATTAGTAGAATAAAGTCATACAACCTCCACTCCAGAAAAGATAATAAGATATAAAGACCTATACAAAGTTTAGTTGCTATTAAAAGCAAGGAACAGTATTCAGATTCTAGGATACAAAAATAAAATGAGAGCAGAACATATAAAATATTTACAACTCTCCTCTGTTACAAAGTATTCCACTAATACTGAAGAATACATAGTTCTGAAAAACTTCTCTAATAAACCTTTCTTTATTTGACCATAGAAATAGAATAAACTTTTCTCTGGACTCAAGCCGTGATCATGTGCCTTGCTCTATGTAGAGTTCGATCTAATTTTAGGCTAGAAAAGCATAATCTTATTGAAAGAGAAAGCGCAGTTTCCATAAAATAGTGACCTAGGTTAATAAAACTTGTAGCACTTGGGCAGATTTTTTTTACTCTACTGGACTTTTTTTATATATTTCTATTAATATTCTGGTTATTTAGTGTTTACTCTTATTTTTATTGGTTCTAGATTTAGATCCAAATAATCTGCATTTATTGAATACTTTGAATGCTTGATTTTCTTCATAGAAATTGTTAATGTAGGGACATCACTCTTTTTTGGTAGCCTTGACGACTATCTACTTACACATTCTAGAGGTTCTTGAGACGCAACTCCGTTCTAATACATGGTAGAAGCCTTGGCATAGTTGATGGTTGATAGTTTTTCAATGGAGAGAACAGTATATTAGGCTGTTTGCTCTATCAAACTAAGGTCTTATTCTTTATTTTTTAATATCCTATTTTGAAATATTTCATACTTGTTTTCAAAATTTATGGAGAATCAAGTCTCTAATCTTGCACGGAGCTCTCATGAAATGTGAGGCCGAAAGGAATGAAGACTATAGCGGATGTATCATCGGTTTGATGTAGTGAAATGTATGTTCTCCCTAAATTTCCTCTCTTGTAGTTACACAGGCTCATTGTCTCTATCCATTATCTTCATTTCGCGAAGTAATTATAAGAGTTAGGCTTTGGTTACCTAAGCTCGTAAGAATGAATCTATTTCCTGCAGGTATCATGTTTTTATTTACTTTTTGCGCTAAAACAACTATTAAAGCTGACAGATTCACTTCTGAAGGCTTCCTAGGAACGGGAGTTCACAGCCAATTGCATCATCAACCTTGGAGTGTGCATTGGGTATTAGCATAAGTCTTTCATTAATCTAGTCGTACTAGCTTATTTGTTGATTCGTGACCTGCGTTGCATAAGTATAGAACAATACTTAGATTAATAGCCTCGGTCCACACCTTGGACTATTACAAGTGCAGGAAATTTAACCTGCTGGTACAGCACTTAAGAAGACTTGTTTTGTTATCTTGATATTAATTACGATATGAATCAAACAGAAAATACACAAATAAATTTCATCTTTCTACAATCTGCCCTTAATAACCTACAATAACATAAGATACCAGAGTTGCTTGCACAAGCTATTGTATATGTTGAAGGTATTGGTACCGCCCTGCTTCGTATCAAAAACACCATCATTGTTATTAGCCCAGAAAATACAAAGTTTGCCACGGACTTACCTTTCTTCGTCTAGCTATTGTTTCTAATAATATGCCAAGGCTTCAATGCAGAATGGTTCATCTGTATCTGCTTCTTATGAACAAATAAGTCCACAACGTAGTTTCCTGGGTATATTCTTGCTCGGTATTACATGGATTCCCTATTCTTTGTAGTGAGAGATAAGTTCCAGAATAAGAAATATATTAAAGGTTTAGACTTTAAGGTTATAACTCATAATTTAAACTCAATTGTGGTTTTTACGTACTTTTTGTTCTTCTCAATGTATTATTCTTATTCAAGAAAAGAGTCCACATGTTTAAAATAAGAATAAAGCGAAAAAAAAAGAATTTCTAGACTTAGAATAAACTTAATATTTATTAATATTAAAACGAAACCAAAAAATAAAAATAAAAACACAGTAAATCGTTTTAAGAATTTTATGATTTTTGAAATTTTATTTGCGAGACGGGACAAATATTAATTCCGGGATTATTTATTCAAACCTATACATAAAAAACCGGTAAACTGTATCAAAAACTCTGAACCACAAAAACTAACTTGAAGTACAAAAATACCCGTATTCTTCAGTGAAAGTTATAAAGTAATATATTTACGCTATACAAAGCACACGAATATTATAAAAATCACACAAGCTAGATAATTCTCAGCGTAATTCTTTCAAACTTATTTACGTAACTTCTCGTAAACATCTGCAGAAATCAACAAGAAAATTCTTTAAACTGTACTTTGCACGATAAATTCTCACAAAGGAGATATCAAAACCAAACAAAATAAATATGACAGAATTAAGTTCAACTTCAAAAACAGCTACAGCTCTTGCTGTAATTCTAATCTTATCTTTTGGCGCATATGTGCTCCTACAATCAAGAAGTGAAAAACTTAAAGTAAAAGATCTGGAAGAATTCCTTACTGCAAGAAAAAGTATAGGTGCAATCACCCTTGGATGGAGTTTCTTTGCTTCAGCTATTGGTTCCTGGGTAATTACAGGTCCTGCTCAATTCGGTTACTACGCTGGAATAGTTCCCGTTGTTTCCTACGCTTTTGCCGCAGCAGTACCAATTCTCTTCATCGCTTTTTTTGGTGGATCTATGTCAAAAATTTATCCAAGCTTGTTGTCTTTAAGTGATTTTGTATATTGGAGATTCGGTAGAGTTACTCAAGTATTAACTATTTTGATTACTTTATTGAACATGTCTGCAGCTATTATTGCAGAATATTCAACTTTAATGTCTTTATACAGTGACTTTGTTGGTTTAGGTGATAATGGTGCTTATGTTGTTGTTTTAACAGCTATTGTAACACTTTTATATACAACTTATGGTGGATTAAAAGCAAGTATTATAACTGATAAAGTTCAAGGAATTGTTGCTTTATATTTAGTTCAAGTTGTTGTAATTTATCTAGCTGCTGACTTTAATAAAGAAGATATTACTGAGAATATTGAACAAAGAGGATTTAATGCAAGCTTCGTTATGAATAAATTTGTTAAAGGTACAACTGAAGCTGGATGGGGAACAGTTTTTACTCTTCCTTTGTCTCTATTAACTGCTACTATTTTTTCTGAAGCACTCTGGCAGAGATCTTGGGCAGCTGCTGATGAAAAAGTTTTGAAAAAAGCTGCTTTATTTGGATCTGTTTTAATCTTTTTTGTTGTTGGTTTTTTTGGAGCTTTAGGAGTTCTTGTTGTTTGGGCAAATCTTGTTGAAGATCCTTTTGTAATTAACCAAAATCTTTTTGCTTTTCAAGTATTTATTTCTGAAGCTGGTAAACCTGCAGTAAATTCTGCAATTGGAGTCTTAATCTTACTTTTGGGAACTGTTATGGCTGAATCTGCTATTGATTCACTTCAAAATGGAGTTGGTGCTTCTTTTAATGGTGCTCTTTTGAGATATGTTCGTCAACAAACAGTTGAAGAAGATTTACCTGCTGTTGAAAAAAAGTTGTTTAAAGTCAGTCGTGTTCTTTTGATTGCGGTGAACGTGATTTACATCATTATTGGATTGCAACAATATAGTGTACTAAGTTTGTTCTTAGTTGGAAATATGGTCTGCATCTGTGCTTTTTTTCCAATTACTCTTGGATTCTTCCCAGATATGTTTTACACACCTTATCTGCGTGATTTTATTCCTATTTCTTCTTTTATCTGCTCTTTGGTTTCTACAGGAATTTACTCAGCAATAAAACTGGGAGGATTTAGTGAAGGTTTTGAATATGCGTTTTGGGAAAATATTAATTATGAGTATCCATATTTTGTTGCTGCTTTAGTAGCTTCATTTTTTTGGACTGCAATTTTTCTGTTCGTTTCCAAAACTGGTTTTGGGGAAAAACAAAATGTTGAGTTGGTTGAGGGTCAAGAAGCAGTTGAAGTTAAAGAAATTGAAGAACAAAAACAAAGTGTTTAGAAAGTTACTTTTAAAGTTAAGTCAGGGAGTTTTTTTCTTGTTTATTATATCCTAACAAGGCCAAGAGCCAAATTGGTTAGAAATACTAGTTTCAAGTTATTTTATAAATATTCATAAATAAACTAGTTTTCTTTAATATTCACTTTTCCTCATTTTCTGTTGGAAACAATAAAAACATGAAGGATTTATATATTTACTAATCTATGAATTACAAATAAAATAAACTCTATTATTTTGAGAAGCCATGAACGAGACACAAGCGCTCTAGTTATCACAAGAAAACTAAGATATTTTGTATCAAAACTTTAATCTTCAAAATTATTAAATGTTATATACATTTCCAAATCAAAACTACATTTTATTTCTATATCTGTTTATTTTATTTCAAAGCTATCAAACTCTAAAAAATTACCAAAAAAAAACAAAATAGTTGTCAAAACTTTAAAATTCCTGTACATAAACAAAATTGGCACATTTTCTTCTATACCGGGGTACCTATTCTAGATTCTCGTTGCTGCAAAATAACTTGTCTATTTCTTTCAGTATCTTGAGAGTATCCTTGTTTATTGTAATTTCTTCTATTGCTTGAAGACATTTTATTCTTTTCTAGATCAAGCGAAAAACATCTTTCTGAACCCGGTAGTATAAATCTACTATACAAAAAAACAGAAGGTATTAATTCTAGTGGAATGATAGCTACATACACAGAATCTAGCAATAGTAACACCTTATCTGTATTTTTACTTGATAATAAGTTTGGTAAGGACATCATTAGTAGAACAACTATGTGAAAGGTTAGTGCTGCCCTACATAGTTTTAACTTTACTTTGAAGGTATATAGTTTGTTTATCTCCTTCCTATTTTTTTTTTCCTTTATATGCTGTTCAGTTAAAGTTTGAATTCCTTCTACTACAAAATTAGTAGTACAATAAAGTACTATTCCCAATAATAATGAATTAATCAAACCATGAGAATAACATATAATAATAAAATTAGAAACACTAAGTTTTTCAAAGTATACCAAATAAGGCATTAGAAAAAAGTATGGAAGGCTGGTGATAAATGCAGTAAATATGGCACCAGATTGAATAGATTGGTATCGCGAAGATAGTTTAGATAAACCTATGAGTTCCTTTAGCACTGGAAGACGCAGAAATATTCCACCATGAAAAAAGATTGACATATAGATAAGACAAAGTGAGTTCCTTTTCGAAAGATTGCTTCTAAAATCACGTGCATACATAAAGTTGTTGTAGGCTAAATGTAGGTGAAAAATAGTTCCAGTCAATAAGCACAGAATAATCAACAAGTTATACTTGAAGAAAAACTTCTTTTTTTCGTCATCTGCTGTAATTGAAATTCTTCGTTTTTTATACCATTGTTTCTTATTAGATCTAAGAAAGGAAAATAATATTGCGATTAATCCAAGCAATAGTAGAAAGTCCAGTATTGTACTTACTTGTTTTAAGTAGTACGTAAAAGGTTCATAAAACTCATATACAGTTAAAGTACAATTTTCAGTTTCATCTCTGAGAAAAGGTGGATTGCATTCGCCTGAATTATTCATCTTTAAGTATTTCAGTTGAACAAATATTTCTTTTTAGTGTTAAGAAATACCTTGACCATTTTCTGGCAAGAAAACTTATTCTCAAGTAACTCGACGAAATAAAACAAATTGTCCCCACGCTAGCTTTGTTTTTCCTGCTCTTTCTCTTTGAGAAGAATTTGTATATATTTCTTCTCGCCAGTTTTATTCTTCGACTAACGTAGTTTTATTTCTTAAAGTACCTTCTTTGTTCTGATTGCAGTTATAATGAATGATTTATCACTAACGTTACTATAATAACACCAACTCTTAAACCAGTTTTTAGTAAATACTTTTTTATTCCGTTAATATTTGGGATATTATTATCTTATAAATTTGGAATTGGTATAGAATTTGTTTCTTCCAATATGATTTCAATAAAGTTAACATAAATCATATAGTGTTAATGTATTATTATTCAGTAATTGCTGTAGGATTAAAGATAGATCTATTAACAAGATTATTATAACCCCAATTCTAGTGATAACTTGTGAGTAAAGACTAAATATCAGAAGATATATTGGGCCTTTTAGAATAATAAAATATATCTGTAGATATTATTCAATATCAAGACATGACAAACTAAATTCCACACAAAGAATTACCTAACAACACCAGGAAGGCCCAGTTATATCATGGGTAATATTCATGAATAGTGTGTAGACATGGCTTTCAAAGAGATATTTTGTAAGAGAGTATCCCGAGACAACTGCTTTCTCTCATAGAACTATAACACAATTTATATTTCTTGGATAGTATTAGCCCTCATTAATTTATCTGAAACCTTTATTTTGAGAGAAGGATTTAGCTATTATATGTTCTACTTTCTAACCGAGGAAAATAAATAAGGTCCGAGCAAATATACCTTCATGGACCAAAATACTCCAACTGTTAGGTGTAAAAGCTAAATGACACTAACTTCCAATGATAGTATTTACTCTAATTCTTGATATTCGAAATTCTTATTGCTATTTAATACAATTTATTCATACCTCAATTGCCAAAGAGAACTATGGGTGATCTGACTACCACACAATTTATATTGCATATCCTTATCTTCACAAAGTAACAAGCTGCTCAGATGGCCTATCAGAAATCCCCCTCATCCATTGAGATACTACATCTCTAGATAAAAGAGTGTTGAACCCAAGAGTAACTAGTGCTATACCAGGAACAGCTTCCACCCCAACTGGATCCAACGTTCTCTAAATTTGTAGAGCGAGCAATAAAGTGAAATATTATAGGGTTTCCTTTAAGAATTTTCTCCAAGAATTCATGCGCTGATCTAGGTACAATATCCTCAGAGAGTTGATCAGTGAGGATCCGACTACTGATCTGCTGCTGTGCTATACTTTTTGAAAGCATCTTATCAAACGTAAAGAAGTTACTATTAAGGAAACATGACGCGTCTGCACAATTATTGCAGTGGTGTCCCAGTGAGGAACTTAGTCTTCCACTAACTACAGGCTTCACCCAGTCTTATGTGTGTTACATTTAGAGTGCCCAATCGATCGTAACGACGAATATGGCCTACAGCACACGTCCCCGTACCCGCACTCCAATAAAACACACATTCAGCTCTATATACGTTACCTTAAACCCTTTTTTATTGTTTTTTGTATTTTAGCTGCAACCCTTACACCAGTTTTTCTAACCTAATGGCTATAGTGGGAATATTAATAAAACATTGCATTTTCTCCCAGTCACTGCAAAAGATTTCGTTGTTGTGCTGGTCAACAGTGCATCACAATTTATTAGTAACAGGTAAATATCATCTTAAAGGGATAAGATAAATATAACTCAAAGGTAACAGCTCGTTCTGGAAATAAAATTAGTAAGCTCTAACAATGACCAGTTACGATTGAGGTCGCTGTGTGTATTATTTACCAGACGAACTTGTGTTCGCATCCGAATCAGTATGAAATCAGCGAAACGAGATATGTACAATGTCTTATAGCTGTCCTTTGATCAGAGTTTTTCAGATTTTTACCACATTGTTTCCGGTAATACAGGGAAGAATCTAAATGTGTAGTAAGAGTTTGGTTGAAGAATTGTTGGCTCAGTGATGAAAATGCTATTATCTATTTATTTAATATTAATGTATAGCTGTTCTATACCATTCATTGAACTTCCTCCTAAAAGATTTGTTAATATATTTCTTTGTTCCCTCTGTACCGTTTTCTTTGTCTCCTTTCCTCCAAATTAACTATGAATTATTAAGGTCCCAATCATCGCATTTCCGAAATTCGACTTCACCAGTTGGATGTTTGACCATGTTGTCAAAACCAATTCACCTTCTCCTATTCTCGCTATTACTTTATTTTTTTTCCTCTTTGATATGGCTATGAACCTAATTTACTTAGCATTTTGGCTCTCATATGTTTTTCATGATCTGATTGTTGAACATAATGATCTGCTGCTGCGCTTGAAGCCTATCCCCCACCTTCATTATTTGGTCATTTGAGGCACCGTTTGCATGCTAAGTTCTCACTGCTGTTCTTCTGAAACTATGGTGGACAAATTCTTGTTTATTTAAACCATTAAGTGCAACAGTTTTCTAAGTCAGATTTGAGAACCATGTTTTACCTCTTCTTTGATTTACAAACTTTTTGAATAGCTCTGCTTATTCTGGATGGACGTACGATTATCCTTCTATCATGAGATTACGTAGTTGTGCTTTATATCTCTTAAAAAAACTTACATGAAAGGGATCCTTAATGAAAAATTTTATTCCATTTGCACCAAATTGTGCTCTTTGAACAAGAGTATTTATATTTTCATGCTTTCTATCCAGCTCTGCTTTCTCCATTCTAGTGCACAGTATTCTCCCATTCTTAAAGTACCATAATATGTTGCTCGGATTCCTACTTTCTCCTGGATATTCATGATCCCCTTTTACTTGAAATCTTCTATCAAATTAAAACTTGTTTTTGGTTAAAGGATTTACCTTTTTTTATTTATTGTTTTTTCATGTTTAGACTTACTAGTCAAATTGTTCCAAAATCAAGTTACTAAGTCAATGTGATTTCTCTCGCAAACTTTTTTCAAAATCGTGTTCTTGATCCATAATGATCTTGATGTATAGCCCTATTTTTTAATACACTAGATAAGTCCGGATATGCTTTAATTCGACTTTGTTTCCTCCGTCTTAAATATTAACTATTTGAAAGCGGTATATTGTTTCAAATATCGATCACAAGGCTTCTTTGGAATAGTAAAGTCGTTCATTCAATCATTAGAAATTTTCATATATATATATATATTTCTTCTGGTCCTGTGTTTTGGTATAGTTTTTTTTTGTCTTTTTGTCTGATTTCTGTTTTTCCCTTGGTTTTCTTGGTCATAACAGGCATTTTTTATCTTTTGTTGTTGGTTTTGCTTTTTTTTCTATTATATTCTTCATTGCGATTCGAATTCATAATCGACATGTAAAAAATAATCGGTTGAATTCGAGCAAAATTACAACGTTTTAATCGGGTTTTGGTTAGGTTCAAGAATCTAATTAATTCAATTAGGGTTCTTACAACATATGTAACGAAGTTGGGTTTGTACATGGTGGATTGTAACTAATAGCGAATTAAGTTCTTACAGTTAAAGTCAACTACAATATCGATTTTTCATGTCGCGCAGCTCAGTAGTTTTTCTTAACTTTTGCTGCAAAATTTTCCTTAAACGTAATATTCTCACCCATAAAGTGCCTCACATTAAATAAAACATTTTCAAAAAAAAAGATTCTTTCAACTTATTTAAAATATATATATATATCCACTTCAAATCCTAACACAGGTTAATTTTAATGATCTTACTCACTATGTTTACAGAGATTTAATGAAGCTCATACTCAATTGTAGCACCATGAACTACAATTCTATAGAGGATATGACTCTTATCAGACAAAAAAAATACTAAAATAGATTTTATACACCATACCTTACAAATTTCATATTCTGATTGCCTGTAAACGAGCTATACTCGGCTCAGAAAAGTCAAATGCTTAAAATGTACATATTCAAAAATACAAAGTTCCTCGGTTTTGCTCTGATCATCTAAATTTAGGTACTAAGTAGCCCAAAAAAACCAAAAAAGAAATTATTTAAATTCTAAAATAAGTCATGGAGGATTTTGTAATTCTTTTTAAATAAAAGCGATGTTGGAGCAAAACGCTGCCTTTATCAACTTCAATCCGTGTTATACCTCAAGAATTACTCGCATATAGCTTAAACAGATCCCAGTAGTAGTAATAACGGATGAATTTTGATCTAGAAAAAACTCTTCAATAATCGAAGTATTATGTATAGACTTGCAAACAATGTATGCTATTTCCAAACTCTCATAATCTAAGAAAAAAGAATACCCTTAAATTTGAAATATGCAGAATGGGTAATACCAATTAACAAAAATCTTTGAAAATGGTTTCTAATTTGAGCTATGTGTAATTTGGTATTTCTCCAAGCTGGTTTCGATAAAATTTTAAAAGCTTCCCTATTAACTACAACAATAGTTATTGGTCCAATTTAACTTGGTTTCACACTCAACTTTATAATGAACAAGATTGAGCTTCCAATTGAGCAAATATGTCATTCTTGGTCTCGAATGTTTTATGTTCACTTTCGAAGAGCTTAGAATAGAAACATAAGACTCTTATTGTTAACATTACTTTTGAATACTTAATCAGGGATAAAAACTAAGAAAATGAGGATTCACTAACTTACCATAATGTTACAAAGATTATTGTAATCAAAGCATAATATAAGACGGAAAGATGCAATTGAGAGTTTTAAAGATTAATTACTTCTTTGTTAGCAAAACTTGTATTTGAGACATTTTCTGGCTTATTCAAACAAAAAACTGTTATTCTCCTTTCTAAGAGTTAAATAGATTAAAATTTGATTCAGAAAACTTGTTTCATATAATTCTTAATAATAATGTTTTTTTCTTTTGATATCACTTGTTATCACTTCTAATCTAAAGTTAAATCTAATTAAATACCTCTTACTTTGTGATGCCACTATATTCTTATTATTTATTGGTATGTGAAGTTATATCTACGGGCAAATTAACTACGAGTAGCCTTAAAATTAGCAAAGTTAATTAAAGTGACATTTTATTTAAATATTTTGGACTAAGCAAAAAAACATCTCAAATTTGAGCTTAAGCACGAAAATAAAAACAAATACAAAAACTAAACCAGAATGAAGAAAGAGAATTAGTGTAGAATATGTTCATGTCAAAATGAATATCATCATTTGACATCAAATACAGTTCCAATGCTTATATTATAAAAATATGAGTCAACATTTAGGAAGTAGCTCACCAGTGAGCTTACTAGACTTAGTGTCTTGTATATCAAAAGAGCTGCAGCTGAATGTTGTGGGGCTGAGGAGGACGAAAGATAATCCTTGCTGGAAGACTTTGGTAATCTGGACAGTAGTACTATGTTTGAGAATAGGTCAATAAAACACAAATATGTTGTACACTTATTTTATAGGAAACCTATTAAGTAGAAAATGGAAAATGCAACGGAAGATAGGTTGAAACTATTTGACAAAAGGATCATTTACGAGGAATGTGACAAAGATATATTAAAGGATTGAAGGTGAAATAGAACACAGTTTCCTTGTTTAGCCTCAAGAGTACGAGAAATTTTGTTGTATCCATCTAGCGGCGCATTTTCTGAACTATTATTCAGTCATAGTGGTCAACATCTTCATAGAAAACATATACGACAATATAGAATTTTGAGAAAAAGCACGGGCTTGCGATGTGGATTGGATTCTTAGCAGAGTGAAGAATAAAGAAGAGTGACTACAGATTCATTATTTAGGTTATTCTTGCTGATACTTGGGTTTTATCGAGGGTTCCTTTCGCAATAAAGCTTCAAACTATTTATGTAAGACTAGATCTTTTTTCTAAACAAGCTCTCAACAATAACGGAGCAATAATTATGAAAGGATCTCTCTTCAGCTCAAATAAGGCATCAAAGGTATGAAAGTTCTGCTTGATTTCAAGAAAAACTACATTTCAAACCCTTCTGCGCATGCAAGGACTTCAGTTATTATAATTTAAGGAAAATAAGAGAAAATACATTCCCTTTTCTAGCTCTACAGATTTCTCCTTGTCTTTGATGTTTCCAAACTATTTTTTTTTTATTTGTGAAGGGCTCTAGAAATTCAATTTATTTTGAAATTTCCAAAAAACGGAAATTCAAAAAGTCTTTAAGCTTGAATTATTTCTTGAATCCCTTTTCGATTCTTGTCAAGAGCCCGAGAGTGCTCTTGGTATCTTCTCGTTTCTCGGAACTTCTTGACATAGCTCCATTTCTCGATTCTTGAATCGTAATCCTAATTTCAATCAAGGAAACAGTTTCTCATTTTTAGATATTGTAAACATGAAAAGCACTCAAACAACTGACTTCCTCACTTATCGTTAATCATATATGGCTATCAAAGGAAAAGTTCACCGCTTTCATCGACCAATCTCATACATATGTATTCATTCATACTAAGTCACATCCTACCTCAAAATTCATACAGCAGATCAAGGATAAATGTGGTTCTAAATATAACAGGCTGCAACCAACAAACTAATAAAATACTTATCAACGCTTTGTAACTAGATATTGAACAGATTCATGCCTGAACCAAGAATGGAACAAAGTTAACAAAAAAACTAGAAGTTATGCGTTCGATCATGGTTTGTTTATTGATCTGGGTTTTATCTTTTGAACTTTCTTTAAGAATCCAGTAAAAACAATGTGTGGGTATAACTTAGTATAGATTCTGATGAAATATGAAAAGTTATTTCTTAGTTGAAAACATGGTTTGCATCTGTATTTTCTTCCAAATAGTTCTTGTACTTTTTTCCAATATGTTTTATACCCCATATTATAGAGCTTTTATTCTCGATTTCCCTTTTTCTATAGATTCTACAGGAGTCTCCTGAACAATCAAACTCCAACGTTTGAATGAACATTTTGAAGAAGCGCTTTGGGAGAACATCTTTATTCTCTGGCTTCTTTTGTTACTTCATTTTTCTTAATAAGAGCGTTTCTCTTTCCTTCTAAAACGCTTGCTTGTGAACACTTGACGCTCGAATCTGTCAGGATTAAGGAAAGATCGGGAGTTAAATCTATTTGAAGAACAAAAGGTAAGGCTTTAGAAACTCAGTTTTCAAACTCAAGTCTGGGAATTAACTTCCCTTTAGTTTCCTCCAGAGCTCAAAACCCTAAATATCTAGAAATATTTTTCTTCCATTTATGTTGCCCCTCTAGAGGCCAAAATCTGCTTCTAAGAAAATTGACAATGCGTCATTTTCCTCTACTAACTGAAAAATACAATTGATCTACTTCATAAGGATACAGATCTATGATAATACCCAGTTTATTATTTGTACCAGCAAGCAATGAACAATAACATCTTTTTGCGTTTTAGGTAGATTCCGAGAAACTATTCATATAATTGTAAACTTCAAAACTATTAATTGTTATATATATCAACTAACTAAAATATTGTTTTCTATTTGTGGTCTATCTTCATCTAAGCTACCAAAGACTTGAGAGTGTGGCCAAAAACTACATATTCTCTCAAAACTTTAAAATTCCTGTGCATAAACAAAATTGGCACATTTTCTTCTATACCGGGGTACCTATTCTAGGTTCACCTTGTTGCAAAATAATTTGTCTATTTCTTTCAGTATCTTGAGAGTATCCTTGATTAGTTTCAGTTCTTCGAATACTTGAAGATGCTTTATACTTTTCAGGATCAAATGTAAAACAGCTTTCCGAACCTGGTAGTATAAATCTACTATACAGAAAAATGGAAGGTAACAACTCCAGTGGAATGATTGCTAGGTAAACAGAATCCAACAATAGTAACACTCTATTTGTATTTATACTTGAGAATAGGTTTGGTAAAGATATTAAAGTAAGAAAAACTATATGAAATGTAAGTGCTGCTTTAAAAAGTTTTAATTTTACCTTAAAGGTATAAAGTTTGTTCACATCTTTGGTTTTTCTTTTTTCTCTTATATATTGACCAATTAGAATTTGAATTCCATCTACGACAATATTAACAGTATAATAGAGAACTATTCCCAATAATAATGAATTAATTATACCATGAGAATAACATATAATTTTAAAAGTGGAAAAATCAAGTTCTTCAAAGTAAACAAAATATGGCATAGCGAAAAAAAAAGGAACGGTTATTACAAGAGATAGAGATAAAGCAACAGATTGAACAGATTGGTATCTTGAGGATAATTTAGTTAGACCCAGAAGTTCCTTTAATATTGGAAGAAGCGTAAATACTCCACCATGGAAAAAGATAGACATATAGACTATGCTCAGGGAAGTCTGTTTTGCAAGATCACTATTAAAATCACGTGCATAAATAAAGTTGTTGTAGGCTAAATGTAGATGAAAAATTGCTCCAATCAACAAGAATAGAATTGTCAACAAGTTATACTTGAAAAAGAACTTCTTCTTCGCCTCATCTGGTCCCGTTGATAGTCTTTTGTTTTTATTCCAATGATTTTTATTAACTCTAAGAAAAGAAATTAAGATTCCGAGTAATCCAAACAAAATTAGCAGGTCCAGTATTGTATTTACTTGTTTCAAGTAGTATGTAAATGGTTCATAAAACTCATATACAGTTATAGTACAATCCTTGTCTTTGTCTAAGATAAAAGGTGGATCACAGTCACTTGAAATATTCATCTTGAAGTATTTTATTGTTATCCAAGTATTTGTTTCTAAAGTTTAGATTAGTCATGACCACTCTCTGGCAAAACAATAATTCTCAAGTAAGTTGACGAAATAAAGAAAGTTGTCCCAAAAATAGCTTTTTATTCCTGACTTTCCGGTTTGAATAGAGCTCATACAATTATTCTTGCTGACTGGTTTGTACAATTGCCCAACGAAAGTTGGTTCCATAACTTACATTTTCTGTTCTGGGTGCAGTTGTACTGACAGGAAAACAAAAAACCTAACGTTAGAAGAATAACACGAATTTGTAGGGTAATTTTCTCTAAATACTTCATTGTTCCGTTATCATTGTTTAAGATATTCTTGTGAGTTGGGACTGAAAATGGAACAGGGCTCAGATAGAATGATTGTAATAGAGTTAAATGAGAAGTAAAGTATAAGTATCATAAAACTTACTATAGAGGCAATGGTTAACCTAATTCTGAACTAACTCTTTTAACATGATTATCAGAAGTATTTTCATAGAATTACTTAATAAGTAATGACTGGGTGTCAGAAGATATATACTGCATTATATTGAGAAATATTTATTCTAGCCAATATCACTTAATAATAGAATATGAAACAAAAACTAGAACGCAAAGAACCACTTACTAATTCTAGTAAGGCTAAGTGACGTCACTGAACATCGCAAACATAAAAATGTTACGGAAGTATTCGGATTTTTTTTTGCCCAGTTGAAATTTCGAAGATTCTTTTAAAAAGAAACATATCCACTTTTATCCATAGTAACGTTTGTTTTCTAGTTTAATATTCTTGAATATGCTCTCCAAGATATTCAACATGATATAGTTACTTAGCTTCACAGTATACTTAAGCTTTAAGACATTTCTCTTTTTTTGTTAATCTAGCACAATAACCCTCGCGATGCTGTGTATTATTTTAAATCATTTTGGATTAATTCATTGTGTACCAATAGTGTTACCAACAATACATGGAGATAAGTCTATTAACGGTACCTCTAACTCTTCTGAAGTGAATTCGAAACCGAGTTAAATGAATTATCCTGGTATAAATACCAGCACATCACGAGCTATGTAGAGCTCATTAAAATTCATCAGTATTGAATTGAAAAAAGGGTCAAACTATTGTTAGGTTAAAATTTGATAAGATATTTTTAAGAAAAGTTTATCTATTAAGAATAATAAATACTTTTTGAAGAAAGCAGAATTTATGAAGGTTAATAAGTCTTTATTCTTCATGTCCTGTAGGTTATCCCTTCAGACTTGAAAATAAGATGGTGTTAGAAAGGACTAGATATTAATATCAAAGTAAGAACAAGTTCCATAACTTCTAGCATTCCTTATCACGTAGCAGCATCTGATACAAAGCCACTGGCGGTACAGTAATCGATCAAAAGTGTACAGGAATAGGATCCAGAAAATATCGTCGACTGGAAGGTCATTGGAACCCTCGTTTATGCTGCTAAAGTATATAATAAATAAGTTTTGCACTAATTAACCATGTGGTATGAGGCGAAGATACAACTCGCTGGGATCCTTTTTGAAAGCATCATTTCAATTCGATGTTTTCTAATTATTTCCTGAGCTTGCAGTTACGATGTGTAGAAGTCTCATGGGAAATTCCAAATATTGCTTAGCTATTTGTGTCAAATATCGAAAGAGCTCACTTAGCCTCACAACTCTAATTCATTCTTGCAGAATTCTGTATTAGATTTGGTCTCTAAGTTAATGTCCCATTATAACCCGCTATCAATCCCCGTGATAGATTGTATTCTCTTATTTTCAGATATTTTATTCTTTGTCTTAAGCTGAGACTTCGCAAATAAAAAATAACCACAAAGTGTCTCTCACGTTACCGAAGAATGTTCTCGGGTTATAATTTCAAGGGTAATCGTTAAGGGCAATGTATCACTTTTTGTAAGTGACACCAAGTTATTGGAACAATTCTAGGAATGACAATAAAATGACCGTACCGCTTAGAACTCCTTCATCAATTCTACGAGATTGTTATATTTCACGGAAATAAGGATACATATCTTACATTCGGTTAAGGGTATAGACCCGGATAGACACTTGGCTGATCATGTTACGTGTTGGCAAGATGCTCTTTTTTCAGGAATAGTGATATTTGACTTGGGTTCTTAATACCACTTCAAAGTGGACGTTTTCAACGAGAAAATAAATATATCGTTAGAGAGTCTTTACAGAAGGGTTTTCTCGTGAGAAGATGGGAGACATTCCGTTAAACATCTCTCCAAATAAGTGTCTAATTTCTTACAGCTACTATATAGGCTAAATTTAAATTTGTAATTAAAATAGAAACGAAAGCAGAATTTAGAAAATATAGAATTAGAACATTCCCTTTGAATCATTTTTATTCCGAGCAATTATTAAGCTTGCTTAGTGCTTCGATAAGTAATTTCAGTATCAAAAAGTAAGCTTCATCAAATAATGATGAGGATACATTTACAAGCTCAATATAGGTTTCTCTGCAGGATACAACTGTACTATACAGAAACAAGAGCTGATTATTTTAACGATAGTATTATTGACAATTCTCAACTTTGTACAGGGCTATACATTTCATAACAGCCCAACCCACCCCTCTTACTGTACAACTCAAAATAGAAGAACACATACCAAACTGAAGCCTTTTCAAAGAGGCCGAGACTAATTTCTGTTAGCATCGAAGTTAGAAGTAGTATCTAGTCAAAGGCTATGTAGATATGGCTCAGTTCCCTTAAAGCAGGGAATTTGAATCTCAATATCTCTCAAGTTGATTCTAGTGTACTAGAAAACTTATTTATATAGTCATACCTACTATATCTGTAATATGTTTGAAGCTATAATGATTTTGTGGTCCTATTCCCCTATGATTATTCGTCTTGCACAAGTTCTGATGATTGTAGCCGATGTTCTTGACTATTGGCGTAACCTCCTTTATTCTAGGCATAATTAATATCCTTTAACGGTGTATCTTCTACTAATATATCACAGGGTAACAATAATCTATTGAGAAATAAATGTATAAAATATTTGTTGCTTGATAAGAGCAGAGCTCGCTAGGTAGAAAGTTTTAGGGGCCCAAACAATAGGTTGTATAGAAATATTCTCTGAGATTGCCATCAAATAATGATATGAATTCTAGGCATGACACAACAAGCCAATTACTTCATTTAATGATACAAGTATTTCCAAGGTAAAGTTAACTACATTGGTTTCCATATATATTATGTTAATATTTCTATTGTGAATATATGATTCTTTATTGCTTCCAGGATTAAACGTGTAACGTATGTATTAGGGAGAGTAAGCAAATTACGAAAATGATACAATATTTCTTGATTTCCGGGTACAGGCAGTATATTAAAAATGTAAACCTCAGATCCGAATGATTTTATTGATTTTCAGGACGCAAACATGGAGTATAAATCTAAAAATTAATTAACTTATTTAGAGCCGGGGGATGCAGGCAGAAGAATATCTTTATTACTCACGTATTTCTCCTCCAATGCGGCATCAGGACATAATCAGATGAACTAATTTACTTGTAGAATTATAAAATAATCGGGGTAATACCTCAAGAAGAATTTAAGTTGAAACATTTTTAAAAACATAAAATACAATGTTTCATAGCGGAATAAAGGGACTACGTAAGTTTATAAGGCGTTATAGAAACAGAAGTAATCTGGCTACCCATTGACCCTTTATAGAACAATTCAAAAGGAAGAATATATTAAACTTAAGTGTATCTTGGGTTATTAACATTTGAATTAACCATACCAACTAGGCCTTAAAAATTAGACGGTTTCTTAATTGACCTAATCAATTATAAAAGGTTATGTACATGCTTTGAGGTTCGACCTTACGATTCCAAGCTAACATGGTTCTATTGGCTTTGTGTTTAGAATTCTAACCTTTGGATGAATTGTAGGCTCTTATGAGACTAGTATCTTGACTAAGAACTGTGTCGCAGTAAGAAAATTTATCTTCAGAAGAAAAGTTAAATTCATGGTCACGAACTTTAAGTATTCGTATGAAAAACTGCTTAGCTAAACCAAGGTTTATGCAGTGTCAAAACATCTCAAATTTTCTTGCTGAATATGACAGCCATTGTTACAATGATATAAGGAATCTGGTGAAGTTTTTGAGATATGAATTAAAATCTATTAGATGAAGTGTTCCATAGCAAATAAAATTTGAGTATTTAAAATTGATTCCTTATCATTATTCTACGTTATCAACGGAAGATAGGTTACGCAAGCGTTTGATTTTATTTATAAAATAACTTTTTATAAAACGGTCTTTTGAAGAAAGGAAATTGAACTGTTTTAAATATTAATTATTTAAAATTAATTTCTTAGCTAAATTATTGTTTAGTTTACTAAAAAACATTCCCTACGAAACATGTCGCATTCAAATACATTAAAATTTTCATATATATTAGTCTATTTTCAACGACCATAGCAGTTTACTCCATAATATACAGACAAACTACAACTATTATAAATTATTTGGTTGAAACTGAGAGAATGTTTAAATTATAATGCAATGTCATAAGTAACTGAAACAATTGTTCAATAAAATTTCTCGTGTTATATGATAACGAGAATAGAACTGATGTCCATAGCTGATTTTCTAGTCTAAAACCTATTAAAAAATTAAAGCTAAACTAAAAAACCAAGCTTTCGAGAATTAAATAAACATAAGGCAGTTTCTTATTGTACTTCTCTATTAAACTTACATTATTCTCAAAGCCAATGAGGTTTAAGTTCGGAATAATCTCTAATTGTTGCTGTGAAAAATAATGACAAATGTATTCAACATTTTGCTAAACCAAACATATCCCCTCCAAAAGAAAATATAGTTGAAGGGATAAAAGTATAAATTTAGTCAACAGAATGCTATATCTTATTTTTTTTATAAGAAGATTTCAAATGAAGAAAAATAATATTGATTATGACAGGCCATCCCTAGAAAACCTCCCCAGTTTTTAGTTTCACGACACTCCATGACATGCTACATTGATTAATCTCGCAGGCTTACCTAGTCGCTTGATCTTTCCCTTTTAATTTAGTCAAACTTGATAGATTTTTACATATATAATATTGTGTAAATTTCTGTGTAATTATCTCTATAATTTAAGACCGCAACACACGCATATATATATTGATAGTTAGAGAGGCAGACAGGTAGGGAGAAAGATAAATAGATATATGTAATTTAGATTCGCTAAAACTCAACAAATCTGCAAAAACGTCGAGAAGTGTAAGCAAACCCGATATATATGTATATATATATATTGCTCAGTAAAAACAATTAAGATTTTAATCAGATCCCATCGATATGTTATGCTTGTATATCATCAAATCTTTGATAAGTTCCTAAGTAACTATAGTGGAATAATTAGCTCTTTATGACATCAATTACTGCTAAGTTAGGTAAGCTTATGACATACAAAGTAAAAAAAAGTTTTATGGCATGATTATGCACATCCAAGAAATACATAACTTCCTTAAAATAGATTATTAATATTTGGCTTAGTTCTTGTATTAGTTAGTATTTTTGTTTGTTTTAATTGCTAAAAGCATCGTATTAGACGTGATTTGACATATAGAAGAGATTTGGGTATAATAGTTTCTATTAGGTTCTTATATACTAGCTAGTTTCTTCTTTTCATTCAATATAGAGTTAAATAAAAAATTAGAGTTATAGTGTTCTTCTTTCCTGGATAATTTTTTCTATTGAATATGATTCAATCGATATACCATTAAAATTTAAGAAACTCAATTTTCTTCACGTCCTCTGCATTTATCATTTTTTAGTAAACTAGATAGTTGTTTTGATTGAACTATTTAGACTAGTTTTTTCATTATACAAGAGAAATTCAATAGGCCCAATACTATGTGAACATAATTTGCAAGGTTTGGTGTTTCACATATGAAGTGGCGTCATGAAATTAAGGAATGAAACTTTATTAATTTTAGATTGTTACTTCGAGATATATGAACAGAAATAGACTGTAGTCACAATTAATAAAGATAAGATGTTTGATACAGTTATTTACTCGGCACCGCTGAAACATAAAGCATTAACTAATTAACTGTATTTCGCGTTTCTAAAATACTCAACACTTATATACAATCCTTTTATGTTACCTAATTCATCAGAGTAAAATATTTTAGCGCAGTTATCAATTTATTAATTCCAGAGTAATAAAAATGTTTAGAATTTAATTTTGAAAGCATGTTGCTTAATTTTTTAATAGTAAACCCAGGTTGTTTGCTTAAGACGATATAACATGCTCTTAATATTGAGACTTCAACAATTGAGTATCATTGCTAAAAGTTTCATATATCTAATAGTTTGCCCTAAAATCACCTGTGTCATATTTTACATTTTGGCTCTAAATTTAACACAGCTCAATATTGAAATTATGTATATATATGTATATATACCCGCCAAGATAGTTGAATCACGGCATAGGATATTTGCTACATGCCAACTAACTTCTCCAATGGCTTATATACGGCAATATTCCTACACTTATAACTGTGACAAATATTTTTGCTACCTCCCCATTAAATAGCTTCGTCCTCCTTATTTCTTCTAGTGAACTTTTCAATAGGTTAACTTTTTGCGCGGTTTTCTTCTCTATGTTTTTCTTTTGCATTTTGTATATTCTTTTTTTTCATACATTCGCTGGCTGTTTATATGCCCATATTTTCTTCAATCTATGCTTGACTTCTTGTCGCGAGATGAAGCATATAATATACCTGTAGTGGTAGCCAATATATAATTTTAACGTATGAAAGCTTTCCAATATACGTTTTTTGAGAGTTGTCACGCTTATCAATGAATATTTTTGCATTAAGTTTTGATGTTATTTGTATCCTAGGCACTGTTTACTCTTAAATACCTTTTTTTGGTACAAAATCTATATGTATTGTGGCCTCTGACAGAGTACTTGGTTTCAATGCACTATTTTCCTAGATTTTATATGGCTTTGTTTTATTCAATTAGCCTTCCCACCACTACATATATATATATCAGTGAGCTACTTGTACATCTTAGTATAGTCTCTATCTAGACTTCTTTTATGAGGATCTTGAAAAGTTAGATAATATCTAAAAAATTTTTCATGCAAAGAAATAAAATATCTGTTTTTTTTTTGCTTTCATCAAACAGATCTTTTTCTGGTACAACAATATTTGTATCTTTGTTTTATATTTGCAGTGATATTCAATGGTTAAGCCGTTTTTGGCTATTAGAGTTTCTCTCGTAGGAATTCTATAATTTATGCATAGTTATGGTTGCTTAGTGTTGTTTTTCTTTTTAGGTGCTTTAGGGATGCCATTGTTGAGACCCTTTCCAATATATCAAACGAATACCAGGGTTGTTGAATTAATTGAAACTTACTCTGTTATTGTCATTTCAATCCTACCAAATACTTCTTTCATTTGCTATCACTCAATTTTCTATTTTTTTAATTCTTACATACAAGGTACTCTACACAAACGAATTTAGTACTTAAGTGCTGAGCCAAATCCAACTCTTCACTTATTCGGCAGTATCGATATAAATAAGTTTAAATTTTAAACAAAACAGTTTGATTTTAACCAAAGCGAGAATTCTACTTGCTTAACGGATTTTAAGTATCTTAGAAAATAGTTTTTCACACGTTTATCTTTACATGTTTAATTGATACAAGGTTTGGATTGAATTTTCATTTTCAAATGATCATACTTAAAGAGAATCTGGATAAAAGTCTCTAAAAAAAGTGGGGGGGGCAGGTTTTATGGCTTTTTTGAGGTACGATATATTTTAGTTTTGTTCGAGACTTTCTGCACATCTCTTGTGACTGTGGTATCTCTCAAAGAATGTCCCAATTCTAAAAAATTCTTAAGTTTTTACTTTATAGTGCTTCGCGAACTAAAGAAATTAACCCTAGATAAATTATTATTTTAACTTCTGGCTTCAGAATCAGCGAGCATAAAAACACTGCTTCATGCATTTATTCCTAAACTCGTGGAATTTCTTTGCTTCTGGACTATGTGGCATTGATACTTCAAGAATAATACTCACCCATCAGTATATCAATTTTTTCGAGTGTTTTTGGCTTTTTGCAACTAATTCTGAGTACAAAGCAAGGAGCTGGTGATTCGGATATCTCCTCCCTCTTAAAGCTCTTAGTAATTTCAACTTATTTTTCCTATAACCCCTACCTTGGTAAACCACTATTATATGCAAAATTGTGGCCGCTAGATAAAATTGTTTTATTTTTCTATATTTCCAAACTTTTTCTGGAGATACCTTGCATTCGGATCCATATGGCAATATCCTAAGCTAACCACACAGTTGGAATAAACTGTTTTGCATCCGATACATAATTTCGTCATATGGCTACATGAGAGGCCATGATGCTGTACATACATCGCTTCACATATCTGCATCGTTCCTCTTTTCTTTTAGCCTTTCATAAAACCTTTCTCCTTTTCTCAATAAGACAATGTAACTGATAGTAATAGAAGAAACAAAAACATGCGTTTTAATCTGGAATATGTTTTTTACTCTTAATTCAAGTATTCCACGCTCATGATTTGCCAATGCATTTGGCCAAAATGAAATGCATAAATTTAAAATTAATAAATAAAAAAAGGTACGTCATATAAAGAAAAATACAGTGATGAAGCCTTTTCCGAGATGAAGAAGCATATGTTCATACACACTTATTTAAGAAAAGAGGAAATGGATCAAGTCAAAGTTATTCAGAAAAAAATAAAAGTTATCTGGATTAGCTAATGCGAACAGGTTATGGGGTTCGGTTTAATTTCTTCAGATGTAATTATAACAAAACAAGAAAATAGATCCTCAAATCGGGTTCACATGTTGGAAGCTTATTTTCATTTGAAGAAGAAAGGGATCATGATATAGAGTTTCAAAACAGGTTTGGGATTTCAAATTAGTGAAAAAATTACAACAAAATTTTTGTAGGAGATGTTTGGATTTATTTCCAAAAAAAGAAAAAGGATTTGCAAAAAGAAGTTGGATTTGTTTAGAAGAAATATGAGTAAAGTTTGAAATAGGTGTTTGGAGATTTGGGCCTATTCAAAAACAAAAAAAAGTTTTGAAAACTTACTTTGACATATCTAGAAATATCTTCTTCTGAGAAAAGCTCATTTTTCAGAAAAAAAGAAAGTGATGAACATACACTTTTTCAATAAGAGAATAAAGCAATGAAAACAAAATTTTCCAAAAAAAGATAGGGATCAAGGTACAGTTTCTCACATCACACCGAAAAGTTTTAAGTTACATAAGAACAACTTCAGCTTAACAATCACGCGCTATTTCAATAAAAATAAACGTCTTCTCTCTCTCCTTATTTAAAAATTAAGGTTGTTAACACTGTCAATGCCTTATATTAAACCTATGGTTATTAAATTCCACACCTATTTGAACGTATCCTTATTTAAGATATGGAAAGAGTTCTAATCCATGATCATTTTAATCGAGGCCCGAGTGGGTAGTGTCATTTTGTATTCCTACGCCAACCGAAACTTCAAGTATTAGCTTTAATTAATTACAGAAGTTGATGAAATTTCATAGAAGAAAGAAAAGAAGACACTTTAACATTAAGTTTTTAACTTTTACTGTATGCTTCGTACCTTTTATCGCAATTCATTTTGTTCGCAACCATTCTATATTTCTCCAAGTAGAAAATCTCAGAATTTTGCCATGTGGTTCAACTTTATGTTGCGCTACCTCTAAATCTAGTCCAAGAATTTTTATTGGTCAATATAGCCATTTCACTCAACCAATCAGATTCAGTGAGTCCCTGATATATTTGTCAATACAGCTGAACCAAGAAAGATATCTCTCTTCACTTTCCACACTCCACAAATTTATCTTAATACTTGGAAGAAACTCTTATTAAATATAATATGTTCATCTATTGTGAATATTCACTCATTTAGTAGACACCAAAAAAACAGTATGAATATACGCTGTGCAGAGGTAGCATATATACTAACATTATTCAACTAGACGTGTCCTAAAGCTAAGAGTTGACAAAGAATAAAACAAGGTAATGAAGAAATTTTGATAGAATATTGTCAATGACAAACTTATGATTTGAATTAAGTATCCTTTGAGCTGCTTCAGTAATTCAATGTTGATAAAATATAGATATAACAGGACTTTAGTCTTAGGAAGATGTACCTGTTATATTTCTACTTCAATATATATGGTTTACATCTGCGTTTTTTATTGAGACGCCCCTTTTTTTTAATTAAATGCTTTAAATTTTTTATTTTGAAGATTTCGCTTCAGCTTCTTATTTCATTTATTCTTTTTTTTCTACAGATGTTTGCTCAAAAATCATATTGATAGGAGCTAACGAAGTTTCTACCTTGAGGTTTGGAATATTATTAATGCTAAGTAAATATATTTTCTTCCTGCTGTATTAAATGCAGTCTTCTTGAACTAGAACTTCTTCTATAATTTTCAAAACTGTTCTTACGAAAAAAAATATGGAATCCGATAGAATTGAAAAGGCCGCTGCAATTAGAGATATTAAAGAAAAACTATTTTCATAGTAAGTCAAATCTTTAGACTAGTTCAAGACTTCTTTTCTTTGTACTTTTGTATCTTCATATCCTAAGAAACTAGAATGGTATTAGTTATTTATTCTACGCTCTTTTTGAATTAATATTTAGTGGCTAGATTTCTTGAATTGTTTGGCAGCGTTATGTTTTGAGCAGAAATTTAGAAAAAAAAATATTTAATTAAGAATTAGGTTGTTTTTCAGTGTACAGACAGTAAAAAAAGTCGGAATCAGGTAAAAATGCTCCGAAAAAGGTCATTATATTACGCTTTTTCATTAAATAAAAGTCTAAACTTCCTGCACTGGATTAAAAACAAACCAATTTTTCATTGCGATGGCTAACGAAGATTTCAAGAAAGTATATGTGGCACTAAAATTATTTATACATCGTTCTACTTCTACAAAGTAAAGAGCATTATTGACAATTAGCATATTTCATTTGAAAATTCTAACCTATGCGAATAAGTTGTTATCACTGCAAATTTCTTCCCAATAGTTCAAAACTTCACAAGAATATTATGCTATTTATACAAAATCTTTTCTTCAAATTAAAAGCTCAAAATGTATCGATAGTTCTTGGACTAAATATCCAAAACCATTCTGTTTTTTTCTTCCTCTATAGGAACTTGAGATGTTCTATCTACATCTCTAATGTTTTCTTGGTTATATTGAGTTCTTCTGCTTCTTAGAGGAGATCTATTCTTTTCTAAATCAAGAGAAAAACATTTCTCTGAGCCTGGAAGTATAAATTTACTATATAAACAGACAGAAGGTAATAATTCCAGTGGAATGATAGTTAGATATACAGAATCTAGCAATAATATGACTTTATTTGCAATCAAGGCTGGAATGAAGTTAGGAATGCTTATTATTGTAAGAAGAGTAGTATGAAAAGTAATTGACAACTTTAAAGCGTTTAATTTCACTTTGAAGGTATAAAGTTTATTTATTTCTTCCCTTTTTTTATTATTATCTATGTAGTGTTGAGTTAAGTCCTGAAATCTTTGTAGAACAATAGTTACAGTAAAATAAAGCACTATAATTAATAAAATGGCGCTAATTATTCCATGAGAATAACATATAATTTTAAAAGTTGCAAATTCAAGTTCTTCAAAGTAAATCAAATATGGCATAAAGAAAAAGAAAGGAACTGTTATCGAAAAAGAAAGAAATATAGAGACAGATTGAATACTTTCGTATCGTGAAGATAGTTTAGTTAAACCCAAAAGTTCCTTTAAGATTGGAAGAAATGTAAAATTTCCAGCATACAAAAAGATTGAAAGGTAAACAATACAAATGGAGTTCTTTTTTCCAAGATTGCTTCTAAAATCCAGATCATACAAGAAGTTATTGTAAGTTAAATGCAAATGAAAAATCGCTCCAATCAATAAAAACAGAATTGTCAACAAGTTATACTTGAAGAACAACTTCTTCTTCCCTTCATCTGGTGTAATTGAGTATCTTCGGTTTTTATACCATTTATTTTTATTAGCTTTTAGAAAAGATACTAAGATTACAAGAAGACTGAAGAACATTAGCATATCAAGAGCAATACTTACTCTCCATAAGTAAGTTGTAAAGGGTTCATAGAACTCATACACAGTTAAGTTGCATAAATTTTCTTTATCTAAGAGAAAAGGTGTTTCACATTCACTTGAAGCATTCATTTTAGTTTTAGCTTTTCTGTCGCCAAAGAAGAGATTCTATTTGCTCTTACTATTTTACTAAGTTTCGTGTCCAGAGCAGTTCCTGAAAAGAACATAGAGTGACAAAATTGCGTAAATAATAGTTTTCTCCTCACTTTTAGTGGCCATTTTTTTGTTTTCAGATTCTTGTTCTTGGTATTATGTATGTTTATTAACCTTAAAAATAATTCATGCATCGATTTTCAGCTTATATACCTACAGGAATACCAATAAAATATAAATTATTTAAATCAGACAAAGATATCAAAAAGTATCGATAATATATCTTTTTTTTTTCTGGCACGATACTAACGAAATATCAAGTGTCCCAATATCATATAGAACAGTCTGAATATATCATATTATCTAACAAACTAATAAGAAAATGAAAGTGTTCTGACATAAAATATTAATAGACATCTGTTATCATACCCCATATTGAGATAAAAACAAGAATGGACATAAAAATCGCTTTCGTACAAATAATAGAAGTAACATTTGTGTAAAAATGCCCTTTTTGGTTAACCCTAACTAATCAGATTAGTTACAACAAGTTTATCTGTTTGA
Source organism: Labyrinthula sp. Ha (assembly GCA_015227615.1). Classification (NCBI taxonomy): domain Eukaryota; class Bigyra; order Labyrinthulida; family Labyrinthulaceae; genus Labyrinthula; species Labyrinthula sp. Ha. The sequence continues at coordinate 117,238 of JAALGZ010000028.1, read as the reverse complement.
GGTCACTTTTCCTGATTAATCGAATCAATATTCCTAAATGCAAGAACGGGTTGACCCAGAAATTTTGAAACGAAGTCATAACCTGATGAAAGAAAAGATCAAGAGAAAGTTGATGAATAAAAGATGTTATTATAGCATGAAGAGAAATTAAATTGTAAATTTAAACTCTCTTTATCACAAAAGAAATCAATAGATGACTCAACCGGTACTATAAGATATTTATGGCATAGATGGGTCAGACAGCAGGCCATAATAATGTTATAAGAAGACCTATGGAAACAGAAGAAGATATTGAAGCTGCAAAGCAGTCGATATGATATGCATGAAAAGGGTTTCTGTCCCAGAAGAGGAAAGCTTAATAAAAGGTACATCTTCACTGTTGGATGTGGTATTCAGGTAATAACAGCAGGAAATTTAATGCACCAAAAGATGAGTTTTTGATATAGAAGAACCTATTAAATCTGAACCTGTGTTAAAAGCAGTGATGCTCAAAAATTTTTGGTGGATTTTTACGGGTCCACTATTTCCGTGGAAATCGGTGTGGACGCTTAACGATAAGAAAAAAATGATGGGGACGCGAGGGGGGTGGAAATTTGCGGCGTCCCCGCGACCGCTCGCAAACATAATTTTCCGAAATATCGCTGCTTTTTTATATATATTTATATGAAGAAAAGATAAAACTTATTCGTAACCCTTAAAGCTTAAGCTTCGTCATCGCTATGCACCTCCTTGTCACAGAAACGAATTTCCTCAAGTGTCAATTCTTCTCTTTCTTCTTCTTCATTCTCTTCTTTCATCTGTTCCTCCATCTCTCCTTCTTCCTTCTCATCGAAACCTGGAAATTTCTTTTTCATAGCAACATAAATGTCTTGATCCATCAACTCATCTTTATTCGTCTTCAAAAATGCAAGTCTGTTTAAAGTTGCAGGCATCATCCTATTCCTCTTGTCACTAAAAATCAGCTTGCATTTGCTAAACAATCTTTCTACACTGCACGAAATCACCGGAATGAAGCTCACATCTGCGAATGGACTCTTCTTTTTGCTTTTTCTTTTCTGAGAAGCGAGCTCTGCAGCCACAGAATTACCAGGTGGGGTCTTCTCTTCTTCTTCAGAAGGATCTTCTACTAATCTGGTCAAAGCTGTTGTTTCTCCTGTATCAAGCTTATCTTCTTCCTCCCAATAAACTTTAAACACTCCGGTTTCAAAAGCACTAAACTCAGAAAAAATATCTGCATCATCTTCTAAATACTTCAACAACGAATCATTATTATTGACATCTCCTAAGAGATTTGCAACAACTTTCTTCCCATCTGCAAGGTTAAACTTTGAAGTTTGAAGAGCAACTGTGTAGCGGTCGCAGGTAGCAAGAAAGTCGACATGTTTTTCCAGAACTCTTGTATCACGCTATCCCAGAATAAGATCTTTAACTTCATTATCTTTAATCTGCGCACAGAACATCCAAATCTCAAGGTACCTTTTCACCATAAGAAATTTCCCACTCCAACGTGTTACATTTGGAAGGATAACTACTTTATCGGTAAATTTTCTAAGAGCTGCTGTTAATTTCTTTGACTTCTTGATCTTGCTAAAAACCAACTGCACTTTGTCTAAAGTTTCGGATAACGGTCTTTGAGATTTGATATATGCTCTAACACCTAGAGCCAAGCGATGGCTAAGACAGCCCACAAACTGCGTTCCAAGATCTCTGCAAACTTTTTTGTTCGTGTTTGTGTTGTCGGCAACAATAGCAACCAGCAGTGATTCATCAAGACCAAACTTGTTCATCAAATTCTTCAGGAAAGGAACAATGTCACTTGCTTTCTGCGTTTCTTTTTCTAAAGGAAGCACTCCAAGAAGGCGAAACGTCATCTTCTTCATCTTGTCGAAACATAAATAAACACCATTAAAACTGTAACCTTGGTGAACCCAACCATCGATGACTAAACAAAATAGTTCTAAATCCACTTCTTGTTTGATCTTTTCTATAAAAAGGTGTTCCATGCGCTTCAAATAAATTCTCATCGTGTTCTCACTAACGAGGTCATCCGCATTCTTTATATTCTTAAACTCTTCGGATCTCAACAAGCTCAAGGGCATATTCTTCTCTAGCAAAAAGTTACAGATATATTTCTTGAAAGCATCATTTTTTTCAATGTTCATAAACTCCAGAATGTCTTTGCTTTTTCTTCTGCGCTTTCTTGCATGTTCTTCTTTTAGATTGTTAATAGTTTCTTCGTCTAAGTGTGTTTTCAGGTGTTCCATGAGACCAGTATAACCTTTTTTACTCCACCAAGTCATTTTTTTTTGGGCAATGTTTGCAAGGAAGCTTGAATACGTGCGCTTTTTTTGTTAATTCGGCTTTTTCAACGACAAAATTCTGTTTAATTACTGTAAAAAGGGTCTGATCTCGTCCCGAAGCGGCGCCATGGATCATTTCTGTGGCAGACTTTGTCAAATCAATGCTCATTTTTATCCCAAGTTGTGGTTTTTAACTCTTATTTTAACGGTTTTACTATGGCCGGATTGGACACAGAGCAAATTTTTTGAAAAATTTGTGGGCTCCTAGCAGCAATTTTTCCACGCAACCTGCCACTAATAATTTCGTGCGGGGACGTATGGTGGTCGGACTGAGGATATCGGATACTAGTGGGCGGCCAGATTTGAGCATCACTGGTTAATAGTTATATATGAAAATGATGTGGATTGAAATATGTCAACAGATGGATCGAACATTGATTTGTGAGATAGATGTTAAATTTGAGTTAACAGTTGGAGATCAATAAACACGATAAAGAAAAGAGCTCTTGACTTAGAAATATATATTGTTCAAAATACTAGACTGAAAACTTAGAAATGGAGAAGGCATCCCCTGGGTTTACTGGGGGCAGCTAATGTGAATGAAGGTTTATTAATTTTTGTCTCAGAAGCGAAATAAATGCAAAGTCGAAGATGATCGGCAATTGAGAAGACAATATTTAGATATGAAGAGCGACGGGTTAAGACCACCATCCTGTCCAAAACCAAACCATAAATCCGTATACATTTTGCAATTACATAGCCCATACCTAATGCCCAGGGCTAGTTTTCTAGTCTATTGTCTAGGAAATAAACAAAAACCAAGAATTTTTCAAGCATCCATATTTCAGGTAAATTTTAACTTTTTATTGAACTTATAATGCATATGGAATACCTAAATCAATCCCTCAAGATTCAAAGGGTTTGGCTTTGTCTTAGTTACTCTGTTCTTCCTTATTTCCTTTTCAGTGCTGACACTATGGATCATCCAGGTTTCCATAATATTAACACTTTCATGTCTGAAATTTACTCTTAGGTATTTTTGCTGAGTATATGTGCAGTTTAGGAATTTGGTGTATTTTATTTTCGCCGTTTTTATTCACTAATTTGCTTCACTTCTCTAAGTTTCGTACACCAATTGAAAAATGTAGAATATCTGCCCCCTAAGCTTTGTGAAAGCTTTATCTCGCATAAACTTGTGACTGTAAGAAAATCGTTAAGCTTAATTTTCTATGGTTGTCACTATTGCAAGTTTGTTCATTGTTTCTTCATATACTTAGTGATCTTGCAGGCGTCATTATGGAATCAAATCAATCATTATTAGGTAGTTTCATTCTTTTCTAATTCATACGCATGCGGAGTAGCAACACAGAGTGCTCAAATTCAATTATATTTGGCACATACACCAGTGGAACAGCAGGCCAAGTTCGTGTTTGATGTAAATACGAGCACCATCGGAGAATTGGTTAGCTTTTTTCTGCGACATAGAGGCTAATATTGTTATTAATGAAACTGATATATCACCCATGAAGATATCTAATCTTCTTGTTACCAAATTTATAGGTTCTATTAAGATATCATCACATCTTACAATGGGCTTGTCAAATCCTTTTGACATATATATGGTATAATCATGAACAATTAGTAGGTGGTAGACAAAATTTTATTTAATTGACATGTAATTAAGTTTCTATGATGATCTTCCATATTATTGCTCTCTGGGTCTAATGCTTCATCATACTAATCGAATGTTTGAGTCAATATAGTAGTTTTACCAAAATGTGTCCAACACATAACTTTTTATTTTATAGTTCTTGCTACTTTTCTTCTTAAAATTGTGAAAACCTCCGGGAATCTATTTGTGGTAGTATCCAGGTAGCTTGTGCTGGAAATAGAGCGATGATGCATAGCCGTGACTGGCCGAGGTGACTTAACTCAAAAGGGTTTCTGATTAAGGCTCTATAATTGTCTCTTCATCTTCACTCCAAGAATCAAAATAGGGACAAACTAGGTTAACATACCAAAGAGGGTTGTTATAAGTAACTGTTCAGATCTTTATTTCAATATTTGTCATATAAGCTCTTATTCTAAAGGAAGAACAGCTCTATTATGGTGTGTTTGTGCGGTAGCCTCAGCAAGATATCTGTGTCCATAGTCGCAATCAGCTCTGCTCACCGGTAAGCATCGCTTACTTCTTAGAACTCAAATGAAAAACCATGGCAAAAGTTAAGAAAATGCGAAAATTTATAGGAATTTGCCTGAGAACTGCGAGAACATTTAGAATCTCTTTGCTCCATTGGTAACCCCAGAAGTACCGAGTTCTCACTAGAAATTGAAGCTACCAGATCATCCCGCTAGGATTTCAAAAATTCAGTAGCTTTGTCGAGAGTAAAATTTTCTCAGAATTTTATGAAATTTGGTTTTACTATCTGTGTATTTTTATGCCTTGCCTTATTTTCACTATGAATTCGAAGAAGCTAGAGTTCACTAGATTTGCTGCTACAGGATCCATGATAGTGACATTCAACAGAGAGGATGATATTTTTACAGACTTAAAACTAGTGTTTACCTTTATATAATGTTATTTTGATTAAGTATGGATTTCAATTTCTTGCAAAGTTTGAATAAGATAAACCTTAATTCTCAGAGTGCAACACTTTGCATTTGCTTTTGCAGGCATCGAAAGTTAGATTATCACACATATATACTTAAAACAAATTCCAGCATTTTGAATAATACAGTTCACATATTCAAACAAAAAGATCTTTCAAGTACCCAATGAATTTTCTGAGAGCCAGGGAATTTTTTTACGTACTTGGGTGTATTCCTTATGTTTATTTTAATTAACGACCAATTAGAACAGCTACAGACAAGTCCTTACCCTTTTGTTCATCTAAGTGAAACCCTTTATTATTCCCAATGTTAAAGTAATTTTTCATAATTCTATCTAAGACTTCATTCTTGAAACATAAGAAATAAATATATTAATTTAATTATTTTACCATTTTTTAATCTAAAGTCCACAATTAATTCACTGAAAACCAAAATTTTATGCTATAGACTCTTAATTTCTACAAAAAGAATTCTAAACAGAATAAGTAAGAAAAATCATTAATCAAATGGAGAGGATCTAAGTATTTTCTTGAAAAAACACACAATAAACAAAATTTTGTCACGTACTTAATAAAAAACCAATCCCAGATGCTTATAGGCAACGGCGTTGTTTATATTGCTGAAATTACTTTTTAAACACAAGGGTTTGTGTATCCACCGAGAACAGAAAATAACGACAAGAGAGGGTCATTTGCCAGAAATTCGCAATAACATACCTATAGACCGGGTACCGAGCCTAAATACTACAGAAGTTCATATTAAACTGAGGGAACAGCGGGTGCCCAAGCATGATTGTATATGTTCGGGTATCTATCAAATACCTTACCAACAAGCTTTTGGATTCTAAAAAACTTATATTATACCAAAGTGTTAAGAAATAGTTTAAAACAGACATTTAGCTGAATATTAAAGTGTTATGAAGCTTTATTTAAATGTTATTGAAGTTTTTCTTATGGATCTGATTAATAACCTTGATAAAACTGTAACTAAGTTTTTTGAGGGTAGGTGATAAAATAAATGAAGATGACAGTTCCATGAATATGTTGGAGAAATATTTCTATAGAAAAATACGGTGTATTGAATTCAGATGGAAAACGTATAACTTTCAGTCATACTTAACATTACATTATCTAACATACAGATAATGTTCAAGCCGAAACGAAGGTGAATAAAGTCAAAATAGATGAGCACTGGACATGTTGCAAGATTGCTTTAGATATAAATACGGAGATAAGGAGGATTTTGGAAAATTGGTTCTTCAGAATCCTTATAATATAAATGTTAAAGTTATGTGCTGAGTTGGGTAGCTTGAGTTGTTTGTGCTGAGTTAGGAAGTTTGAGTTGTTTGTTCTGAGTTAGGTAGCTTGAGTAGGTTGGTATACAGGGTATTCTGACTTAGTACTTTTAGTACTTAAATACAAGTAAGAGTAACAACCAGACTTTAATATAAAAAATATTTTCTATAAAAAAAAATTCTGTATTCTCGACAATAAATGCAAATATACCCAATGGAAGCAATAGAAATATTAAGTGTTGCCATAGTGACAAAGTTGGATATTTCCTGCTCAGTGGGAGAAGTCTGTGTGAAACAATTATTTCAGGCACGGAGATTTGTTACCTGATGTGCAAAAAGACACAACTTAAGAACGGCAAACTTTCCAACATAGAAAAAAATTCTGTAAGGTAATGCTGAGAATTGTATTTTTTAAGGGTTTAGACACGTTAGACACCAGAAGAATCCGAGAAAATTCGCTGCGTACTAGGTGCTCAATTGAACAAGGCAAAAAGTAATAGATTTTAGCTTTAAATTAGCTTAGATTTAAGTTAAAGCTCAATTTTCAATATTTAATAAAACTGATTTTAAAGTTTCATCACCTCTGAGAACCGATAATTTATTGTGGTTGAAGGAATTCTTTTACTTCACAAGACGGAGAATCTACGATTATTTCAATATAATGAGCTAAGAAACTGCCCGAACGAAAGTGAAATAGTAAGATGTTGATTTTAATGTAGATATTTTATTTGTATTTATTTGTCATCCATTAAGGTTTTCTGCAGAAAAAGCTCCAATGATGTTTCCATTGAAAATGAAACGGTTATTCAGCAGAAAACATGAAATAAAATCATTCCAAATAAAACTTAAACCCCAAAAGGATATATTATTGCTAATAAAAAAGATATCGATGCTCAGGACTGACAGAAATAATTTGCATAGCCTATGATAAGGTCTCTAGTGAATATTATAAGCTAGTATAATACGGAAGCTTAGCCAATTTATATAATTTACGGAACCTGCATTTGAATGAAAATTACAACCGATTATGATTTCAAACTGAAAGGAGGCGCTGTAGAATAAATATTAGATTTAAGAAAGTGTTCAAAGATATGGAGTGTAGAATTAATTCAAATTACTGTTGCGTAATAGATATAAGGGGAAAATTTGTAATGGAAATTAACGACAGTATCGTTAAGAACGCATAATTACATGGATGCTGAAGAATAGGTTCCCATTTGTTCGGCAGTTTACCGCACAAGTTCCTCAAAAGAAGCAGTATTAGAATTAAATTTGGAGTTAATAAAATTATATAAGGAAAATGAAGAACGAAACTCTTAAAAAATATGTAACTTTATATAAATTTTTCTACTTTGCTTTCCTAAAAAAACAACCGAACTCACGCATATATGAAATACATGAATGATAGTTCAATGTAATATTAAATAAAAACTATATATAGTTAAACTATGAAAATGTTTGAAGTATTTAATATTCTAAGAGATACTTAATCATAAAGGCTTTAGTTCTCTTCTCTTTAGAAAATGAAACATCAAAGGATAATAAATGGTATCATGAAAGATTTGGGACAGAAGAATAGCATCCGTTTTAAGCACTATGAATAACATAATTAAATACTTTTTCTTTTCGTTATTTCCATATATTCCCTTGATTTTTCAACTTCTTGAACTTGAGAACCTATTTTAAAACTTGTAAAAGTCATTAATCTGAAACTTTTTCTGGAATCGAGAACCAAACAACTTTCATAACCTGGAAATAAGAATTTATTATAAAAAAATATAGATGGCAAAAGTTCAATAGGGATAAAAGCAAGATAAATGGAATTTGCAAGCAAATTTACTTTAGTAGAGTTCAAACTTGGAAACATGTTTGGCAAAGTTACAATAGAAATTAATGCTGTGTGTAATAAAAAACCAGTTCTAAATGCTTTCAACTTTAAGTATAACCTATGAAACTTATCTTTATCTTTTGATTTATTCCTCTTCTTTGTATAGTGTTCTATTAAACTCCTAATTCCTTTAATTGCAACGTTGACAGTAGAATACATAACTAAACATAATAAAACTCCACTTAACATCCCTTGAAGAAAACAAATAAGAATGAAAGTAGATAAGTTGAATTTCTCAGAGTAGATTAAATATGGCATTATAAATAAATACGGAATTGTTATTAATTTCGATAAAAACCAAGATATATCTTGCAGTTTTTGACATTCTTGTGATAGTTTAGATAATCCTAGAATTTCTTTCAACATTGGAAGAAAAGTAAATGTTCCAGAATAATAACATATTGACATATAAACAACACAAAGAGAATTTCTTTTCCCTAGAGAACTAGAAAATTTAAAATCATACAAAAAATTAAAATAAGCTACATGTGTATGAAAAATAGTTCCAATTAATAAGAATAATATAGTCAACAGGTTATATTTGAAAAAGTGTTTTCTCTTATTTGAAAAGTATCTAACTGATGTATTTCGAATAATTAAGCACTGACTTTTGTTAGTTTTGAGAAAAGAAATCAAGATTCTGAGAAGTACAAAAAACATTGTAACATCTAAGACAGTACTAACTAATCTTAAGTAGTACGTATAAGGTTCATAGTATTCATATACAGTAAAATCGCATTGCTTCTCTCTCTTGAAGATAAATGGAGCCTCACACTCTAATGACACATTCATCTTTTGGTGTTTGTAAGGTTTAATAGAATCAAATCTAAATGATTTTCAATTTGCGGTCTGCTGTATACGGCCATTGGATTTCCGACCTCGAGAAAAGCGTTCAACACCCGTTATATATTGCTGGGATTATCTACATTATACATCGCATAAGTTTGCATTTTTATTTCAGATTGCTTTTTTTCGGCTTTTTCATTTTGGTGTGCTTTTCTGGTCTTAATTTTAACAATGATTTCTAATAAGTAATTTAGAAAATAATATATTTGTGATCTTTAACACTTTTGAATAAAAATAAAGTCTATTTTTTTTAACTTTCACAAACTTGCTTATATTAATGTTGGTTGGTTAACCGTGTAGCAGTTAATTGCTGGTAGGGGTGCAAACCAAGAAATTCAGAAATGATTCTGACTACTTAAGAAATTTCCGTGCGAATGAGTAAATCTCATAAACGTTTGATCTATTTCAAAGGAGAAACGGGCACCTCATTGAAAATACCTTAATTTGATAATTAAGTGAAATACGTTTTCAAGAACTCACCCGTCTCTGTCGTATGACAGGCTCTTTTAGCTTCAAATTTCTCTGCCTCAGTGATATTTCTCTCTTAGACACTGACCATTATTCACCCGGGAGATCCAAATCGTTTTCATTAATTTTATATTGAAAATCTTTTGCTTGTAGCTTTTCACATATTCTATACATATGATCAATTCTATATACTTTATATTCGAATACTAATGAACCAAAACTCATTCTTGGGTGCGCATGAGATATCCCTGTACAGTACAACATACACGAATTATTATTTGTTGGCTGTCAAAATTACTTTTATTTTTATGGATTAAGCTTCAAAGTATTCTAAGGGCTTCTGAAAGCACTTTTAGAATACTCAAGGAATCCCTTCAAAATTATGACTCTAGTTAGCCAAACTCATATCTTGCCATGGCCTCCATTACTTGTTCTGAGTTGGTGAACTTTTTTGGTTCTGCAAGGTTGGTTATTAACCTAAACCATAGCATTACCATTGCTTTTGCTGTTATTATCAATAAACTTTGACCATTACAACTCTTGAAGTCAAGAATTACAATATAAACACTATATTAATAAGTGCTAGGTTAAATACAACCATTAACAATGCTCGATTCCAGAACATTCATGACAAGTTTTAGCAACTTTATTTTAGCAATATTTGCAGTTGGTTCATTATCATGCCCTAGTCGGGACAATTCTATAGTTAAGGAAGAGTAAGGAAGTAGTAGCAACTCATTTTTATTTTGCAAGGAACATTTCATGAAGTTAGGTTGACCAAGGAAGTGTATGCCACAGAAAATTTCTTTGAAAGGACTTAATATGACACTAATGTAAACGCTAGGTAGAGTAATTCAACGGCTGAACTATAGCTCTTATATGAATATTTATGTTACTTTTTTGTAGTTGTTTAGGAGAAGTTCAACCTTTTTATATACAAAGAGAAGATGGTGGGGTAGATTCAGACTTGATGGAATCAACAGCAGCAGCAGATATATATCATACCAGGTTTTCAAATATTATTCCACTGTGATTTCATGATAAAACTCGAGGAAATTACTTAGTTATTAATTTTGTTCAAATATTTGCTTGAGCGTGCTACTACTATAGAACTCTGTCCCATGTTGCATTTTCTTTAGTCTGACAGATCTAAATATATGTCCATAGAAATCGTGGCTGAGTAAAGATTTAGTTTATGAAGAATAGATTATGTTTTTTTGTACCCAATTCGAAAATTCTTTCAATATTCCTTTGTACAAACACACCATATGTAGTGTAATAGGCTGAGTTATTTCTTGCTGTAGCCACTGATATAGCTGTTACATAAAAAAAAGGTATCACAAGAAACAGTTGTATTAAGAATTCGTGATAATAAACCCTGTTTGACAAGGAAATTGGATACAGATACTGTAGCCATTCTCTTTAAATTTTGGTTTCTATTTCGCCAATGAACATCACAATAATTTACCAATTGCTACGAGTTCTTGCTAGTTCTTATATCTTTTTGAAACGTTGCAACATATATCATTTATATATTCTTTACTCGTACGGCCTCTAAATTACAAGAATATTACATCTACTTTAATATTGCTAGCATGGTTGTTTATTACTTAGCTTTGCTAGGAGGACATCGATGAGTGGTCAATATCTTGTTTCAAACTTGTTTCTTGACAAGTTATATAGCTAACGGAGTAAACCAGATCCAACCAAAGTAAAAAATAGCTTAATAGATAAGTTCAATAGACATTAAATCAACTCTTTCTAAATTAAATCTATTCTAAATTTATGGGTTTCTGAAACAGCTATTTCTAGAAACAATAGACAGAGTGAACACCAATTCACTGGATATATTCCAAGATTCCATATAGCATTAAATTTAACTCTGAGACAGGGACAACGAAAAATTTGTTGTTAGATGTATGATCTGAAATTATTTTTCTTAATTTAATTCTAAGGGAGTATTATCTACTAAGATGTTTGATTATGTTTTGGTTTTCACAATCAAGTTCAGTTCTCAGGAATTATCAGGTATTTGGAAAAAGTACAACCCACCAACACAGTAATAAAACTAGTTATTGAATTTAAGTAAGTAATATTTACTTTTTTAAGCTCTGAGGTAACCTTGATTACCAGTAATGACTTGAATAATCAATTAATTAATCTGGTTGAGTTGATGTGGCAGTAGAATGCTTGAACATATGTATATAGGCTTTCATAAGAAAGGGTCATATTGTAGTTTTCTATCAGTTTGCCTCCAATGTATATAAAAGCTGAACACCATTCGGGTATAGAAGGTATATATTCTGCTCGGCTTAGATTAGCAACAAATCAAAATAACATAAACCCATGGGTATGTCCTGAACTACGGAAACTATTGTTGCAATACTTCCTCTGTGTAACACGGACACAGGAAGTGTATCAGGAATTTAGAGATTTATTCTACTGTAGGTGGTATATTCTTAATTAGCATAATAAGGGGTTGTACTAGACATTCTCATAAACACATTCAAACCCACATGCAAATGACATAGTTTAGACGCTCCTTCTGAAAATGTAAACAAGCATATTCTCATTGAAATGAAATTAATTGGTCAAAACCAAACATTATTCGAAAAACCAAATCAACCCCGTCTCTATAAGAAACTCCTTTACCTATGTCGAAATTACAAAGTAAAATAACTTAATTGTTGAAGTGATTTATAGAAGATATTTCTTTGTTTAGATAGTAATGAAAACTTTCCTCAATCTATACCGAAACTATTTTTTCTTATATAACAGAGCGCGTGGTCAGGAAGAAGAGATTCCAGTATTCTTGCAGAATTTAAGTGGATGCAAGTGATACACAAGAAGGTTTTATTCTTATGATCAGGTTAATTATGTGAAAAAATTATGTTGTAACGATATTGGTTGCTATATGTATAACAAGACATAGTTTGCCTCAATAAGAATTCGAGTAAATTATCCAGGAATATCCCCCTTGACATTTTATAGAAACTTGGTTTCATATATATTAATATCTACTAACATATTTACAAATGAGTTCCATTGGAAGATAGTGAAGCAACATGAATCATACTTATACCGACAATATCTCTTAATTTATGTACTGGTATTGGAGAATACATAGATTATTTCTTTTTTGTTATCCTGCGTCAAACCCATATTTTCACATGAAGAATAGAACACTATAAGTTTTTGCGTTTAGTAACAATCTCAGGACGATTGAACTACCATCAGATTATGTTAGAGCAAATTGCCTACAACTTGCAGTATACTAAATCACATTCATTATAGTTCATTTTGTAAGTATCTGTATCAATTTTAGCACCATTTCGTAGATATTGCTATTTTACCCAGGTACATGTTACATCAGTGTTGGGTAACGAGAGGTTTATTGTTGCGTTAGAAATCAACAATATTAGCTAGCTTCTTAGCTCATAAGAACTTTTTCAGCAGACTTTTGACATTTTTAGAGCATTGTAATCAAATAAAGGATCTTTAGGATCTTTATTAAAGTTAGAGAAGTACCAAATAGAGCTAAATCGAAGAAATTTTATACCATATTGTTGAAAGGATACCAGATCTACCGCTAGAGGATAATATTACAGTACACTCATGACTCGGAAGAGAGAGAAATGTAGGCTTGAACATATTCAGGTAAATGCTTTGGACCTGTGCTACGTTTAGACATTCGTACTTGTTAGCTTACCTAGATAAGGAATCTTGAAACAATGAACTATATGGATTTAGTTAGTAATGGCACATATCGAAACATTAAACGTTTACCATTATCAACAGCAAAAGTTTCAATACATCTTTAGAAAAATATTTGATCAAAATTCAAAATAAAAAAGTATTGGTTTGAAGCTCTCTTACATAAATGCAACTATAATTTAATCTTTTAAAAGAATTTTATTACTGAACTTTTTGTTTTTAACTACGGACAATTTAACTCTTAGGAGGGATCATGTCACAGCTTGTGTTTCTTATTGTAACAGGGCAAGTATGAAAATTGCTAAATCGTAATTTCACAGGGGAAACACTTTGCTTAGGATGTCTATTTTTCATTGGAAATAGTTTATAAATTATTTTATTTTTGGCTTTAACGAAGCATTGCTCTTATGTAGATGTATGTACAATATGTTAGGAGAGCCCTGGACTCGACTAAAAGAAAACAAATTAAACATATTTTCTACGGTTGTGAACCGAAAGGTATTTAAGAATGAAATAAAAGCTTCAGATCGCTTAATAATGTTTATAACCCTGCAACATGTATTTGATCTTGTTCCCCCTTAAAAAAATATAACTTCTCCTACTCAAAAGAAAATTTGTAGCTCACCTAGCTAACTAGAAGAACTCTCATGGGCAGTGCAGCAACTTTACTCATTCTGCTCTCGTGTAATTCTTTGTTTTGGTAAATTGGATTATCAAGTATGCTCTCTAGGGTATTATGACCCTACTGTAGATTTTGTTCTACATCAGTATCTTTCCACATTTGGTGATGAACAGTAATTTCTACTTTTCAAGTTAGGATAGACTAAATTATACAAATTTACTCTAAGACATCCTAATATTTGCATTTTGTCATAAAAGAAAACAAAAGCAGAAGAAATAAAAACAGGTCTTCAATGTAAGTTACTAACATTGATGACAAACCGGTTTCCTTAAATAAACAAAATAAAGCAAAGCAGAAATGAAGTGAAACTGTTCTTTTTGATGTTCGAAGTTCTTACGTTTGTAGTAACATTATGGTGCATTATTAAGATGGTTCAAATAAAGAATTAACAATGAACAACAAATATACTCTAGCAAACTTGAGATTAATCTTCCTCGTCGATCAATTACTCAATTCACAACAAGCTTCGTTCTATCGAGAATCGCCAAGCACATGTTATATAACTAGAAGAAAGGCAATGTGTGCTATGGTGTTCACGTAATTAAACAGATTACGATGAATTTAGTATTGACATAAACAATGCAGAGATGTTCGTGGAGTAGCTTTTCATGGAATTAAAACCACTGACTTCAACACTCTCACTGAGCCTTTTGAGCTTACACTGAGGACAATAGAAAAACTTAATAAAATAAACCAAAAAGATTACTCAAAGCAACCTAGTACAAAACTACTCAAGCAATGCTAGGTTTTCTGGGATTGTTACATGTTTAAGGATTCAAGAAAGAAAGTGTACCCAAGCTTTTACGTCATGAGGCCATAAGTTGCAAATCCATGTATTTAAAAACTCAAATGTTAAAGGTGATAGCTCATGGCTTCAGGTCTAGCGTTAGAAAAATTCTTCATTGAAGTATTTTTGAGGATGTTGATAAGCACCTAGTATTCGTTCCGTAAATTCTTAAGTATTTCTAAAACACCCTCACGGATTTCTTCAATGAGTTCTTCTTTCTTCACTCGATTTAATTTGAAGGTTCACTCAGTCATCTGAATTTTTTTTGAAAATACCGAAGGATTCCTCAATGAAGTTTTATTTTCCATCCAGATTTAAGACAGTAAACATATAGGAAGAAATATCTTATTAATACTGAACACTCCTCAAATCAAACAGGAAATGACAAACCTGAACATAGTTGTATATGCACAAAACAAGTTTATTCATTCAATTAGATTGCTTCTGATTTCCTCTCTAGACCTCACAATCTTGGCTTCTGATATTAAAAGCATGAATAGCGAGCAAGAACAGCCATTTTATCTAGAGTTTCACTTTCAAATTAGATTTATTCACTTTATACCTTTTTGGTTTTCTGTAATGCGTTCCCTAAAGTTAGTTTTTGTGTATGTTATTCTCTCGATAAATTTCCTCAAACTACAATTTTCCAAATCAGCCTAGATTGCCTAAATTAGTCTCTGACCAAATAAATTTGAAGGAGCCAAGGATCTCCACGTTGAGTATTATTATCTCGAAACAAAATGTTTTGCAAAATTGAGATGAAAAATAAATTAGCGTTGATTTATAAAAAAGCTCATAAGTAAAGTTGATGAATAGTTTCGCAGTAAAAACTTGAAAGTTAGAAAATCAAATTGAGCATTATCATGGGCTAGATATATTTCTTTTTGAAAGAGGCAGAAACATATTTTTTGGTCATTTGAGTTATTTTACTGTAACTTTTATTCCTTATTGCATAGATATAGTAGTTTTTATGAAAGGCATTCAACTCTTCCTTTATAAAAGAAAGTTTTGCTAAATTCGAATAATTTAGCAACTTTCTTCATGACGCTTTCTTGAAAGAGCATGGAATAAGTAATTCTCTTTATTCTTAAGCTGCTTTTTTATCCATACTTGTCAACTAGAAATTATATAGTATATTTAATTCACGTTAACTTTGAATTCACATGTTCGAATCAAACACAAGAAAAGAAAATTCAGAGAATACAGAAAACAATACTACTTGAAAAAATATATCTTCTACTAAGAGGCCAATATGCTTCTCTTATTTAACCAAGACCTTAACCATTCTCCACTTATTCAAACTAAAACATCTTTGCTATAGTTTGTTCTTTCATTTGCCTTGAAAAAAATAATACCAAGCTAAGAAGATTGAGCTAAACTCTAAGCAGAAAATAATACTTCCATTTTTTTTAGTTAGTAGACAAACAGATTCCTTAGAATAAAAATCAAATAGTTTCGGAAGAATATCTGTCCTTAATAGTTTGTCTTTAATTTTTTAACTCTTTTCTTTATTTTTCTTATATGTGTTAAGAATAGCAGGAACTGTCATCTAGAAACAAATTATTGGTCTAGAGAAAAAATACTTGTGAAAAAATATTTCATATATATATAGAAAAGATTTGCGAAAACTTATATTGTGCATCTTCGAATTGAGAACAAAAAACGTTGAATAATATAGAGTATATTCTTTCCAACATTATAGTTTAAAAATAATTAAGAAGAAAACAAAATCCAAACTGGTACGAATTAAGAAAACGGATACATACTGTCCTACAAAGTGAAAGCTACTTCTGTTTTTCCCTCTATTGCATTTTGTTTTTCTTTTTCAAAACCTTCAGAAGTTTCTGCCTTATTTTGAGTTCTTCTACTACTTGAAAATACTCCAGGTTTTTCAGGATCAAAAGAAAAACAAACTTCTGATCCTGGAAAAATAAATTTACTAAAGAAAAAAACAGAAGGTAATAATTCCATTGGAATAATACTAAGATAAATAGAATCTATTAATAATATCAAGTTTGTTGTATTTAAACTAGGAATTAAATTCGGCAAAGTTATTATAATAATAGCAAATGCATGAAAAGTAAAAACAGCTCTTACTGCTTTTAATTTCAATAAAAAAGTATATATTTTATTTAATTCTTTTGGATGTTTTTTATTCGTTACATAATGTTCAGTTAAATTTTCAACTTCTTGAATTGCAGCAGTTGCAGTAAAATATAATACAACACCTAATAAAATTCCATTAAGCATTCCATGTAAAAAACATATTAAAATAAAAGTTGAAAGCGTAAGTTTTTCAGAATATATTAAATATGGCATTGAAAAAAAATATGGAGTTGTTATTAAGTTTGAAAGATACCAAGTGATAGAATGTATTCGTTCCTGTTTTGGATCTAGTTTAGTTAAACCAAGAATTTCTTTTAGTATTGGTACAAAGGTAAATGTTCCTGAATAATAAAATATAGACATATAAACAACACAAATTGCGTTTCGTTTTGCCAAGTTGCTTGTAAACTCCAAATCATATAGAAAGTTATTATAAGATAAATGTGTATGAAAAATAATTCCAGTTATTAGAAAAACGATCGTCAAGAGATTATATTTGAAAAAATATTTTCTTTTATCTGAAGTTGTTCTTTGTGGTACTTTTCTTGATTTACAAAAGTGGATTTTGTGAGCTTTGAGAAAGGAGATTAAGATTCCAAAAAGTAGTAACAATACAGTAATATCCACTACAGTACTGATTATCCTCAAATAATATGAAAAGGGTTCATAAAATTCAGCAACTGTTGTATTACAAATATTTTCTGCATTTTGAAGAAACGGTGGTTCACAAGGATTTGAATGTTTTATCTTTAACATTTGTTTCTAAGTGGAAATAAAGTATGTTTTAATTTACAACTAATATTACATTTTTCTGAACAACTTATCGGTGGTAAGAAAGAATATTGGGGAAAAGAATTCGGTATCAAAATATTTTTAACGGTAGTACTTTCCAATAGAAGAACGATGGTTTTATCTTGTAAAGATTCTTGAAAGGGAATTAACATTCAGGAGAAATTGTATAATGTAGTTGATATATTTTGTGAATAAATTTGTAGATACAAAAGAATATAAAGTAAAAAAGCAAAGTTTAAGAAATATTAGTTGTGCATTTTTTTGCTCCATCCTCAATTAAGAAACTAAACCGTTGATATATATATACTGTTCCAGATTTCCAACTACTTACTTTATACAGCAGTAGAGTTCACCAGTAACTTGAAACGTTTTCTTGGCTTATATTATTGGCATTACAGAATCTTTTCTTACTATGTTTCTATCTAAGCTAACTCGTTAACGAGCACAAACTTAGTGTCATGCAATGTCTGTTAGCGTCACAACTGTAAATATGGATATAGTTCGCATTTTCCATTGTGAACAATCAAAAGGTTATGTTAGCTTAACTCTAACGACTATACAAAAGATACAACAAATATCTCTTTTTTGGGTACATATGTAGAGTTCCCATATATATATTGATAGTTAAAAGCTAGCGTTATCTATCTGGTGGTACTCGGTGGTAATTTACGTTTCGTTTATCTTAAGAATTCTTATAGGTAATCTCACAAGGCGAACTTCTGAATATCGTGCAGAAACTTGAAATGAAACATTAACGGGAATAGCAATAAACCTGAGATATACTCATATCATGCAGTATTTTGGAAGACTCCTCAAGTTACAAATTTTTTCTTTATACTTGAAGACCAAAGAAGACCTGAGAAAAGGAATATATTTACTTGTTTATTAAGATTCCGCAGTATTCGTAATTGAGATCATTATCATAACATTTATGAGTCAAACAACTTTCTCAATATCTATGCACTCTGTGCTGCTATTTACTGTTGCTTCTTCCATCTTTTTCCATGTTATTCCGATCTGATCTTGTCTTAATCCTTAATCATTTACGAGTTTCTGATTCTTTATTTTCGGTATCAACATCTTGATACGACAGGCTCTTGTTACTTAAGATTCCAAGAGCATTGATTTTCAAAAATTTCCAATTTCCCAAAAACAAAAGGAACATTGAGCTCCTTCAATGAAAAAAGACGTTGCAAATATAATCAAAGAAAAGTTCTGTGATAACAAACACAAGTTTTCCTGTAGAAACTTCAGGTCTGATTGTTTGTCATTTGTCAAAATCTTTACATACCTAAGTACTATGAGTACTTTTTTCATTTAAGAGTATATGTGACAGCTTTGGTGACCATTGAAGGAGATATAACTTTAAAAGGAAGTGGCTACACATTTTAAAGACATGACTCTCGAAGAAATATCAAACCGGAAAAAGATATTTGGGCCACAAGAAATTACGAAATTATTGTACATAACGGTATCACCAGTTGATTCACCATTCGTTATGGGTTTGCGTCCCGGTAACCAGGGTAAGTAAAGTCAGGTTCAACACATTTCTGATCGTCATGGTTAAGGGAAATATCAAGCTTAATCCCACCGTCATCAGTCCTTAGGCAAGGCCCCCTATAGCATATGAGGATGCTAATAACCATTGCATGTTTCTACCGCATTGATATACCATTATCGTCGTGTAAAGTTAAGTTATGACTTCGCGGCGAACTAGTCACTGCCTGATATTCGTGTGGATATGTGGTAATGCTGTGAGCTAATATCCTTTTTGTTAAGGCTTGGAACTTATATATTTGCTTAAATAAAAACATCATCTTCAACAGAAGGATCACTAAAGCAAAAAACTTTCTTTCATATATTTGAATTTAGGGTATTCCACTGCGTGCCCATTCCTGTCTAGAATTCTTATTTAAGAACTCGGATGATTTGTTGCCCATTACAGCTATCGCGACAGTACGTCCTTTGGTACCTAAAAGTGCGAATTATCAGAAGAATTCGACATTGAAGGGCACAACATAAGTTTGTAGTTAAGTGAACAGATGACACTATTGTTTTGAATCTGGGCTACACCAATTGTGCACCTTTGGAGAGTAGAAAAATTTAAGTTATTTATTATTAAAATCAGTTTATGTTACTCTATGAGTTGCTTTATTTTGAATTATCAGAAAATGTTTAGTTAGGTACTCGCAATGGGCCTATTCGATCTGGGTGACGTGCAAGGATTAAAAACAAGCAACTCCACTATGAATTTCATTCAATAATATTAACATGCAAGAAAAAGGGAAAACCATAGCGACAAATTAAAAAAGTAAGAGACCTTGAAAAATATTACAACATTCCAAGTATGCTACTCACACCTGGATCTATCCAGTTCATACTCTTGGAGAATTGATGTTGCTTTTTCTAGGAACTTGAGTTATTGGTTCTAAGACTCGAGCCTTCAAGAGGTTGCATCTGTGCAACAGTATTGGAAATAGAGTTCCAGAATCTTAAAATTGTTGATTCATTCTCACGTTTAACTCGGTTTTGCTCCCCAAACTGATCTCTTCTGAAGGGCAAGTTTACTTTGTCTTGTATGATGTTTCTTGGAGGATTTGCTTGACATTATTTACAACGAATATATTCTTTCTTTTCTGATTTTTAGGGGTATAACCTAGGGATGGAATTAGAATTTTCTCTTCATTGCAAAGATGGCTAAAGTTATAATACTGCTTGTCGGGTTGGCTTACCGGTTTAGCCCTCTCTCTTACTTCCTACTGTCTGGATTTCTAGGTGTTTCAGGCAGGAGACGCAATGAAGGTAAGCTACAGAGAAAATATATTGAATATACCTTGCAATAAGCAACTTTATTCCTTATAAATGTATATATATGTATATATCTTGATTTAAACCAAACTTTTTTTATAATATTAAGCATGAGTGGTAGCATTTGTCTCATATTTTGGAGTTATTTCTGCTTCACTGTCACACCTTTTATCAGTGATAAAGGATATAAAATTAACACTGCACAAAAAAATGATATCTCTATTTTGAGAGGATTAATGTTACAGAGTCAATTGAAATGGATATTGAATATCTCGCTTCAGCGAATGGTAACTCTTCGAAAACGTCTCCAGGTTTCTCAGTGCTCCTACCGACAGCATTTCAGTAATCATTGTGTATTCTCAGAGTATATTTGAATCTATTCTTTTTTTTAGGTTAGATACTATGCATTGAAGAAAATAATCTGTACAGGAATACTTGTGCACTTATGCGCATGTTTCCCAAAATTCACCTGGAGAAAAAGATAAGAAAATTGATAATACTACATTACTGTTGATTGTAAATACCAATTGTCCAAGAAAAGAGATAACTGTAAACGACAACAAAATAGGAAAAATAATGTCAGAACCCGCAAGTGGACATTCTCACAGTAAAAATTCAGTATCTGAATTGATATTATATCCAAAAAATTATTCAGAGTTGGACTCAAAGCTGAATTCAAGTCAAAACCATCCGCAACCGTTAGTAAATACAAGTTTGGACACTGGGATTAGTTTGTCAAAAGAGGTACCAATTGAAATAATTCCTGCTAGAAAAAGAATTATTCTACTTAGGAAAAGAGTTTTTGATTGCCTTGTTTTTTTCAAAAATGCTTTACGAAAAGAAACAATTCAAACTTTATGGAAGCAAGATTTCTGGATTGAAAACTGGATAACTCCAAAAATAAAAAAGAAACCTGATATAAAAAATTCTGAATCTAACTTGCTGACATATGATATATTAATGACTGTAAAATGTGCATTTGAAGATTTTAAAAAGTTATTTCTTCAATTTTCTGTTTCTTCAGAAAATCTGGATAAGATGTTTGACGAAGTTTTTGAAAGTATAAAAACGGCAAATTGGTTTTGTTTAGTTGATTTTGTCTTAGCTCATGAAAAATATAATTCTGAACTAAATCCAGTTTATGTGAATACTTTATTAAATAATGCACCAGTTGAGTTACAAAAAGAAGAAAATAAATATTTATTAAAACTAGAAAAAGAAAAAATATCAAGTTTAGTTTTTGCAACTTCAGATTCAATATCTTTAAGGAAATCAACTTCAAAAAGAAAATTATCAGAATATTTATTATCAGATATTTCAAAAAAAAGAGAAATAGTTGAAAAACTTGATCCTTTAAATATGCCAAGAATAGGAACTAGAAAGCAACTTGTTTCTTTAGGTCGCGGTGTTCCAATTGCAGGAAAAGGATGGGAAAAATATAATACAAATAAATTTATGTATCCTGTTGGATATAAAAGTATTTCTGTTTTTTGGTGTTATAAAAATCCAGATGAAAAAGTTGAATATTTAAATGAAATTTTAGCTGGTGAAGATGGACCTATGTTTAAATTAACACATACTTTAAGTGGAAAATATTGGATTGCAACAACTCCTTCAAAAGCTTGGATGGATATGGCTATTGAACTTAATTCAACAAGAGCTGAATTAGGACAACAACAAGGAAATACTAATTTCTGGGGTGCTCATGAATTTGGTCTTGATGGGTTTAAAAAATTTATTGAAGGGTGTTTAGGTTCCGAATGTTGTGAAAATTATATTTTTGAAAACCAAAAAGAAATTGGTGAGATTAAGATGAAAAGCTTTTCAAGCACTTATAATCCAAATTTAGATTTGTTTAATGAAAAAAATTATGTGAAATCAAAATTAGGTGAATTAAGAAGAAAGTTTGATATTTATTTAGACATTGATTTAAGAAGAAGAGATAAATTAGTTAGAAAAAATTTAGGAAGATATGATGAAAATGGTTCAAGAAATAAATTTAGAAGAACAGATTTTGGAAGAGTTAGCGAAGAAACTTTTGAAGGATTTACCAGTAAATTCAAAAGTTATGCTGCAATAACACAACGAAAAATACATACTGTTTTTCCAAAAAATGACTTCTCCAGCGATATTTTCTCAAGAATTATTTCTTCATTTACTTTTCTTTCAAAACAGTTGAAAGGAAAAAACATTTCCTTTAATCTTTTATTGTCAAAGTCTTTCAATGAAAAATTAACCAGGCTTAAAAGTACTCGAAGAACCGTTCAAGAATCAAATAATGTTTTCATTCTTGGAGAAGACGAAACACTTCTAAGTTATAAAATTGGTTCTCAAATTAGTGCAATCTTTTATTCTGAGCTTGCTGACGTTTCAATAGCTGCTTTTGAGAACCCTTTTCCTGATATTCCTGTTTTTTCAGTAGTTTTAAGAGTACATAGAAAAGTTCTTTGTGCAGCAACTATTGGTTTATTTGGTGTTAATGATTTAAAACACGAGACAGATTGGATTTTTGGTGATATTGCTTCACTTGCAACAAGAAATGAGTTTAAGAAAAAAGGATTAGGTTCTCTAGTTGTAAATTTTCTTCGATTAATGGGTCAGCAAATTTCTTCTGCCAATTATAATTTCGCTTATCTTGCACGAGCATCAGCATCATCTCAAGTTTTTTGGACAAGTAAAGTTGAAGGTTTTATTTCTGGGTTAAGAGATTTGATAAAAATGCCGGAACAAAGAGTTCCAGAAAAAACAAGAGAAGTTTGTCAAGAAGTTATGATGGACAGTAAAAGACTTAATTTTTTCTTTAAGCATAAAGAATTAAGTGTTCTTTGGGTGAAAGAGTTTGATAAACTTGAAGAAGCTCATAAATGTTTTGCAAAAAGTCTCAAGAGAAGTGAATATATAAAAATGTAAGAAAAAAACTTTCATATATTTTTGTTAGTCTTTTAAGCGATTTTTTCTTATATCACTTCAAACTAAATTCTCAAAGACAGGCAGTTAAAGTTAAGAAGAAATTAAAATATTTTTCTTAAAAACTATTAAGGAGAATAAATAAAATGAACTGATTAAAGAGATATTTTTCAATATCTATGTATATATAGTTCAAATTAGGAATAAAATATATTGAATTCTGTATTTAATATCCTCCAGAGAAAACACCTGCATTTCTATCCAGGACATTAAATCTTGCTTGATGTGTTCTTAAAACTTCTGTATTCTTTGCCATAGTAAAGAAAACAATATGACTATAATTTTTCCAATCAAAATATTGAAGTAAACCAGAAACTTTACAACTTATTTTCATCTTTTTTTCTAACTCCTGTTGCATCCACTCTGGAGTTCCAAAAACCAATTTCTTATTTGCATTCTTACCGACATTTACCAAAGGGAGTTTATCAATATTTCTCATTCCTCTTTTTTTTGCAAAATTTGTTGTAATAATACTTTTATTATCAGAAGGAAGATATTTCTGAATATTATCTAATAAATAAGAAAATGCTGAAAATTTCAAAGGAAGAAGTAGATATAATTCTAAATCGAAATCTTTGAAAGAATAATTTTTCAAAGCTTTGGAAAATAAAAAAAGAAATACCTCAGTTCCTTTTATATCTGCTTGTGGAAATTTCGCTCTCAATTTGAAATTATATTCTTGTTTATTATTCAAAGCAACTGAATTAACAAATTTATTCAACTCTATTAAATCAACTTCACCACAAATATAAAATTCAACTAAAGATAAATTAGATAATACAGAAGCTGAATATTTTGACATTGAATGAAAAACTCCACTTAAAGAAGGTATTCTTAAAGTTGATAGATTCTCCATTTGATCAACAGTAAAGTTCCCT
Source organism: Labyrinthula sp. Ha (assembly GCA_015227615.1). Lineage (NCBI taxonomy): Eukaryota > Bigyra > Labyrinthulida > Labyrinthulaceae > Labyrinthula > Labyrinthula sp. Ha. The sequence continues at coordinate 93,098 of JAALGZ010000028.1, read as the reverse complement.
ACTAGCTGGTTCTTAAATTCTTTCATATTTTTTCTTCTAGAACAATTTAGAACAAAAAATTCAATTTCTTCTAAAAATGAAAACTTATTTATGTAGTCAAAGAAATCTTTTGCATTATTTTCTTTAAATACATTCAGTTTAATTTCTTTAAACTGAATAGATTTTATATCTTTGCACTTCAAAGTAAATAAACTTAGAATTGTCAGCAAAGTCTTAGGATGTGAAATTGTTTTATCAAACCAAATACTTTCAACATTTCCACATAATTGAATTATTTCGGTTATTTTATCAAAGTACTTTTCAATCTGTTTCTTGTTCAAATTTTCAACTTTAAGAACCGATACTGGGAACCTTTGAAGCTTTGTTGTTAAGTGAGATAAATTAGGTGTAGTTTCTTCATATCCAGAAGAATACTTTCCTGCAAGAGTTAGAATTGAAGGAAGTTGTGTGTAAAAATATAACATACCTAACTTTTTGTTGTCGGAATTCATTCAGTTCTGTATGACATTTATTCTATCCAATCAAACAAAAAAGTTTATCCAATCATATCAAGAACAAGAAACAAGCCAGTTTCTGCGCCCAGTTTCAAATTTATATTATTATTTTGGGCTTATAGTAATAAAAATACTTGATAAAAAAATGATAACTATCAAAATTTAGTCACTAAACTTTAAGACCTAAATTCGTTCTTTAAAAATTATTAAGCAATGGTTAAACGTGTTAGCGAAGTTTGACCAAATACTTCTTAGTGCCAAAGGAGTTTGAGTCTTCAGTACTCTTTCATAAAGCTCATTTAATAGTACTTGATTAGTCAGCGATGTTTCTACAATTTTAATATTAGTTCTTAAGACCTCAAGCTTTGACTCTTGGCTTTTCCGAGGGCGGTCAATTTCATGGAGATACACTTCTACTGTTAGTATTCTGTTGTGTGCAACTCTGCTTGCAAATAAGAAAAACATAAATTCTTTCTTCAAAAATTCGCAAACCATTCCTAACTTAGAAGTTATCAATGAGCTCCTGATTCCTTAATCAACATAGCAACGAGACGAACTCAGATTCACTCGTTCACTCGGAAAAAGTCCCCAAGTGACTAGCTGAGTTCTGAATGAGCGTTCACTGTGGCTCCTGCGTGGAGTCAAAACTTTGTACAACACACTGAAAGAAGGAAAATCAATATCTGATCTGTCGTCTCTTTTGGTAAACCTTATAATCGAGATTTCTTTTATCTCAAGTGCTTAAATGTTAATTTAGCGTCTAACGGCTAAGTCTTTATTATAGTGCTATAGCATGGTTATTGCAACCTAACCCACATAGGTGGACAGACTTTTATTGAACCTCAAATTACGCTATCCGGAGCCTAGAGCAATCCCAGACCTAGTGAGCCCACATGCAGATAACTTGCCTCGTGTATTTTCTCTCAATGGTGGTTGCGCTTCTGGTACGGAGCTCAACCTATTCCTACACCTCGTAGGTTTGTTAATAATGGTCCTTGAAAGCATTTGCTTTCAAGAAATATAGAAAAACGAATATATTTAAGACTTGTTATCACAGCGCTTAGATGTTTTAAGAGGCTATATGCTAGTTCCTACCTTGGGAAGCCATCAGCCTTCGGAAAGGGTATATTTGTCATAGCGAACCTTCTAAACACGCTGATCTATAAGTATTTCTGTGGTAATATGGTCAAAGACCTAGCATTTGATGAAAACAAAGGAAAACAAGTAAAATAGTTCTGAGATATAATAATTCTAACGCTATAGAATCCATCAAAGAGTACAAAGATTACTCAAAATAATTGGATAAATAATAGAAGAATCTCACCAAGATATAGCAAATAGTGATATTCGTAGGATCTAAAACTGAATTTATTAAGAGTTGAATCCGATGGATAGTAAACTAGAGCTTACAGAGAGAGATAAGCATGCTAGACTCTGATGTAAAAACTGTTTTACATATGGGCGCTCATAGTATCGTTTCTCAACTTTGATGCTGAGGACAATTGAGTCAAAGGCACACTTCATGCCATCAAATGAACTAATGTCTTACTTCTTCCCAGATACCAAGTTACTTATCAAACAAACTAGATAAAGTAAATAAATTTAAACTAGAATGGTGTGTACCGAGAAAAGCATTGCCAAGACGAGATAGGAAGACGTAGGCGCACTGATTAACAAAGAGGTAGCCATGACAGAAAGAAACGAAATTAACTTATATAACCAACGATTCAACTCCAATAAATCAACAGTGATATATATATTTTTTAATAAATAAAAAAGAGCAGGACGGAGATGTCAGAACATTATCGAATCGATCACTAACCTATTGGCTTTAAAACTCTTTGGAGAGCTTAATTTTCCTGATGCTTCGAGAAAAAATGATAAGTAATCGAGTTAGCGAACCAAACTGGATAGAAGATAGCTAGAATAATTTTATATTGAAACGTGAATACAAACCATACAGACCAGCTAGTAAGCTCTAATCTATATCTTAAGGGGAGGGAGATAGAAGCTTCGAACAAACCTCCAGATAAAACCCATATTCTTATATAAAGTCGACACACTAGTTAATGGCACCATTTTTGGCGACTGACACCCTCTTATAAAATAATCGAAGGAATAACAAAGATAGGGTTATTTTGAATATAGAAATCCAGAATTGCACAATATTTCTTAGGTCAAGATTCTAAATTACATTACTTGCTATGAAGAATGTAAAACCCATAACAAATGTGAAAAGGGGTAGCTTATAGCCCACAATATATATAACAAACCACATTCGAATTAAATATAGTAACATCAAATGAAAATGAATTCGAAAAAAACATCTGAAAACTATTGAGTAATGGGTATTATACTCAAAATTTTCAATATCAAACTTAATCACGATGAATCCAGAAAAAATGCCAGCTAAAAAACGTTAAACACCTCTATAAAAAATTATAATTGACCATGTACTTTCATCTCCTCAATAAAAAGTAACTTGAACAGAGTAATCAAAGCTCAATTTTTATGCAAGAGTTTTAGGCAATCCAACCTTACCTGTATCCTCCCCCCCTTTAAATTCTATTCTTCCAATGACTTGGGTTGTTTGATATTTAAAACTGGATATATTGAATAGAAAACGGGCAACTGGAATATATGTCCAATTGCATGATACTATTTAAAACATGTTTTATTCAATACTAGTATAACGCCAAAACATAAATCGAGAACAGGAAATACAAACTCTGTTTATAGCAGGAAATCAAGCAAAGTGCAAACCCTGATACAGTAAACTAGCTTACGTTGAAATCTATGCGACATTCTATGCATTGTAATAATCACGTATAAATATTAAATAGGTTCAAACAACATTTAGACAAAGTCCTATGTATTGAACATAATTTCAGCTTATCTTAGACTTGAAAACAATATCTTAGCCCAATATATATCCATTATACTGTCCTGAAAAGAGGGATTGAAATTGATTTCCGTTCTGTTTGTCCGCTGATGCTCAAATTTGATTTGAATATTGAATGCATTTGAAGTAGGGGTAAAATTTTCCCGCGACGATGCTACCTGGATTAAATTTGCACACATTATTTATTGCTTCGAATTCAGTATAAACACATACTAGTTTTAAGCACTAAAACAGTATGTGGGTTTTGTACGACAAGAATTGATGTTTTGAGAAAGAAAATTCAATAGATTTGTGCTTTAGGTTACAAGAACTACATGTTAAAGTTATAGGACCCTGTTGAAAGTATTAAATGTAAACAACGGATAACCTACACCATCTTAGTATTGAACCTTTTACCGATACATTATTTTTAGAGATCTCCTTTTCTGGAAGACTTATTATATGCCTTGGATGTTTAAAGTAATACCAAAAATACCCTGAAAGCTCTACTCGATGGAATCGGTAACAAAAAAACATTATTTTTTTGTAAATTTCTACGTTTCGTATTATGGATTTATTATAACAGGTCAGATTTGTCTCTTAAAAGGGCTTAATGACCAATCAAATAGCATTGAAAGGAGAAAGATGTTACCTTTAGGGGCTAACTTCAACATAAAAGTAAGTAGAGTATGTTTTAAAAGAGTGGGGTTGTTATGGTTCTCTCTATATAAACAACATCAATGAATAAAAGAAATTAAACTTATTTAGATCATAAAGGTTCATCGAAACTACAAATTTCGTAACCTAATTCACCTGTGAGGAGATTACCAGATATTGGACAGATGGTCAACATTTGCATCATGCATGGATTATCAGTTGGAACCGGCAGAATACCACAGAACAGCGCTAATCAACAAAAAATTCCCTTGCCTATATTCAACTATTGTCCAAACTAACTGGATCTCCATGCTGACCTGAGAAAAAAAAAGCATTACAACTAAATCTATGGAATATATCAATCCCAATGTGGAATCAGCTTAAACACCTCCTTGTACCCAGGATGCAACTGAGAATCAACCTCGCATCAATATACCGAAGTCCATCCGTAGCCCGTATAGACAAAGAAATAAAAGCAGCTTTCACGATCTCAAACGTAGCTGAAACTATCGACATCTTCTCCAACAGAACTACTCCAACACAAAACTTATTCTAAAAAAATCGTAATAACGTATCCATACTACTTGGAACCCGATACTGTATGACACCCTAGAAATCTTTCTTCTACATCTTCTAGTTAAATTAACATAAATGAGCTGAAACTTGCTCCGACTATATTCATTTATTTTAAAAGATTCCTTATTACCTTGATATGTGATTTTATTCCTTGTTTTGAGCTTCTCCGCTTTGGCATGATTTAATTAAAGTATTTTGTAATAAGATTTCACTTGCGATTGGAGTTGTATCCTAATAGGTGTCTTGCTCAGGATTCTGAGAATTCAGGGGATTTGTGCAGGGAAATTAGGTACTCTGGAAATTCATCTAATGAAGCCAAGAGGACGGAAAGAAAAAGAGAGATAACCATAGATAGGCATAGATAGTAGAAACATTGATTGCTTTACAAAACCTAGAGCTATAATCAGGTATTCCAAGTATAGTAGTAACCTGGTTTGCAGGATATTACGTCATTTGACGTATCCAATAGTTAATCATAGACAGAAATAGAAAATGCTTTTACAATGTCATTAAGAGTAGACAGTATATAATATTGATGACATATCTTTATCATATAGTTGGGCAAAGTAGTAACCCAAAGATAATTAAGCAACCAAATTTATACATGTGTTACCACACTTCTATCAAAGGAATGTCCTCGTAAAGTTTTACATGGAATATAAGGCGTATAACACATATCAACCAGATAAAACGACGAACAGAGCAACTCTTAGTATTTTAACAATGCACAGTTATTCGTTATATATTCAGTAGTATTCTATATCTTCCTTAATATGCTCTGGTAGATGAACCCAGGCATCACCTCGTAAAGTATTACATCCACCTGGGTTAATCTTATTCCAAATTGAGTTGTCACAGGAATCAACCAGATTTATTGACATGTCAAAGAAGAATTCGTACTCAATTCTTGTAATATGGCCACTCCACCTTATAAATACTCTTGTATAATTTTTCTACAAATTAAAGTGTTCCGAATAAAAGTTAGATTAGGCATAAAATCTTAATTTTATGGATATCACAATTTGGCGAAAACATAAGTAATTTGAAGATTTCATTTACCTTGGAAAACCTAAATATAATACAAGTGAAACTAAAACTTGGGAATTTTAGCTTGTTAATGATAAAAGCAGAACCCCCTGCCATTATGACTTTAAAATAAATTCGTTAATAGTTTTTATTGCTAGGACAAGAAAATATTATCACGGCTTTGTTTCGTGGATGCAATTCCTGTAAGATGCAAGAGAGTGTTTTCAGTCATATATTTCCTCCTTGAGAGATCAAAGTGTTTCCAACCTCCAAGTAGCCTCCAAAAATCTGTTAGTTTGTTTAGGCCATAAATATTACTACATAAGCAAAATATCACACGGCAAAAAAATCGAATTGTCAACTTTTAGTGTAGGATTCGATATGTTTTTCTATTTTTCTACCCAGTAAGCTTCGTAGATAGCATTTATATAGTAATCCATCTGAAAAAATTCTCGCTGTACTTGGAAATACGCTATCCTGGTGAAGGTTGATAATACCCAATCCTGCAAGCTAAATTTTCTTTAGTAAAGTATATTACATTGAATAAAAATTTATACTTGTTCAACATAAACCTATTATACCGAAGAATTTCGAATGAAATTTCAGAAAACATATCGAGCACCTTAGTATGGAGTCGTAATCGATAAAACAAAAATATTCCTAACATTTTGCTTGCTGTAGTTTACTTATTATGAAGATGATCCTTTCCGAAAGTCTCTTATTGGGAACGTTTGGAATTCTAAATCTAGTTGTAATGTAGTTTCTAATAGTGGAAAGTCCTAAATAATTAAATCCTAGCAATTTTCTAACAAAAACCATCTATCCCATAGATTATTGCAGTACAATGAAACCTATACACACCGGGAACCAATTAGCTAAAACAAACGTAGCAAGAAACTTTGCTCAACCTCAATAATTTGCCTTAGAGTTACCAAACACCTTTTTTCTAAAAGTGCAAAAAGAAGTTCCACCTTGATTAAGTGAAGAGGGAAATGAGCTCATTCTCAGATTATCTGTACATATATATAAGCCTTATCACACGTATTCTTTCTAACTCGAATTATCTCTTTCATCTCTGAATCTATAAAAGAATTTGACTAGCTTCTGAGAACTTTATTGAGTACATAATACTCATAAATAACTTAGAAGTAACCCAATCATGTAATTGATATGATTAAATAATAACAATTGGAGATTATGCTCGCTCTATAGCAATGGAACTATCTATAATCAGTGCTCTCTGTTTATTCTAATATGTTACTATATTATACCTCGCATTTATTTAGCAAAATCAAAGGCATACCGTATAGAGTAACCGTAATGAAAGAAGATTTATAAGTTAAGGTACCGTATTATTGACTCCTAGACCTAATTATAATTATTTCCCTCGATAAAAAGTTTATTGAGTGGGCTCAACTTTCTCTGACATCCGAGAGATTTCTTTTAGAATCATGGGCTTTGGGATATAAAGTAGATTTCTTTCTCTGTATAAAATATTGGTGAAAAACTACACTGATTTCTTCTCTTTGTTAAATTAATCCTCTCACTTACGATACTATAGCCATGCTAATTATCCCTGGCGCAACCACAAATAGTACTGGATTCATTTGAAATTATTATGTCTCGGACGCCAAATTAAGAAAAATAACTAAAAATGCTACCAAACTTCTATAAAGAAAGTAATTACACCTTTCTCCTCTAAATACTGTTAATTCAAATAGGAATAACACAGCGACCAAGGTGCTTCCCATTGTAGGGGAATGAAAACAGTTTGACGGAAAGAAAAGGATCTTAGGTTTTATTTACCGTTTTATCAAAAAGATATATTACGGCAAGTAAGATACACGCCCAATAATGCTTATTCTATCATTAATATATTATGCCCTGCTGAATAAATATAAACAATAAATATTTGGAATTGTTCTCTTATATATTATTAGTTCACATGGATATTATTACCTCAGCAGGATCAACTTATAAATCTGTTTTTATTGATGAATAGTCTATTTACTACACTTTTTTATGATTTGTGACAGATTTTACTGAACTTCGTGGCGCTGTTCATCAAGAGAAGATAGTTTTTATAACAATTTTGAAACAAAATCAGTCTTTGTTAGTAGAGTTTAAAGTTACAGCTCATTTTATATTTTTTTCTCTACCTTAGGGTACACATAAGGATATTGTTAATATTATGAATATTTTATAGGAATAAGAACTAAAAAATATACCATTAGGGTAACGACAAGCAGGAACTATATGCAACTTCAATCTACAACAATCCGATGAATGTATTGATTCGTTACAGTGTGCTATGTAAACGAAACGAAACGACTCGAGTAGACGGGTATCATGGATATAAAATAGATATTAATATCACGGAAAGAAAAAGATAAAAACAATATTAAAAGAAAAAGATAGTTTACAGAATGAAATGTCTAGTTTATTCCAAAGAGTTTGATAATAATTACTTAATTATGCATGATAAAAATGGTGTGGAAAATGTTGAGCCAACCTCTAGTTATGCATCGTCAGAATGGAGTGATTTGGATTCTTCGTTTACTGACGTGAGAGAAAATACACAGGAAACGAGAAAAAAAGAATAACTTAGAGAAGAAAATAAACTTAATAAGAATGAAATGATTGAACCTAAGTTTCTCAAAGCAAAGAAAGTTTTGGAAGAGCTAAGAAAAAGCCAAAATGAGATTCAACAAGTTCTGTCACAATAAGAAGGTAGAAAAGATTCTGAAGAAAAACTCCTCTGTTTAATAAAAAATAGTATTAAAACTCTTGGAAAGAATAACTCAAATATTTGCCAACAAGAATTCCTAAAAGTAAAATTAGAAGAAATTGAAGACAGATTAACTTCTAAAGGACAACGTATGCTGGATTTAGCTTCTGCAATAATCTCGAACGAACTATTTACTATTTCTTTAGTTGCTTCCTTCACTGCTATGCTTTTGGAAAGTCTTTTTAATTTAATTATTAGATAAATACTATTTCAGCAGTTTAATGGTTAATTATAGAATATTTAACTTAAGAAAATATAAAGAGAAAAGGCAAGAACTACACCAACAAATAAACTGAGTTCAAGTATAACAGCTTGTCTTGTATTTGCTTTACTTTGCTTGAGTTTTTTACTTTTCAAAACTTCAGAATCAAAGTGTAAAGGTATAAAATCAACTCTTCTATAACCCTGTGAATTATATAAATGTTCAAATTCAACTCTTAGAAGAGTCCAATAAGTTCTTCTAAATATTTCTAAACCACCTAAACTCCATAAAACAATATTTTTCCATCCACGATGATCTTTTCCTGTCAAACCTAAAACTTCACTTACTTCTGGAATAATTGTTAAACACCATGAAAAACGAAGAAATAAATCTAAAACAGCAGCAACTAAATAAACTTTTTTAGTTGGATACATTCTTTGTTTTCTTAATACTAGCTTTCGTTTCCAATATTCAAGAAAGCTTTCATCTCCTGGTTGAATTTTTGGATTTCTTGTTAATCCCCAATCAACAATTATATCCCAAGAATAAGTGTATAGAGTAGAAATAGTAAAACAAACTATCCAAAATACTCTATATAAATTTCTTGGTGCTTTTGTACTTAAATTAGGATGCAGTGTGTATCAATATGAGGCTGTTTAGTAGTATTTCATATTTAGTTTATATAAATATGATTGGATAAATGGTATAATATAATTGGGTGTATACAATGGCAGGACAGGCCAATGTTAAGATTTAATTAAGAAAAGAAGTGAGAAAACCAACAAAAAGAGATATCAATAAAAGAGAGCAAGAAGACGATCCAGAGTTACCTAGTGGTTCAAGACATAGAATATATACCATAAGTAGACGAATAAGACATTCATCGTTCACGTGCACCCTTGACAATTCGAGTTTTACATTCCGTGTTGTTCTATTGTAATTACAAAGCTAGAAGCATTTTGAACGGTGATATGACAGAGTCCAGGGAAGAGAGGATACAAAGGAGGGAGGAGGTGAGAAGAAAGTTTGAGGAGGAAGAAGACGCAAGAAGAAGAGAGGAAGAAGATGCTGAGCTGTTTGAGTCGAACTCCTCGGAGAAGGAGGGAGACGAAAGCGATAAAGGTCGGAATGAGGAAGTCGAGCCCGATGAAGCGCTGAGTTCGGCGTCGGGTGAAAATGTCGAAGAAGTCGCTATCGCCGGCGCAAAAGAGAACGTAGTTCCGACAAGCGAAGATGGCGCGGCCGAGGAGGTCCGTCACATCAACCTGGTAGCAACGGGTCCGGATAGCCCTGAGCGAGATGTGACAACCGGAGGGCCAGCATACCCACAAGTGAGATACTACAACTGGCGGAAAGCCGCGATTTGGCGAAAAGCGCCGACAATGCGCCGAGCGGAGATGACGTGGTAATTGAGAAAGAGGTAAACGCTAAGATGGCCATGCAGGAAGAGGACGCGCTTCTGACACACATGGAAACCAAAGTAGCCATGCGCGACGAGGTCGCGAAGCAGAGGCGCACCGAGGAAGTAATGGACTTGACTCAGTCCATCAGACCGATAGGAGTACATCTCGTGGCTACCCCGATTAGGACGCCTGTGCGCGGCAATAAGAGCGCTAGCAAGAGGTCGCCGGCAGAGAAATCGGTGTCTGAAATTGACCTTGTAAGCCTCTCTCAAGTAGGGAGCAGCAAGGCGACACCAAAGAAACCGAGGAAAAAGCGCCTAACCAAGAGGGATTGCGAGTTTTACACCAAAACTCCTCGCTACCTTACACCGAGTAGGTACGTGGTATGCGAGGACGACTTGCGCCAGGCGCAAAAGAAAATGAAAGGTGAGAGGGTAGCAGAGATGCTGGAAAAGAAGAATATTCATGGTGTCATCTACTTTTGCGCTTTTACTGATGATAGCGCTGTCAGAGGTGGAAGTAGATAACGTTCCGCTCACTGAAAAGGTTGCGCACATGCTAGCCTCGGTATCGAATTTCCGCGAAAGTAAGGAAATTTGGTTCGGTCAGTTAGTAAGCATGAGGAAAAAAGCGCCTATCAAACTGGTGGAAACTAATACGCCGACATGGTTTTTCCGCTCGAGCGGAGATGTTATTGACGCCAATATCCAGTATATGGCCGATAGACGGATGGCAGTGCTTAAAGGCGACATGCCAAAACGGAACGTTGGGATAAGAGAGGACCCGACGAGGTCGAGGCGGGTAAAGCTATTTAGATGGGTAGTGAAAGCGGACCCGCTGGTGGAAAAATCTTTAGTGGTGCCAAAGCGGAAGTTAAGACAGTCGAAGCATCAGTTGACGGATAAGGAAAGCAGGCTTCAGTCCCGCATTAGTTCTTTGACGAATAAGAACGACAGGTTGAAGGCGCAAGCTCACGTGGCGGAGAACGTATTACGCGACAAGAGTGCGGCGCTAATGAGGATGGCAGTCAACGAGACAAAGAAGAAACACAAGGAAGAGATGAAGAGGCTTCTACATGAAGTGAAGAATTTAAGGGGGCTTTACCGCACCGAGAAGTAAAAGAACCAGGATCATCAACAAGAAATATTTGATAAGGGTAGCGTCGTTGAAAGGACTTAACGCCGTTTTTCAAATCCTGGTTCTCAGATGACACAGGCGGGAGCGCTCTCTGATTTTGTGGAAGTTAGATCCATCGCGGCAGCAACACAAGGTAGTGTGCATACCTTGTAGACGAGACTCAACAGCATGGCGACACTGTTGGGGAAACTGACGGAGGCAAGCGCTCAGAATTTAGCGAGAAACACGCATGGCTCGGAGGAGCTGCCCAGGTCTGAGGAACTTAGAGCGCGCCGTGATGAAAATGCCAGACGCGACTGTCAGTGGAAAAATACGCGCGAAAATTTTAAGACCCTGACCACACTGAAGGTTAAGGATATTAGGGCTATGCTGGATATGCGCGATGCATACCTAGAGGTCTATGAGAATGAAAGAGAGCCCAATCTTTGGATCCATGTCAACCCGGAGTTAAAGCAGAGTGTTTCGCGTGCTGGAGTAACGAAGGAAGGGCTTGTGGATTACCTCAGGAAGTACATGAGGGAACACGAAGCCTAAGAAGGGGAAGACACACTCCGCACAATTATGGAGAAGGTCGCATGGCCTCAGGAAGGCGCATTTTTGGAGCGACTTAATAATTATATGAATAGCGCGACAGGATGCATCAAATAGGACCAGCTTAGAGAAAATAGCCAGAGGTTCGAGATCTTGAGGACCCTAAATAAGCGCCTTCCGCTTCAGTTAAGGCTAAAGGATGATCGCATTAAAGCGAAGCTAGAGGTGCCGGGATCTAAGCTGGCGGATTCGCTGCAGGAATGGAAGAAACTGATTCAAGCCATCAATGACGCAAGGCTGAATATGGATTGTGAGGTTGTTATCGCGCCGCCAAGCGTAGCGGGTGACGCGCCAAGAACCTCCGACGTAATAAGAACCGCTCCGAAGCAAACAGGAAAAAGGAAGAAGAAGGATAGAAGGTACTCCACTTCATCAGATGAGTCCGTGAGGAGGAGAAGCAAAAAGTATCCGCGACACAAGCCACGTTTACGCAGCCCGTAAAGAGGTAGAGGGCACGGGAACCGTGGATACTACACATCGCGTAGAGATGCCAGACGCTCTCCATATGAGAATAGAGCCTTTAGAAGAAGTGGAGGAGTGGAGCGCGAAGGTCACAGATCCTTTTTGGTGCGACCAGCGCCAGGATACGATAAGAAAAAGAACGAGCGCGGATTTGTGAGGCGCCTGAGTGTTTCGGTGAGGAGAGTTGCAAATAATGGGGTAAGTATTCATCACACTGCGTCGGGCGATCGCATTTCGTACGCGATCCTCGACAGTGGCGCTGACGAGAGCGTCGCCTCACTTTGTAAGCACTCCTGGATGATGGACTCCATCGAGGATGTCAAAGAGAAGATCACGCTGGCGGATGGTACGACGGATCTCCGTGTAACCAAGGTGGGCTATGCTGATCTCGAGTTGCGTGTGGGCGGCATTTGGAAGCGCGATTTCCGCAAGATGAAGGTGTTTCTCGTAGATGATAAAAGATGGAGAGAGCTGCTGGTCGGGGCTTCTGCGTTGGAAAAAGCAGGATTGATGCCGCATCAGAACGCATAGGAAGTGGGCAGCGGGGCGGAAAGCGGCCCCGCGTGCCTGAAAGTTTGTAGAAGTTGCTTTGCTGATAGCGCCAAAGTTGTAAGAGCGCTGATGTCGGAGGAACTTGGACAGCTTTCTGGAGTATATCAATTGGCCGTAGTCGAAGTGAAGTTAAATTTAATACTTAGTTCAATTTTTACCTTCGCGAAATATGGATATGCTTTAGCTGAAACTGTGAAGATATTGGATGAAGACGCCGATGAAAACCTGGCGGTAAGTTCATACTTTATCTTTATAAAAGACCTGGACCCGCAGAAGCTAAGGCGTCAAAAGTCAAAAGACGTGCATTTTCTGACGGGTTTGAGGTTACCTAGATTACGCCTGGCAGTGATGCTAAGACAACTAGGTGGTGGAAGAATGTAAGTACTTAGTGAAATTCCAGCCTTCAGAGCAGCGTCAATCGATTTTAGTAGGCGCTTGCGCGACGGAAACGCAGAGGGTATACCCTTTGGCGAAACTGTACACTTAAAACAAAACAAGGATGTTGTTGACAAAGATAATTTAGAGCAGCTAATGCTTCCTGAGGAAAACTCGCTCTATCAACCGGAGGCGGAAAAAGCGGAATTACGGGAAGCAATAACAAAAATGGTGGATGTCGCTGGCGACGCTAATGAAAACCAGCGTAACCAACTTATGGAATTATGCTTGAAGTATGAACATGTTTTTGCAACGGACGCATCGAAGATAGGAATTAGCCTTTTACCGCCAATGGATGTTGTACCCATCCGGGGCGCGGAATTTAAGATGCCAGTGCCGCGGCCGTTGGTTCCAGGAAAGGCGGAATTTGTAAAGGAAAAAGTAGCCGGAATGGTTGAGAAAGGAATGGCGAGGAAGGTGCGACAGGCGATCTATGGATCAGTAGCCTTCGCTGTGCCGAAGAAGAACAATACTTGGCGCATGGTGTTAGATATAGTTGCAGTGAACAAAGTAGTGCACAGGGATGTCAACATACTTCCTATACTGGAAACGCAGCTGGTCAACACAGCGCCGGCACGCTTCTACGGATATTTAGACGTCGTGAGCGGATTTGATCAATTAGCAATTACGAACTGCGCTAAAAAGTATTTCAACCTTATGACAACCTATGGAGTATTCCAATTACAATTTGCGCCATTGGAGTATCATTCGACTCCGGTATTCTTTCGCCAGCGTATGGTAAATCATATCGCGGCGGCAAATTATAATAGAGAAGGCAACGGAATCGTTCAGTGGATTGATGATACGTTGATGCACGCAAAAATTTTTAAGTTCTGCGTCAAAATCTTGGAGGACGTATTGCGAAACTTACACGAGTGGAAATTTAGAATCATCCTGACAAAATCAATACTATTCACAACAAGTATGGAGTATTGTAGGAGGATTCTGCAGAACGGCGGGTGGAATTTTTCTAAGAAGTATTATGAAAAAATTTTACTTGTCCCAAAGCCTGAATATGTATACGCGTTAGCAAAACTCTTACACCTGGCGCAATTGTTGACGTCGACAGTTCCCGAAATGGCCGAACTTAGAGATAAAATTATGTTGTTTTATCCGGAAATGAAAAGTAAGAAAAAGAAGTTGCTGAAGGAGAAAAGCGCATTTTGTGGAATGAAAATTTAGAAGCGGCATTTGAGCGCTTTAAGCAGAGATTGGCAGACACCGCAAAGACGCGCTTGCAACCTTAGGGTTGGACTAGGGATCTTATTCTGATGACGAACGCGCCAAACAAATACCATAGCGCCATTTTATTCCAGGCGCGTCAAGAGGAGCGCGGAAAAGATTTGTTGAAAAAGACAGTTTATCCTATAATGCTTTTTAGCGGAAAGTTTGACGTGAGTCAACTTGTATGGGGTATATGTCACAAGGAACTATACCCTATAATCCGGACGTTTAATAAGCTTTCATACTTGCTGCCTTTTCATCCAACAGCGGTACAGGTATACACAGAGCACCTGAATTTAAAGGCAATATTGTATGGCAGATCAAAGATTAATCATAGACATCTTAACCACCTGCAACGATGGATGGTGATCTTGCAACATGTGTTGGTTGATATTCATCACGTTGATGGTGATAGTAATATTTTCGCGGATATGCTTACGAGATGGGCGGGGCCGACGGAAGACAATGACGCGACAACTGTTCGAATGGTAAAAATGCGGACACAGAAGGTGGAAAGGAAAATACCGGTTCTGGCGCTTGCAGATAAGCGCTTAAGGAAGGTTTCCAAAATGCGACAGGAAGAAACTGACGCTAAAGTAAGGGAGTGGCTTAAGGAAGCAGTTATCGACGCCCTATCAATATATACGCTAAGGGATGAATCGCTGCTAGGCGATGAGGATTTGTACTTTAGGATTAAGAGGGACTTCGAGGATTGGACGCCTGACCTTTTGCAACTTAAAAAGGTTCAATGGGTCAAAGGACTAAAGATGGATATAAGCGCCAAATATTTCGCGTGATCGTCTTTAGCGCAGCAGAAGCGCATAGTAAGGAGAATTGTTAGGAAACCGCCGTCGAAAGGTGAGGTAGACCTGATGAGAAAAGTTGAGCGACAAATACGAATGGAATATACTAAGGATGAGTGGAAGAAGTTGACGGAAAATTTCGCGACGTGGCCAAGTGAAGCTCCGTCGGACGTCAGTGACACAGAGGTACCACACTGCGTTGAAACGGACACCTACTCATCGTCCAGTGAGGAGGACCGCGCAACGACAACACGGAAAAGAAACATAACGGTAAGGGTCAACCATCTTAGGCCTAAGCAGCAGATGCAGAAGAATATATATGCGTCGCTAAAGACACTTGACAAATATAGGGTATCGATATTCGACCCGTATTTTGAAGGTGACTGGGCGCCGCTAACCGAAGCAGAAGTTATTGAGGCGCAAAAGAAGGAAATGATTACTAGAACCTCTAGAGTAAAAAAGTTGACGGGAAAGATTATATTACCAGCCTCACTTCTGGAGCGCCAACTTGTTCATATCCATTTAGCGAACAAGCATGGTTCTCTGGAGGCCGATATTGCGGAACCAGCTAGATTTGAGTGGAGAATTCCCGCGGCCATGGAGCGTACACTGAGAGGAGACACACCATGGAAAAAGATGGCTGAATTGATACGCGTATTTAGGGACAACTGCGTGCATTGTCGCAGACTCCCTAAAGCAATAAAAACAACGTATAGCCTAGTTACGAGAGCTAGGCGCCCGCGGGAAACTTTGGTCGCAGACTTTCTATATGTGAACTGAATGGGGCATATCCTAGTATTAACGGATGCCTTTAGCAGATTCACACAGCTGACACATACGAAAACACCGGATACACAGGCTGTTATAGAAGCGCTGGATAAATTTGGGAAAAATTATCAGTTGGAAAAAGACTTTACGCCAGTAACAGACCGTGGGAGTCATTTTGCAAATTCTTTAATGTCAGCATTAAGGAAGGAACTCCGATTTTCGCAAAGCTTCGCCGTTTGTTACTGAAGCTGGGCAAACGGAGAAGTCGAAGTTTTAAATAAGAAAGTACTAAATTTTCTAAAAAGCCTGGTTAGTGAATTTAGGCTCAACGAGGATGAGTGGCCGAAAATATTAAATAAAATACAAGGTGCAATGAATGAGCTGCCTGTACTTTCACGGAAAATACCTGGTCGCAAAAATGCGCCAACGACATATGAGTTGTTTTTATATGTAAATCCAGAGCGCCAGTATATTGAACCAGCGGGAGTGCCGCCGGTGGTGGGAAGAATCCGAGGTGACGCTAGCATGTTGGTAAGTATTGATGCCGACGTGTTGTATAAGCTAAGCGTGGCGTTTAGGAAGCGCTTGGATGAATATGAGAAGAAAGTCGCGAAGTATGTTGAGTTTCAGAAAGTGTTGAGTAACAAGAGGAAAAAGACTGCAGTGGACCTAGCGCTCCTTCAATATAATGTGGGGGACTGGTGTTTGCTGTCCTCAAGAGGAACCCTCAGAGAGCGCGACAAGTTCGCACTTGAGTGGTTGGGCCCAGTACAAATAACGGAGACAATATCTAAGAATGTTTATAAGATTAAGGCATTTGACGGCAAAGCAATGGAAGTACACGGAAGCCGATTATACTTCTACGAACCTAGCGGCTTTGTTCCGTCGGAGGCGCTAAGAAAAACATATGTCAGAAATTTTAAACATTTGAAAGTCGCGAAATTCGGTGATGTCAAGTATGATCCACAATTGGCGGAATATGTAATAGAAGTCAGATGGAGAGGCTTCCGCTCGGAGGAGAACACCTGGGAATCGGTCCAAACGATGTATGAAGATGTCCGAAATACGTTACTCGAGCACCTAACCAAAAAGACGCGCCGCCCGAGTCAGGATAAGATGCGTAAAAGAGCTAAACAGGCGCTCATCATGGCGGACCACGCAATCAACAGAGTAATAAGGCGTGTCCCAGGATTTAGCGCTTGGCGCAGGCATTTAGACAAGGTAGAAACGCGATCGCTTGTCGAGTGGAAACATTTTGCTTCAGCGAGGGGTTGGACAAAAGAGGAGAAGCAAGAGCTGAGGAAGTTAGTCTTGAAGTTTGGTGTGGGTCGGTACGATAAATATCAGTTGTATTCGCCGCACAAAACCAAAGCGATGATGAACTATTATATCCAGCAGCGACTGGGTCGGCTGGATCTTGAAGAAATAGGGGGAGAATGTTGGGATATCGAAAAGGCGCGGAAATCAAGCGAGCTGATTAGTCGCGTCGACTTTCGATGTACTAGACACTTTGCGGATTGTGAGCAAGCATTGGCGCTCGCGAATGAAGAGGTGGCGAAAGAATTTACGCCAAAGTATGCGGAAGACTTACGTAGACAGAGGAAGAAGGCGGCGGATTATGTAAGGAAGGTAGCAGACATCTGTAAAAAGCTGGAACAGTACCCCGACTTTATAAGGACTATGGTACTGGCATTTGAGGAAGAGAAAGAAGCAGAGTGGGGAGTTAGTTGGTTCCGAGTTAGGTATGAGCGACACGCAGAACCTACACGAACTCCTATGGTCTTAACGAATCATCCGCAGGAAATCGAGCAAAGCACGAAATGGCGCTACTTGATGTCCTTTGAGGGAGAAGTACAGTTTACTATGATTCAAAAAACGGGGCGAATACTTGATGTAGACTTTGAGGAAGATAGGATATCAGTGAGGGGTTGTATATTACCTCCTGAGAAGATGTGGTATAATATTGATCCCTATAGCAATGAGTGGCGCAACGGGGTACAAGGTTTGGTGATGGTGGATCTGCTACTGGCTGACCCGTCAGTAAATGAACACAAAGAAGAAGTAGGAAGTAAACGGTTCAAGGACTTTGGAATTACGGAATTACAACCGCGCCTCGTGGCGATATGGATATCGCAACAGGATTTGGGATGCGTTTTTCGATTTATGGAAGGTGCGGGTTATGAGATATTTCACGCATGGACGTGGATAAAGATGACGCAGCGAGGAAAAATAAAGGGATCGCTGGGGCGATTATTCCAGCGATCACATGAAGTGCTGTATTTCTTCAGAAAGTGCGAGGCGCTAGGAGATTCGGAGATGAAAGCTATTCAGGAACAAAAGGTGATTTTCGCTGACCGTATTGGCGAAGTAATGAAGCCGCTGGTTGTGCAGGAATGGATAGAGTGTGCACTTGGAGAGGGCGCACTACTGATGGAAGTATTTGCGCGAACGAACGGTTTGCGAAAAGGCTGGCTACAATTGGGAGAACAAGTGAACCCGAGCGGGCCTAGGGAGAGTCATGAAATATAAATAGTGCTTAGACAGAATGGAGTCACGCATTTATGGGAAGAGGGGGATGTATCAATATGAGGTTGTTTAGTATTATTTCATAATTGGTTTATATAAATATGATTGGATAAATGGTATAATATAATTGGGTGTATACAATGGCAGGATAGGTCAATGTTAATATTTAATTAAGAAAAGAAGTGAGAAAACCAACAAAAAGAGATATCAATAAAAGAGAGCAAGAAGACGATCCAGAGTTACCTAGTGGTTCAAGACATAGAATATATACCATAAGTAGACGAATAAGACATTCATCGTTCACGTGCACCCTTGACAATACGAGTTTTACATTCCGTGTTGTTCTACTTGTATTAGGATACTAGAAACAAGGAATAGGAGTTTCACCGAACTGTATTTTCTTAAGCTCTTAACAAAACCACTAAAATATAAAGACAAACTTAAAATACACCTCTTCAATATTAGCAACTAGTCAACAGGCTAACAACCAGCAAAAGAATTTTATATTACTTCCCTAAAAAATAAAAAGAATGGGTGATAGTACTTTCAAACTTAACAACCCGCAACAGTATAAAAACTGGGTTATCAAAATTAAGAGCTTCCTTCGCGAAAAGGATGTTTGGCTCAGAGTATCTAAAGACGAACTCGGTGATGAACTTTACACCAGCAAGCCAAAGAGGTCTCAAAATAAAATTGATAAAACTGCAACCAGGATCATCTATCAACACCTTTCAGAGAAGGTTATAGAATCCTTGGGAGATGCTGAAGATCCTAATACTCTCTGGGAGAGAATAAAGGATATGTATGCTGCTGATGACCTCTCAGAAAAAGACAGAATCAGAAACTTACTCTTCAAATCACCCGGGAATACAGCTCTAGAAAGGATCAATAACTTCGACGTTAACCAGGCACGCTATCAAGAGATAGCGGGAACCCTGAACGACGAAGACAAAATAGCGTAGATCATGAGGATCCGAAAACATCATTTAGTAGACTTGTTGCAGCAACAGCTTAGGATACATACTAATTAAAAAAATATTATACCATTTTAAAAGAACTGAGTTTCATCGCAGAAAAAATGGACAACAATAGACAATCATCTAATAATCATTACTCGCAGTCATCGAAACCTAAAAAGAAGTATGGAAGATATGGGAGAACAAACCACGCAACTAAAAAGTGCACAGCAAAAACATATTGTATTCTTTGTAAGTCGGACAAACACTTCGCAGCAGCATGTCCCAGAAAAGGTGAGAACAGAGGGAATAACGAAACAAACACGAGAAACGTAACTCAGCAAGGAGAAGAAACCCAACAATCTGAAAGCTTTGAAATAAGAACACAAAAAACTTACTATTCAGAAGAAGAAACGGAAACTGTGTATGATGAAACTGCAGATGTTTTAGTAGAACAAGTCCTAAATATAATAGAAAAGAATAAGAATAAAATACCATTTATCGCAGACTCAGAAGCAAGTAGTAACCTATTACCAAAAAGATATATTAATAGAGCGTTTGAAATAAAAGATGTTCAAGATGGAAACGTAAACGTAGTAGGTGGAACGTTACCAATAACCAAAGGAGCTTCGTTCAAGACAAAAACTGATATGAATAAAATCCTTGGTTTAAAAAATGCAATAGTTCTTGAAAATGATACTTATTTAATAAGTTTTGGAAAATTATTAGAGAAAGATCTCAAATTAAAAAACTAAAGACAAGAATATTGTTTTCGTAAATGAAGATAATACAATAGTTTTAACTGCAAAGAAAGAAGAAAATAGAGTATTCAAAACAGAAGCAGAATTTATTGACAACGAAAAAATATTTTCAATTTCTGAAGTAGAATATTACTACAAACTTTTTTGTCATCCATCACTAAATATATTGAAAAGCACGCTGAACTTTCATAATATAATAATAAATGTCCCCGGTATAATAAGTTGTGAAGTTTGTGCAAAAACGAAATAACAAAGAACACCTGTTCATAAACAAAAAGTGTTCAAAACCAGCCAACCTCTAGAGAGACTGTACTGTGACACAGTATCCTCAACAGTAAGAGGTAAAGCTGGAGAACATTATTTCATTGTCGTTACTGACAGCTTCTCTAAATATAGATATGTAGAGAATTTCAAGTCAAAAGATCGTATTCCAGAAAACTTGATAATATTTTTCAAAAAAGTACAAAGGCTCACCGAATACAAAATAAAGCAAGTCTATATGGATCAGGGAACTGAATTCAAAAACTCTATCTTAAAAACATACTTTAACCAAGAAGGTATTAGCTTCAGGTTTAGTCCTGTATATCCACCAGAGGCAAACGACACTTCCGAAAGAGCCAATGGTAGAACACTTCAACTCTCTAGAACGTTCATTTACGAGTCGAAATTAGAGAAGAAATACTGGACCTATGCGACTAAATACGCATCGTTCATCAGCAACAATATTTCTACATCTGCAGTTGAAACACCTCCAGTTTTCGTCTTATTTAAAAGAAGACCACAATTAAATAATCTTTTTATTTTTGGTCGGGGAAAGGTATATAAAATTAGGAAGCCTGAAAATAAGTTTTCTGAAAGATCCAGAAAAGGAATATATTTTGGAATAAAGAATACCTTAGCAGAAAATATACTATTGGATAACACTTCATAAAAAGAGATTTTAACAAGGGATGTTCGTCCATTGACGAATAATCTATACAATAAATAAAAAATGAAAGTAAAAATACACTGGACCCACAGGTGCATTTTGACAACCTCATAAAGGAAGAAAATTCAGAAGTTCCAGAAGACTGGATCAGAAGGAGCAACAGAAAAAAGAAACCTGTAAAAGGTATGTTGCAAAAGAGACCCAGCTGACAGCGTTCGTGGAACAAGCTTATTCTTCATTGCTAGATCCAATACAAAACATCTTTCTACTGCTAAAGAAGAAGGGAAGGATACCTAAAAGTTACTCACAAATAAAAAGATACACAGACAGCAAATACTGGCATCAAGATTATGGTAAAAAGCTAGTAGAACTAGAGACAATAGGCGGCTTTTTAAAGATCCCAATAAAACAGAACCATATAAAGCTGAAGTCTAGAACCTATTTGGACTTAACTCCAAGAAATATGACAACGTTCAGAAGCAGTACATTTATAAGATGCGAATAACTGCGAACGGAAAATTTAGCAGGGCACTTCAACCAACGTATAGTCCAGTAACCAACGTCGAGTGCATCAGGATGTTCTTCTCAAAAGTGACACAAAGCAGTTTACATATCTTTCAACTAGATGTATCCACAGCGTACCTAAATGCTAAATTAGAGAAAAAAAGATACTATATCATTCCTGAGAAATATTTCAAAGATCGGGAGAATTTTTATTGGCAAAGCGAGAAGGCGTTATATGGTCTAAAAGAGTCAGCAAGATGTTGGTATGAGCTTCTGGATTTACGTCTCAGGGAACTATGTTTCATCAAATGCCTTATTGAGACCACCATATATCGGCTTGATCAGGACGGTGATGAAGTATTTCTCAATATCTATGTCGACAACATTCTTTTTACTTGTCAAAATCCGAAAAATGGTAATGCACTATTCAAAAAATTTAAACAGATTTTCGATATCAAACATACCGATAATTCCGAGAAGTTCATAGGTTTTGAGGTGAAGAAAACATCGAGATGTTATTATTTACATATAAAAAATTATATTGAAACAAAAGCGTTCATATACAAAGTCAATAATCCGAAATTCGTTGCGATCCCACATCAATCAGGGGTATATTATGAGCCCACAGAATCGAAAATTGATCCAAAATACTTTCAGTCGATAATAGGAACACTACTATTTGCAGCAAGAACATGTCGTCTCGATATCGCATGGGCAGTCAACCGACTTTCGGTCTTCTCGAAAGCATCAGGAATAGAACATTTAAGACAGGCAAAACGAGTACTAAAATATATTTTGCACTCAAGACAACTGGCGCTATCATTTAAAAGAGACATTAACAAAACGAAAATAGAGGTTTATTGTGACGCTAGTTGGAAAAACGTGCCAGCTAATATGGCGTCTATTGACGGCCATATTATTCTCTTGAACGGAACTCCGATAATTTGGAAAACAAAGAAACAATATCTCGTAGCTCAGTCGAGTACAGAGGTAGAAACCATAGGAGTCGCAAGAGGTGTGTCAAATTTGAAATGGTGCACAAATATTTTAAAGTTTTTGAGGATGAAAACACCTAAAGTTACAGTATTTTCAGACAACCGTGGTGCAATAAAGTTACTAGAAGGACAAACCATCAGCGGAAGAAGTCGTCATATCGACATAAAATATTTTGTTACACGCTTTTAACTGAAAAGAAACGGTTGGAAAATAAAATACACTGAAGCAGGAAAGAATTTAACGGACATCTTTACGAAACCGGTCAATAAAGTTATCTTCAAGAACATAGTTCAAAAGTTAATGGACACACTAAAGTAAATTAAGAAATAGAAAATACAAGTTACAAGTAAAGTTACAAGTCAACTCAAGAAAAAATACAAGAAAAGTTACAAGTAAAATCAAGAAAAGATACAAAAAAGTTACAAGTCAAGTCAATAAAAAATACATTTACACCATAGGAGCAATGAAGAGTGGGGAAGTATGAGCATATTGTCTTGTATTTAGAATACTAGAAATAGGGAATAGGAGTTTCACCGAACTGTATTTTCTTAAGCTTTTAACAAAACCACTAAAATATAAAGACAAACTTAAAATATACATCTTCAATATAAGTAACTAGTCAACACATAGTAAATAAAACAATATTACTATAATTTTTCCAATCAAAAAATTGAAGTAAACCAGAAACTTTACAACTTATTTTCATCTTTTTTACTAACTCCTGTTGCATCCACTCTGGAGTTCCAAAAACCAATTTCTTATTTGCATTCTTACCGACATTTACCAAAGGGAGTTTATCAATATTTCTCATTCCTCTTTTTTTTGCAAAATTTGTTGTAATAATACTTTTATTATCAGAAGGAAGATATTTCTGAATATTATCTAATAAATAAGAAAATGCTGAAAATTTCAAAGGAAGAAGTAGATATAATTCTAAATCGAAATCTTTGAAAGAATAATTTTTCAAAGCTTTGGAAAATAAAAAAAGAAATACCTCAGTTCCTTTTATATCTGCTTGTGGAAATTTCGCTCTCAATTTGAAATTATATTCTTGTTTATTATTCAAAGCAACTGAATTAACAAATTTATTCAACTCTATTAAATCAACTTCACCACAAATATAAAATTCAACTAAAGATAAATTAGATAATACAGAAGCTGAATATTTTGACATTGAATGAAAAACTCCACTTAAAGAAGGTATTCTTAAAGTTGATAGATTCTCCATTTGATCAACAGTAAAGTTCCCTACTAGCTGGTTCTTAAATTCTTTCATATTTTTTCTTCTAGAACAATTTAGAACAAAAAATTCAATTTCTTCTAAATATGAAAACTTATTTATGCAGTCAAAGAAATCTTTTGCAGTATTTTCTTTAAATAAATTCAGTTTAATTTCTCTAAACTGAATAGATTTTATATCTTTGCACTTCAAAGTAAATAAACTTAGAATTGTCAGCAAAGTCTTAGGATGTGAAATTGTTTTATCAAACCAAATACTTTCAACATTTCCACATAATTGAATTATTTCGGTTATTTTATCAAAGTACTTTTCAATCTGTTTCTTGTTCAAATTTTCAACTTTAAGAACCGATACTGGGAACCTTTGAAGCTTTGTTGTTAAGTGAGATAAATTAGGTGTAGTTTCTTCATATCCAGAAGAATACTTTCCTGCAAGAGTTAGAATTGAAGGAAGTTGTGTGTAAAAATATAACATACCTAACTTTTTGTTGTCGGAATTCATTCAGTTCTGTATGACATTTATTCTATCCAATCAAACAAAAAAGTTTATCCAATCATATCAAGAACAAGAAACAAGCCAGTTTCTGCGCCCAGTTTCAAATTTATATTATTATTTTGGGCTTATAGTAATAAAAATACTTGATAAAAAAATGATAACTATCAAAATTTAGTCACTAAACTTTAAGACCTAAATTCGTTCTTTAAAAATTATTAAGCAATGGTTAAACGTGTTAGCGAAGTTTGACCAAATACTTCTTAGTGCCAAAGGAGTTTGAGTCTTCAGTACTCTTTCATAAAGCTCATTTAATAGTACTTGATTAGTCAGCGATGTTTCTACAATTTTAATATTAGTTCTTAAGACCTCAAGCTTTGACTCTTGGCTTTTCCGAGGGCGGTCAATTTCATGGAGATACACTTCTACTGTTAGTATTCTGTTGTGTGCAACTCTGCTTGCAAATAAGAAAAACATAAGTTCTTTCTTCAAAAATTCGCAAACCATTCCTAACTTAGAAGTTATCAATGAGCTCCTGATTCCTTAATCAACATAGCAACGAGACGAACTCAGATTCACTCGTTCACTCGGAAAAAGTCCCCAAGTGACTAGCTGAGTTCTGAATGAGCGTTCACTGTGGCTCCTGCGTGGAGTCAAAACTTTGTACAACACACTGAAAGAAGGAAAATCAATATCTGATCTGTCGTCTCTTTTGGTAAACCTTATAATCGAGATTTCTTTTATCTCAAGTGCTTAAATGTTAATTTAGCGTCTAACGGCTAAGTCTTTATTATAGTGCTATAGCATGGTTATTGCAACCTAACCCACATAGGTGGACAGACTTTTATTGAACCTCAAATTACGCTATCCGGAGCCTAGAGCAATCCCAGACCTAGTGAGCCCACATGCAGATAACTTGCCTCGTGTATTTTCTCTCAATGGTGGTTGCGCTTCTGGTACGGAGCTCAACCTATTCCTACACCTCGTAGGTTTGTTAATAATGGTCCTTGAAAGCATTTGCTTTCAAGAAATATAGAAAAACGAATATATTTAAGACTTGTTATCACAGCGCTTAGATGTTTTAAGAGGCTATATGCTAGTTCCTACCTTGGGAAGCCATCAGCCTTCGGAAAGGGTATATTTGTCATAGCGAACCTTCTAAACACGCTGATCTATAAGTATTTCTGTGGTAATATGGTCAAAGACCTAGCATTTGATGAAAACAAAGGAAAACAAGTAAAATAGTTCTGAGATATAATAATTCTAACGCTATAGAATCCATCAAAGAGTACAAAGATTACTCAAAATAATTGGATAAATAATAGAAGAATCTCACCAAGATATAGCAAATAGTGATATTCGTAGGATCTAAAACTGAATTTATTAAGAGTTGAATCCGATGGATAGTAAACTAGAGCTTACAGAGAGAGATAAGCATGCTAGACTCTGATGTAAAAACTGTTTTACATATGGGCGCTCATAGTATCGTTTCTCAACTTTGATGCTGAGGACAATTGAGTCAAAGGCACACTTCATGCCATCAAATGAACTAATGTCTTACTTCTTCCCAGATACCAAGTTACTTATCAAACAAACTAGATAAAGTAAATAAATTTAAACTAGAATGGTGTGTACCGAGAAAAGCATTGCCAAGACGAGATAGGAAGACGTAGGCGCACTGATTAACAAAGAGGTAGCCATGACAGAAAGAAACGAAATTAACTTATATAACCAACGATTCAACTCCAATAAATCAACAGTGATATATATATTTTTTAATAAATAAAAAAGAGCAGGACGGAGATGTCAGAACATTATCGAATCGATCACTAACCTATTGGCTTTAAAACTCTTTGGAGAGCTTAATTTTCCTGATGCTTCGAGAAAAAATGATAAGTAATCGAGTTAGCGAACCAAACTGGATAGAAGATAGCTAGAATAATTTTATATTGAAACGTGAATACAAACCATACAGACCAGCTAGTAAGCTCTAATCTATATCTTAAGGGGAGGGAGATAGAAGCTTCGAACAAACCTCCAGATAAAACCCATATTCTTATATAAAGTCGACACACTAGTTAATGGCACCATTTTTGGCGACTGACACCCTCTTATAAAATAATCGAAGGAATAACAAAGATAGGGTTATTTTGAATATAGAAATCCAGAATTGCACAATATTTCTTAGGTCAAGATTCTAAATTACATTACTTGCTATGAAGAATGTAAAACCCATAACAAATGTGAAAAGGGGTAGCTTATAGCCCACAATATATATAACAAACCACATTCGAATTAAATATAGTAACATCAAATGAAAATGAATTCGAAAAAAACATCTGAAAACTATTGAGTAATGGGTATTATACTCAAAATTTTCAATATCAAACTTAATCACGATGAATCCAGAAAAAATGCCAGCTAAAAAACGTTAAACACCTCTATAAAAAATTATAATTGACCTTGTACTTTCATCTCCTCAATAAAAAGTAACTTGAGCAGAGTAATCAAAGCTCAATTCTTATGCAAGAGTTTTAGGCAATCCAACCTTACCTGTATCCCCCCCCCCTGTAAATTCTATTCTTCCAATGACTTGGGTTGTTTGATATTTAAAACTGGATATATTGAATAGAAAACGGGCAACTGGAATATATGTCCAATTGCATGATACTATTTAAAACATGTTTTATTCAATACTAGTATAACGCCAAAACATAAATCGAGAACAGGAAATACAAACTCTGATTATAGCAGGAAATCAAGCAAAGTGCAAACCCTGATACAGTAAACTAGCTTACGTTGAAATCTATGCGACATTCTATGCATTGTAATAATCACGTATAAATATTAAATAGGTTCAAACAACATTTAGACAAAGTCCTATGTATTGAACATAATTTCAGCTTATCTTAGACTTGAAAACAATATCTTAGCCCAATATATATCCATTATACTGTCCTGAAAAGAGGGATTGAAATTGATTTCCGTTCTGTTTGTCCGCTGATGCTCAAATTTGATTTGAATATTGAATGCATTTGAAGTAGGGGTAAAATTTTCCCGCGACGATACTACCTGGATTAAATTTGCACACATTATTTATTGCTTCGAATTCAGTATAAACACATACTAGTTTTAAGCACCAAAACAGTATGTGGGTTTTGTACGACAAGAATTGATGTTTTGAGAAAGAAAATTCAATAGATTTGTGCTTTAGGTTACAAGAACTACATGTTAAAGTTATAGGACCCTGTTGAAAGTATTAAATGTAAACAACGGATAACCTACACCATCTTAGTATTGAACCTTTTACCGATACATTATTTTTAGAGATCTCCTTTTCTGGAAGACTTATTATATGCCTTGGATGTTTAAAGTAATACCAAAAATACCCTGAAAGCTCTACTCGATGGAATCGGTAACAAAAAAACATTATTTTTTTGTAAATTTCTACGTTTCGTATTATGGATTTATTATAACAGGTCAGATTTGTCTCTTAAAAGGGCTTAATGACCAATCAAATAGCATTGAAAGGAGAAAGATGTTACCTTTAGGGGCTAACTTCAACATAAAAGTAAGTAGAGTATGTTTTAAAGAGTGGGGTTGTTATAGTTCTCTCTATATAAACAACATCAATGAATAAAAGAAATTAAACTTATTTAGATCATAAAGGTTCATCGAAACTACAAATTTCGTAACCTAATTCACCTGTGAGGAGATTACCAGATATTGGACAGATGGTCAACATTTGCATCATGCATGGATTATCAGTTGGAACCGGCAGAATACCACAGAACAGCGCTAATCAACAAAAAATTCCCTTGCCTATATTCAACTATTGTCCAAACTAACTGGATCTCCATGCTGACCTGAGAAAAAAAAGCATTACAACTAAATCTATGGAATATATCAATCCCAATGTGGGATCAGCTTAAACACCTCCTTGTACCCAGGATGCAACTGAGAATCAACCTCGCATCAATATACCGAAGTCCATCCGTAGCCCGTATAGACAAAGAAATAAAAGCAGCTTTCACGATCTCAAACGTAGCTGAAACTATCGACATCTTCTCCAACAGAACTACTCCAACACAAAACTTATTCTAAAAAAATCGTAATAACGTATCCATACTACTTGGAACCCGATACTGTATGACACCCTAGAAATCTTTCTTCTACATCTTCTAGTTAAATTAACATAAATGAGCTGAAACTTGCTCCGACTATATTCATTTATTTTAAAAGATTCCTTATTACCTTGATATGTGATTTTATTCCTTGTTTTGAGCTTCTCCGCTTTGGCATGATTTAATTAAAGTATTTTGTAATAAGATTTCACTTGCGATTGGAGTTGTATCCTAATAGGTGTCTTGCTCAGGATTTTGAGAATTCAGGGGATTTGTGCAGGGAAATTAGGTACTCTGGAAATTCATCTAATGAAGCCAAGAGGACGGAAAGAAAAAGAGAGATAACCATAGATAGGCATAGATAGTAGAAACATTGATTGCTTTACAAAACCTAGAGCTATAATCAGGTATTCCAAGTATAGTAGTAACCTGGTTTGCAGGATATTACGTCATTTGACGTATCCAATAGTTAATCATAGACAGAAATAGAAAATGCTTTTACAATGTCATTAAGAGTAGACAGTATATAATATTGATGACATATCTTTATCATATAGTTGGGCAAAGTAGTAACCCAAAGATAATTAACCAACCAAATTTATACATGTGTTACCACACTTCTATCAAAGGAATGTCCTCGTAAAGTTTTACATGGAATATAAGGCGTATAACACATATCAACCAGATAAAACGACGAACAGAGCAACTCTTAGTATTTTAACAATGCACAGTTATTCGTTATATATTCAGTAGTATTCTATATCTTCCTTAATATGCTCTGGTAGATGAACCCAGGCATCACCTCGTAAAGTATTACATCCACCTGGGTTAATCTTATTCCAAATTGAGTTGTCACAGGAATCAACCAGATTTATTGACATGTCAAAGAAGAATTCGTACTCAATTCTTGTAATATGGCCACTCCACCTTATAAATACTCTTGTATAATTTTTCTACAAATTAAAGTGTTCCGAATAAAAGTTAGATTAGGCATAAAATCTTAATTTTATGGATATCACAATTTGGCGAAAACATAAGTAATTTGAAGATTTCATTTACCTTGGAAAACCTAAATATAATACAAGTGAAACTAAAACTTGGGAATTTTAGCTTGTTAATGATAAAAGCAGAACCCCCTGCCATTATGACTTTAAAATAAATTCGTTAATAGTTTTTATTGCTAGGACAAGAAAATATTATCACGGCTTTGTTTCGTGGATGCAATTCCTGTAAGATGCAAGAGAGTGTTTTCAGTCATATATTTCCTCCTTGAGAGATCAAAGTGTTTCCAACCTCCAAGTAGCCTCCAAAAATCTGTTAGTTTGTTTAGGCCATAAATATTACTACATAAGCAAAATATCACACGGCAAAAAAATCGAATTGTCAACTTTTAGTGTAGGATTCGATATGTTTTTCTATTTTTCTACCCAGTAAGCTTCGTAGATAGCATTTATATAGTAATCCATCTGAAAAAATTCTCGCTGTACTGGAAATACGCTATCCTGGTGAAGGTTGATAATACCCAGTCCTGCAAGCTAAATTTTCTTTAGTAAAGTATATTACATTGAATAAAAATTTATACTTGTTCAACATAAACCTATTATACCGAAGAATTTCGAATGAAATTTCAGAAAACATATCGAGCACCTTAGTATGGAGTCGTAATCGATAAAACAAAAATATTCCTAACATTTTGCTTGCTGTAGTTTACTTATTATGAAGATGATCCTTTCCGAAAGTCTCTTATTGGGAACGTTTGGAATTCTAAATCTAGTTGTAATGTAGTTTCTAATAGTGGAAAGTCCTAAATAATTAAATCCTAGCAATTTTCTAACAAAAACCATCTATCCCATAGATTATTGCAGTACAATGAAACCTATACACACCGGGAACCAATTAGCTAAAACAAACGTAGCAAGAAACTTTGCTCAACCTCAATAATTTGCCTTAGAGTTACCAAACACCTTTTTTCTAAAAGTGCAAAAAGAAGTTCCACCTTGATTAAGTGAAGAGGGAAATGAGCTCATTCTCAGATTATCTGTACATATATATAAGCCTTATCACACGTATTCTTTCTAACTCGAATTATCTCTTTCATCTCTGAATCTATAAAAGAATTTGACTAGCTTCTGAGAACTTTATTGAGTACATAATACTCATAAATAACTTAGAAGTAACCCAATCATGTAATTGATATGATTAAATAATAACAATTGGAGATTATGCTCGCTCTATAGCAATGGAACTATCTATAATCAGTGCTCTCTGTTTATTCTAATATGTTACTATATTATACCTCGCATTTATTTAGCAAAATCAAAGGCATACCGTATAGAGTAACCGTAATGAAAGAAGATTTATAAGTTAAGGTACCGTATTATTGACTCCTAGACCTAATTATAATTATTTCTCTCGATAAAAAGTTTATTGAGTGGGCTCAACTTTCTCTGACATCCGAGAGATTTCTTTTAGAATCATGGGCTTTGGGATATAAAGTAGATTTCTTTCTCTGTATAAAATATTGGTGAAAAACTACACTGATTTCTTCTCTTTGTTAAATTAATCCTCTCACTTACGATACTATAGCCATGCTAATTATCCCTGGCGCAACCACAAATAGTACTGGATTCATTTGAAATTATTATGTCTCGGACGCCAAATTAAGAAAAATAACTAAAAATGCTACCAAACTTCTATAAAGAAAGTAATTACACCTTTCTCCTCTAAATACTGTTAATTCAAATAGGAATAACACAGCGACCAAGGTGCTTCCCATTGTAGGGGAATGAAAACAGTTTGACGGAAAGAAAAGGATCTTAGGTTTTATTTACCGTTTTATCAAAAAGATATATTACGGCAAGTAAGATACACGCCCAATAATGCTTATTCTATCATTAATATATTATGCCCTGCTGAATAAATATAAACAATAAATATTTGGAATTGTTCTCTTATATATTATTAGTTCACATGGATATTATTACCTCAGCAGGATCAACTTATAAATCTGTTTTTATTGATGAATAGTCTATTTACTACACTTTTTTATGATTTGTGACAGATTTTACTGAACTTCGTGGCGCTGTTCATCAAGAGAAGATAGTTTTTATAACAATTTTGAAACAAAATCAGTCTTTGTTAGTAGAGTTTAAAGTTACAGCTCATTTTATATTTTTTTCTCTACCTTAGGGTACACATAAGGATATTGTTAATATTATGAATATTTTATAGGAATAAGAACTAAAAAATATACCATTAGGGTAACGACAAGCAGGAACTATATGCAACTTCAATCTACAACAATCCGATGAATGTATTGATTCGTTACAGTGTGCTATGTAAACGAAACGAAACGACTCGAGTAGACGGGTATCATGGATATAAAATAGATATTAATATCACGGAAAGAAAAAGATAAAAACAATATTAAAAGAAAAAGATAGTTTACAGAATGAAATGTCTAGTTTATTCCAAAGAGTTTGATAATAATTACTTAATTATGCATGATAAAAATGGTGTGGAAAATGTTGAGCCAACCTCTAGTTATGCATCGTCAGAATGGAGTGATTTGGATTCTTCGTTTACTGACGTGAGAGAAAATACACAGGAAACGAGAAAAAAAGAATAACTTAGAGAAGAAAATAAACTTAATAAGAATGAAATGATTGAACCTAAGTTTCTCAAAGCAAAGAAAGTTTTGGAAGAGCTAAGAAAAAGCCAAAATGAGATTCAACAAGTTCTGTCACAATAAGAAGGTAGAAAAGATTCTGAAGAAAAACTCCTCTGTTTAATAAAAAATAGTATTAAAACTCTTGGAAAGAATAACTCAAATATTTGCCAACAAGAATTCCTAAAAGTAAAATTAGAAGAAATTGAAGACAGATTAACTTCTAAAGGACAACGTATGCTGGATTTAGCTTCTGCAATAATCTCGAACGAACTATTTACTATTTCTTTAGTTGCTTCCTTCACTGCTATGCTTTTGGAAAGTCTTTTTAATTTAATTATTAGATAAATACTATTTCAGCAGTTTAATGGTTAATTATAGAATATTTAACTTAAGAAAATATAAAGAGAAAAGGCAAGAACTACACCAACAAATAAACTGAGTTCAAGTATAACAGCTTGTCTTGTATTTGCTTTACTTTGCTTGAGTTTTTTACTTTTCAAAACTTCAGAATCAAAGTGTAAAGGTATAAAATCAACTCTTCTATAACCCTGTGAATTATATAAATGTTCAAATTCAACTCTTAGAAGAGTCCAATAAGTTCTTCTAAATATTTCTAAACCACCTAAACTCCATAAAACAATATTTTTCCATCCACGATGATCTTTTCCTGTCAAACCTAAAACTTCACTTACTTCTGGAATAATTGTTAAACACCATGAAAAACGAAGAAATAAATCTAAAACAGCAGCAACTAAATAAACTTTTTTAGTTGGATACATTCTTTGTTTTCTTAATACTAGCTTTCGTTTCCAATATTCAAGAAAGCTTTCATCTCCTGGTTGAATTTTTGGATTTCTTGTTAATCCCCAATCAACAAATATATCCCAAGAATATGTGTATAAAGTAGAAATGGTAAAACAAACTATCCAAAATACTCTATATAAATTTTTTGGTGCTTTTGTACTTAAAATAGGATGTAGTGAACCTAAAAGTGTTAAACAATGTGCAAGAGCATATTTTAGAGCATTTGAAAGATTAGGATGTCTTTTTCCAGTATCATAATATCTTCGAATGCTTTGAAAAAAACGTAAAAATAATGGTAAAACAGTCAAAACAGGAATAAAATAATTATTGAAAGATATAGAAGTATTACAATATTGTGGGTTTTCTGTTTTCCAGTCGTTTGAAAAATAATAACAAAAAGAATAAGCTATATCTGTAAAAGGTTTAATCAGAGAAGTTAAAACATCACCAACAAAAGAAGAAAAAAAAGTAACATTTGAAAAAGGTCCAAGAAAAAACATAAAAATTGTTTTGTAAATTAGTTTTGTTCTTGAAAAAGGAAAAGCAAAAATAATAAAACAACCTAAAATTAAGCCTAAAGGAACATATTTTGCCAAATCAGTTCTTGCATCACTTATTTCTTTTCTTGAAACTTTAAAATATAGTAAAATATTAAATAAATATAAAATTGTAATTCTTGAAGATTTTATTATAAGTTCATCTAAATCATAAACTAATCTTGGATCAAACTCAAATAAATAAATATAATTTACTCTTGAAAGTTTCCATCTATAAACTAAGAAAGTCCATCCCCAAAAACAAATTAAAAGTAATCCAAATCCTCTATAGACTCTCAAAACACCTTCTGGCATAGGAAGAACTTCATAACCAAATAATAAATCATGATTTTTAATAGCATAATTTTCAGTAAAACAATTCCAAAGAACCCAAAATGCAAGAATAATAATCATTCCAATATGAATTCCACTTAATAAGAGTTGCCAGTTTGAAACTGGCATTTGTTTTATCAAAAGCTCATTTCTTGCAAGAACAAGATTTCCACGGTAAAAATTTGTACTCACTGATTCTTCAACTTTTTTCATTAGCTTCAATAATTCTTTTGCAGTACAAAAACCAGATTCATATTGATTAACAATATTCATTAATTTTTTCTTTTGTCTTAGTTTTGTAGATTTATCATATTTTTTGATTATTTTTACAAGACCAGTATAATTCAAAATACAAAAACTGTGTAACTGATTCATTATTCTAAAAACTTCTGAAAATGCCCACTTTAAACTTTCTAATGTCAGCAAATCTTTTGGTAATAGTGATTCATCATCAAGTGCATCTAAATCTTCACCCATATTTTTTCTTCTACTATTGCATTGAAGAAGATCTGCAATTAATGCATTTGTTTGGAGTTTACACTCTTTTAGCTTTGTTTCATAAAAGTCCTCAATTTTCGTGCATTCAGATTTAATTTTGTCTTGAAATTCTTCACCCGTAATTTTTCTGAACTCATTAACCTGCTCTTCAAATTTTTCCATAGTTGAGTACTTTTTGATAAATTTATCCTCATCTAGAAGTTTATCTTCCTCAGAATAAACTTCGTTTGATAAACTTAAACCTCTTTGTTTCAAGGTATTAAGAGAGTTGTAATGTGGTAAATTCGCTTGTGTTGACGTAATACTCTCTAGATACTGCTGATTATAGTTATTACTCTCCACGATCTTATCAATTAATTTTTTTAATGCTTTGTAGTCCAAATAATATTCGGCCCATTCAGGTACTTTGTTTGAATCAAGTTTCTTGTTGAATTGAACCATTTCTTGACTTCTGCTTGGATTATGGATTGGTGGTAATGCAACATTGGTTTTATGAGAACAACTCTGGATAAGAGATATGAGACTAGCTCAAACTTTACCATCTTGGTAAAGATATCCACCTAGGGTGTCAAGAAAAATATATAACGAGAAATCTAGTATATCCCAAAGAAATTAACTACACCAAACCTTTGCTCAGGGATATACAAGCGTGAAATTACCTTAGTTTGCACCAAGTGAACTAACAAAGTTTCTGCGAAGAAAATTTTATGGGTGAAAAAAAAACGAAATGAACACTCATTTGAAAAATATTGAGGATGTTCACAAATAGAATCATTTCTCTTCCAGAATCAGAAATTTGAACCTGTTTCCAACCCTTCTCTGTAGCTCCAAACTTATAAGAGCCGGTTGTCAAAAAAAATAGAAACCTAAAACAATTTTGATAAAAAATATGCTCCCCTCTTCTTATATGTGCAATAAAACACATAAGCACTTTTCCTTGTATCTATATAAGTTTAATTAGTAATTGAAACCTTTACTTTGCTCCTGGATACGTATTCACATTGGGTTCTTCAGATAAAATTCAGAAGTTTTAAGAAGGTAATCAAGGGTTCCGGGAAAAATTGTTGACCTATTACAAAATCAGCGTAATTCACTGCAGCATTTATTAAACGGCAGGTATGTTTTATCTTCATACTATATTCCGGTTACCTAAGAAAGTGCAGGGGAAATGTATATTTTTCAATAAACTGAAGAAACAGTAACATTATCATGATAGACGTGACCATTCTCGTTGTAGATGCACAAGTATTAATCTGAACAAGTAAACTAAATGATGCATTGATGAGCAGGTGATCTATTAAATAGAAAGTTTAATAAACAATAACCATTTAGTAGACATCTTTACTGAAAACAACTCATCTGAGTTCTAGTATTTGCTTAAAATAACAACTCATGCAGGTACTATTAATTCAATTGAGAATAAAGAATTTTCTTGAGCTAAAATTAATATTTTTATGCTAGTGGTTATTTCTTATTATTTTACCCCAAGGTTAAAATATATTTACCTTACTCTGAAGCAGATGAAATCCAAGTTCTTTTCTAGTAAGTATACCAGTTTAAGATAAAAATATATACAAATATAATAACAAACTCAACTTGTTAAAATAATATAATTGAGAATAGGCAATAGTCTTCTAAGAATTTATTCTGTCAAGATAGGTAGTATGCTATGTATACAAAAAATGATAGGATATAAGAATCTAGTGCTTTTCCCCGCAAACTTCTCGTGAAAAGACTTAAATAAAATCTAGATCCTTTGCTTAAGACAGCAATTCTATATTATTCCAGTTTTTTCTTTTCTGGTATCTCTACCTGCATTTTTTACTTGCTTCAAGATTAAGATACAAGCTATTCCAAGTATTAGCTCCATAAGGCTTAATTTAATATTCTAATGTTGTTTCTGAAAACTGTTCAAGCGATGTTTAGCTCTATTACAATGCCCTCAAATGCTGCTGTTATTCTAATTAAGCTTTTCAACTTATATTAAAAATGTGATTGAGCCATTTTTATAAAGGAGAGTAGTATTAACTGTTACAGAACATACCCCTTTCCCCGTGGTCCGACCCAATAATACTCCATTTTATTATTGGTATTCTATGTTAGAATTAGATCATGCTCTATGACCTTTACTAGTACTTGTCTGTTGTAGTAAGTAAATTCCAGATCTTCAGGTACTTGCAGCTAGAACGGCTCATGAAAAGGCAAGCTATATGTTCATGTATACATTGTTGTTTTAAATACCCCATTTATGTTGTTCTGGATAAAACTGAAATAGATGATGAACCTTATTGCGTTCATTATTATCATGTACGGTTCTCTGCCCAAAACTTAGCGTTTTGTTTTATTTAGATTCAAAGTATCAAAATATCACAAATGTTTGCGGAAACATTAATATTGTATTTTATTATACTTTTCTCCGTGACTTTGGAAAATATTACTCGAGTTTACCGGTAACTGTTGGTAATTCATAATTGCTATTGTAGCAAGGTTATTGATAGCTATGGTATGCACAGGACATTATGAGCAATAGAGATTTGAAATAAAAGTAAAATACAGCTATGTTAATATCATGAACAAAAAATGATTTCCCACTAAAAAATTTGTCCAATGATATCTATATTTGCTATAACAGATTAAAAATGGCGTGATTTCGTCGCAATGGCCGTATAGTGTTCACCTATTAGGGGAAAACATATTACGACATAGTAAAATGCCAAGAAAATTGATAAAATTTAGCAAAAGCCTAAAATTATATAGGCATCTATGCTTCTTTAGAGGTTTAGTATTGAAGAACATTCGGGGAATTGGCATACATAAACTCGAATTTTCTTTTTTTATCTATATATAGGTACCACTAATATACACCAGGCTAAAGTAATAGTAAATAAAAATCTCATCAAAGGTATAAAAATATTACCCACTTTGAGACACTAGTTCAATTCTTGAAATGAAATAATATATCTAGAATTAGGTAAATTAAATCCAGACACTAACTCCAGAAAATGTCAAACCAATACTCTAGATCTAATGCTATCACACCAATGTTACCATTATAAGGGAAAGTATCAGTACCGTACTATTATGAGCAGATATATTAGTGATACATATAATGAAAAAGACGGGACCAGATTCCAAAGTCTCGTTAACTTGATGTAGCAAAGTATTCTCATGAGCCTCAACCTCTCATTCTTTCCCTCATTCTTGTAATATTCTTTTTTTTGGAACCGATAAAACTCTACTACTAGCTATCAAGTAATTATATTGAGAAAGTTCAAATTATCAGATTAATAAAAAATAACAGAGTTGAATGGGATTAAAGACTCTAGCTGAATTTGTTCAATTACATGATTATCATTATAGGCCATTCCAGCAGCTCCATTCAATGACGACTTGGGATTTAGCTAGTGGTACAACGACTACCAGTAAGTAATAAAATTGACTGTCATGCATCTATGGAACCTAATAACTATATAAAATAAAAGTCAAAATGTCAGTTGTTACTGCAACACGGCCCGGATAATATTATAGGTTTAACACAGAACTAAGAACATATGCCTAAGAAATATGAATATAGCTTAATATTATGTTTTTGAATAAGGTCATATTATCTTTTCTAAAAAAGAAATATAATTCAAATTTATACCCCAAAATATGTATCATGTATTTAAAATTAGAATATCTGCTTGTGTTTCACCAGTCACTCATAATAACATCCTCCTCTATATAGAGAGCTGTTTTCTGAACCACCTCTTGCTAACATATTATTCCTCTTATCTTAAGATAGCAACTTACTAATTTATCAACTACATGCTAAAATTTGAAAAATAAACTTGTTTCTTAAAACTGCTGGAATATATTTTAAATTTTCATAGAGAGGAGAAATAATGCTCGATGAAGAGATGTTTTATTTATATATATTTTTTTCATCCATACAAATATCATATCTCAAGAAACATACATATTATAGCTTTATCTAACAAAACTGCCTGTGTTTTAGTATTTTCAGAACAGAAAAGCCGCAAAAGCTTCCGATTAACAGTAGTCGAGGGATTCATTTATGCATGTCACTCTTTATATTTCTGGAAGAAATTGAATTTTAGAGAAAATAGAAGTGATCACAATATATAATTTCGAGTTTCATCATGGGGTTTGGTTTGAATAAAAATATATTTTCAACCTACAAGGCACTTGATACATCTAAATAAACTTTTAAATAAGAACGTTATTTGATATTTGATTCACTAGTTCCAGTGCATTCATGTAACTAACAGGTTATTTTATTTCTGAATGTATATATAACGCATTTATTTTGGGAAATAATAACTGGTTGGTAATAGAATTATTCAAGCCGTATTTCAACAACAACGAGAAATGACAAAGCCAAGGCACCAGATCCAAAAATGTTATCTAAATTTGGAAATATACATTAAATAAAAGAGATTTTGTTTAGCAAAATTCTAAAACTTGATCTCAAAATCTTTCTCCGAGCTATGATTAATTTGGCATCATTGTCAGCAATAATTCTAAATATAGAGTACTTATTAACTAACCATCAAGATCGATAACTGTCATAAGTACTAATCACAAGTGTTAAAGCAATGACACCTGCTTCATTAAATCTCAAATATAAAAAGGGCTGTAATTGTAACCAAATATTATCCTGAAATTATTTTTGGTATAAGAGTATGCTCTCGCCTTGTAAGTTTAAGTGAAAGATGGTACAGGAATTAGACATATAGTGGGAAAATGTGTTCAGATACAAGAATATGTAAACTACCGGTATATAATATCTCATTATATAGATAGAGCAAACTCTAAGTTGCTATATTTACATTATGTTTTTCATCTGAAAAAAATTCACAGGGTTAGGTATATTCCTTATAGAAAGACAAATATAAATACCATGCTTCTTATTCTTCATTGTCTAATTTCAATTCTCGCATCTCAATATTATAGGCCACCTAACTGCACTTTTGGTGTCCTACTTAGGAAATGTATTCTTAGGTGTCTTTATTTTTTGTGATCAAACCGTTTATCACTACATTGGTTTTTAAAAGGTTACCAGAAGCATATAATAATCCCTTCTGTCAACTTCTTTTTCTCTAGGTTAGTCTCAGAATGCTCTAAGTTCTTGAGGGAGGTAATAAATAGAAGAGTAAACTTAAAAATAACCTATATTCTTGAGCAAATTGATTTTCAAAGTAAAACTAATACATTTAAGATTCTTGTGAAGGAGTCCAGGTTAAAACAATGAAGTTATGAGAATCCAGAGAAATATACTACTAAACACCTTATTGCAATATTTTTTCTCTTGACATACATTTATTTGATATAGCTACATAGTTTGTGTCTAGAAGATTTCAATGGTATAAATATTTCTATTAACCGGATGGTTTACCAATGGTTAATTCTGACTTTAATTTACCAAAAATTTTGTTTTTGTGCAATGGTATTTATTACTTGTGTAAGTACAGTGAATTATCGATGAGTTGGTCCTGACCATCGAAGAGCAACATCTGTAGAATTTTTTAAACTTATTTAATTGTTTTTCTCTTCTATTCTTCTGAGACTTTTCAGTTATCAATAAAATTCAGTTAAAGTAATAAGGTAATTTCCATTCTATGCCATTGTCTATGTCATTACTTCCCTTGTTCTATTCTTGGGAATAGACCATATAGCTAGAGTGTTTCTATAGGAATAATGTGTATGTATGGCATTTTTCGTTTCATAGCAAGTGTATTCAAATGGATAAGACAAGGACATTTAAATTTTACAAAGAAATTGAATTGGGATATTATAGGTACTGAGATACTAAGATCTTATGATAAATTTCACCTGTACCCTACACCACTAAAGTACTATATGAGGCTTTTTTTCGGTAAATGAAAAACGGAAATAAAGAAACTTTTGGAATATCTGTAACTTAGTAGTAGCGAACAAATAAGGCAATGGAAAGTTCTTCGTTCTGCAAAAAAAATCTTCCCTTTAATACGTTTCCTCGTCCACAAACTTCCCAGAATTCAGAATTCTTCCAAAGAAATATATCTAAGGATTCCATAAAAAGCTAAGTAAAAGTAATTGTGCAAACTATGTGGACATCAAGACAAGAAATCATTATCTAGGGGAATCAGTCTTGAGATAAATTTAGTAATAAACTAACCAAGTAAATTTATACTCTGACTAGAGTCACTGAAACAAAGACGGTCAAACAGCAAGAAATTGAAAAAGCTATTTACCCGTAGCAAATGGCGAAGGAAAATATGAAATTCACGCAAATTTGTACGCCTAGTTTTACTCAAAACTTATCTGATGATTATCTAGGATTTTGAGGCTAGCTTCTCAGGAACGGTACACGAGGCCTTCTAGAAAGTACCTAACAAACGGATAATACCCGGAAGTATTCTACATCGGGAAAGTCTCAATAGATCATGTCAAACTTAACCGGGAATAATATGTAACTTCAAAGAAAAAGTCTCCAGACTGCTTCTATATCTCGGCTCTTGTAGAGTTGCACTAAGCGTGTGGCAATTAGGAGTTGGTAACAAATTCATTTATTGATAATTTATTCGCAAGAATTTTTGCTCATGATTTTCTTATAGGTTGATGATGATAATTCCCAAATCATTTTGCTGGATTGGTACTAATCAACTGCTAGTTAGAATCATTTGATAAATATTAAAATCCCAAATCTCTCATTGATAATGAGCATCAAAATAATTATCAAACAATTATTGGCAAGTTTTATCAAACCAAATGTCTATTGGCAAAACAATGCTGTTGTATAGATTTGAAAACTATCAACAGTCAGTAGTAACTATTGCAAAAGTTGTATTCCCGTTTGCTTGTTGTGTGACTTTTTAGTGCTGTGTGTCGTCGGCAACTGCTCTTTTACAGATGCTGATAGAACAAACCAAATTTTCAAAAAAAGCGAAAAGTATACTATGCCGCCACTTCTTGTGCTTTGGTTCTAGCGCTTAGCTCTTATTGCGTTTGGAGACCAAATGTGTTCCATGCTGCGTCATGTGTCTGTTGAGTATAGTCAGTTATAAGTAAAGGATTTCTTTGAGAGAGATAGCTTGCAAATATTTTCAATAAGTCTGCATAAAAGGTATCTCTAACAGTAAATTTCATTGTGCACAAACCAATATTCTATTTTGTTTAACATCTGTTCTAAAGCGAGCATATAGTACTCTTTGATGAGCAGATCAAGAACCTATTTATTAACTTTTTTAATATCGAGAAACTCTTCATTAAACTGGGTAATTAGTATAGGAGGTAAAAGTATCAGATTTTTTATGTAACCTGAGTCAAGAAAAAGATTGTACAGAATTTTTATTGCAAATATCCATATCCGTCCTGACCATTAAGAGCACAATATTTAACCATTGAGTTGTCGTGTAACAATGAAGGGCTATATTCGGTTTATATTTAAGACCTTTAGCTGCTAAACTATTCGAAGTTGTCATGCTTTTGCACTTCTTTTAATTGCAGATTTAATACCCCCTAGCTAAAAGAAGAATTTTAGATACCCTGGTGTTTTAGCTTTGCACAGCCCTATTAAATATTAAATGAGGATTACTTGTCGATTTAAACGAGCTCTGTTAGTAGATAAGTCAATTCTACTGTATCGATTTGTTTCCTATTTAAGATTCAGAGTTTACAGAACTAGTTTAGACTTCTTTCCATCTCTGTCTTACATCTTTAAGCCTAAGTGCTCAATTATGGGTTCTTTTTCTATAAACACCCCATTTATGCCCGGGAATTTATATGTACTAAACAGTTTTTTACCAATAATACAAAAACCTTTTATTTGTAATCACCAAAACGAGAATTTGTAGGAATTGAGACACATAATACATATAGCTATGGAAACTTTATAGGGATTATTAAATATATCCGAGGAGACTGACAGAACATGTTTTTAATATTCTGAAGCGAGTGTATTATAGTACTTAGTAGATACTATTGCAAGATTTTATGGTCTGTAGTTTCGTTGAACTCGATGTGCTCTTGATTTTGATTTGTTCAAATTGAAAAAAGAGGGTATTAACTTCAATACTCAGTTTTTATTTCATTATCAATTTTTTCCATTTTATTAATTATAATTCTTGCTAATTTGGTTGAAACAATAACTTTTTGTCTTGCTTTTAGTTTTTGAAAGAAAAAATTTGAAGTTAAATTAGAAAAATTAATATTAAAATTGGTACCTTATATACATATATAAAATACCTGTTTAAACTATCGGATAGAGAAAATATACTTAGGAAAATATATGTATTCCACCAATAAAATCAACCCTACAAAAAAAAAATATATATTAGAATCGAATTGCTAGCACGAATAGTATTCACAAAAAAGTAAAAACAAAAAGAAGAAATTATGAAACTTATAAAAAAAGCTTTTCAGCAGGATGTTCATAAAGTGGAGAATCAAAATCAACTTGGAAAAATATTTCCAAGATTTTCTCAGAGTTTTTCCTGTTGAAAGACGTACAAACATATAATTGTCCATTTATTTTCACTGTTCCTCTTGCCCATGCGAAACCATATTTCTCAATTTCATCATAAGTAAAGCAAAAGCCAGCAAAAAACTCAACAGAAGTTGCATGAAAAGCTAGCAGATGAGAAAGTTTTCCAAAGATTTTAATTGTCTCGTCACATATTTCCAATATATTACAAGTGGATCGGCAAACTTTAACTCTCAAAATGGGAACTAAGAATAAACAAAAAAAATAAAATATACAACGTTTCTTAAAATACTGTTCTTCTTGAACTGGAACTAAAAAATTTTTACGAAAATACGGTGAAGCTGCTTGCATTTTAGGTAAGAGATATGCAATTGCAGGTGCAAAGAAAGGAGTATTTGAATTTTCAGCTGCAAAAGCTAGATTACAAAAATCTGTTACTTCCATCTTCAATAATGAGCTCAATCTTGAAAACTGGTCATTACTCATCGACTGAGGTTGTTCTCTAAGTGCAAGTTGATTTACTCTATGCTTTTGTTTTTCATGATAACCAAAAGGATATGGTAAAGGTCTAACCCAACAACCACGAAAAGATTTTCTTTGCTGATCAGAACATTTTAAGAAAGCAAATGGATCAGTTCTATATCCATGTTTGTCTTTTTGTCTGTATTTTTTTAATATACTTTCTTC
This sequence comes from Labyrinthula sp. Ha, assembly GCA_015227615.1. Lineage (NCBI taxonomy): Eukaryota > Bigyra > Labyrinthulida > Labyrinthulaceae > Labyrinthula > Labyrinthula sp. Ha. The sequence goes on along the minus strand of JAALGZ010000028.1, from coordinate 49,577 downwards.
TACATCAGCATCAAAAGGAACTCGACCATCTACAGCACGAAGATGTGAGGAAATCGTTCGCTTGAAAGCACCAACCGGAAATTTGACAGAAGACGACCGAGAGGACAGCCAGTGGTCAAAACACTCTTTTGATAAAATATTCTCACTTATCAAATCTCCTTCTTCGTTTCTATGAATAAACGCAGCAAATATTTTCATAGAAGTTGACTTCATTTTTCTGTTACTTTATATCACTTATGTGTTCAAGTAAAATGTAAGCTAGAAAATATAAGACTGAGTATATAGTTTTTTAGATTGTAATTGTTTCAAAACTAGTTGTACAACTCTTACTGATATAGATGATTCTACGATACAGAATTCAGAATGTTAACTTTTAGCGCGTTTGCGTAGCCGCCTGACCGGGAATATCGAATTAGTTCGATACAAATTCTCATATTTCGAGATCGATATTTTTTCAAAACAATACAAATCTGTCTCATCTTTAGACTGTAGTTGTTTTCTTGTACGTGTTTGTATTGCTCGATATTTCATATTTATATTGTTGAAAAACATGTAGACAGAATATCAGAGAAAATACGAGCGTACTTGATATGACAATATTAATTTCCATTCTTAAAATTTTAAATATTCTTTATAATTATATTTCGGATGTTTCAACTGTTTTGACTGAGTTGCGCAAAATTGCTCGTCGTTAATGAGTATTTTCATTCTGTTGAGTCTTAGGTTTCTAACCTGAACCGCTTAGATTATGAGCTTATGTGTATACGTGCATTTACAAAATAATAGAAGCAGTTACCTAAAGATATGAAATATGAAAGTAACCCACCTCTCGAGAACACATCATAAAAGGAGTCTCTATAGAAATTATAGTTTCAACGCAGATTTCATCGTTGAATGTTATCTTTTTACATTGTTACCTTGGCTGTTTTTTTTTTCGAGGTTCTACCGATTAAGTGCAACCAATTATGATATAAAATACCGATAATCTCGAAATTTCCCAAATTGTCTGACTGGTTTTGTGTTTCCGGGTTATATGCGGCATCTACTTCATTCAGGATTTACTTACCACAATGTTATCACTATTATTCCAGTCACGACAATTTCCACTTTAAGAAAACATATTCTGATTTGAAAATGTTTCAGTAACATCATATTGTTAACGTACCAGTAAACATTTTAAAATATTAATACTTGTTTCATAGAATATATACTCAGAGTTAGTAGCACCAATACAAAATGATAAATTTCATCGGTATCAACATAACTTTTAAGCACAAATTCCACAAGGGGAATAAATTTATACTCTCTAGAGTTGACTGATACAATTACGATAAGAAAGAACAAAAGATTCTAAGAGTTCACAGTTCAAAACAGGGGCATCAGGAATTTCTAAGGCGTGGAGCAAAAAAGTACAATAACTCGTGAAGTGTAACAAACGAATGAAAATAAATAGAGTCACAAAGGAGGAAAAAAAGAGAATATCAGCAATTGAATAGTGCTGAGGGTTCATGAGAAACCGTTGTGAGGTTTCCAGGTGCCTCTATTTGACTATCACAAATTGTAGATTAAGCTGTAATGCTGATGTAGTTGCAGCCAACAAGAGTTCCTGACGCCTGAACTTTTGATTTCCAACAAGAGATTTGTTAGATTTATTCTGGACGCGCTTTGAAGTTAATCAATTATGTACTGCTTTCACATTTAAGGAGAATTCACAAATTAACCTAGAGTTAAAAGGAAGGCGACCCTTCATTTTCCTGATACTATTAACATGCATGATCTGGAGTTCAATGCCAGGATTACTTGCAGAAGATCCAGTTTTGGTTACCAGAGTTCAAATTAAATAATCAAATTTTAACGTTTATTTTCTCTCAATTAGGTTTCAATAAGTGTTCTATTTTACCGAAAGATTTATTTGTGCCAGTTGTGTTGAGGGAGACTTAGAGCCATTGATGATATTTTCATCTTAGAAATTGGAATAATTGAAACAGCTATAGCGATTCTAAATTTTCTACTAGTTGAGGCAGACATTTCTACTGCTAAGAGAAAACGATTTTATCAATTTTTATAACATCTGCAAGTATTTTTAGCGACAAAGATTCTAAAATGACACTGGAAGTAATTTTTCCTCATGGAGTCAAATAATTCTAGTAACTGGTAATGCCCATATATGTTACTAGGGGTGCGGTTTGATTTATTGATATTTTATAAGCAGAAAATTTGTCCATCTTTTCCTTATTGATTGGGTCTGATAATTTTCCAACCGGTGCTTTGCTTATTCATGTTCAATTGATTATGAATAATAACTTTAGACACAGAGCCTTGGGCGAAGCGGCCAATAAATCTATTTCTTATTCAGTAGGCATAAGGAATTCTTCAGAAAACCGGGCATATGGCCCTACTGTATAATGTTAACGGAATATTCCCGGGTCAAGTAGCCTTTTTAAACGGATTTTTATACAATGTATATAAAAAAAAATTATTCCTGGGTAGTTTGGCTCAAGGCAATATGGCACAATTAATTATTGTTAATCAATAAATTATAAAAATTAAATAAGAATCATTTGATAAAAATCAAAATTCCATTTCCTTCATTAATAATCAGAACCAGAATGATTAACAAATAATTATAGATAATTTTCATCAAATCCTATCCCTATATGCCAGTTTTCAGAAAAAAACTCCAAAGCTCCGAGGAAGAAAAAGCTAATTCATACAAGGCTTGATAGTATTAGATAGTGTGCAAATCGACTGGAAGAAATTTATTACATTGTTCGAACCAATTTCTAAATTTGAACTAGAAACCTCAGCTGACAAGAATCCATATTCAAATATGCAGCAGAAAGATAATGTAGGCTAACTAGTCTTCCTTTTTCGACAACTGAATTCACTATATGTATGTCTTTTGTTATCTATCAAAGTATTTCTTTCTTTGAAAATCCCTTTCTTCTTTGCAGGGTTGGTCCAGTTTCTGAAGGGAAGCTTAGTAAAATGATCGTCTACCCTTTCATCAATAGAATAAATTTTAGTTAGGCTTAATATGGGTAGTTTATTCTAGTATACTCGAATTGTCTTGGCAGAATGCTTTTCACCTTGTTGAGTTAAAGAATTTAAGTTTTCAAGTATAACAGTCCTACGTAAGTTGCATCATATAACAATAACTGAACTCCCGAGCAGATAACTAAGAGATCTAAATGAAGCATTCTAACGCTTTTATGGGTTAAGCCCCCTTTTGTCCATAACTTAGCTTATTTTGTTATTCATGGATTTAATCAACAATGCATGGTGATAACCATACTTGGGCAAAATAAAAGGATACCTTCATGGGTAAGTTAATAGTCCAGCTCTATGGTACGCTGTCACTTAAGTATCAGATTAATTGATAATTCATTGCATAGGGTTAAAAGGTACATGTTCCTTATTGTAGCTACAGATTTGGTAGAACGTCAAGTAGTTAGTGAACTATAGCACACATCCTCCTGATATTATATCATTGATTCAAGAGATAGTGAAGGTGCCTGAGCATAACTAGTCACAAAATGATATACTCTCAAATAAAAATAAAATATTACTATAGTTTACTCGTCAAGAATACATTCCGTTAAGTATTTTTTGTTTCAAGGCTCTTAGTTTTTCTTATTTACACTTATGTAACAAGTGTTCTAGATGAAGACAAAAGAAATTCTTAGCTCCATATCAGCATGCCAAGTATCTTAAATACATTTTTAAATGTTGAAATAAAGTTGTTGATAAATACTGTGCTCAATAATATACGTTTCTTTACCCATATAGACGTAGTATGTTACTATCCATAAAGTCAATAGTTTCATACGTTTGTATACCGGAATATACAACCAGTTTTGAGATAGGAAAGAATATAGACCATGGCTGTGAAGTCTGATAACAACTATTCCATTATTTGGAAAAAATGAAAGAAAAGATAATCTTTAAGAACAATAGATATGCCACAAATGAGGAAATTATTAGAAAATTAGACTTTGTGATTTCATGCCAAAGATTAGTAAAATTTCATAGTATTCTTGAAATGTCACTTGCAAATCCTTTTGAATCATAACTGAACATGAATTTCTAGTCAGCACTATTAGTATACCGTTTTAATATTTAAATATTCTTTTAGAAAGCCTTGATAATTAGAAAAGGTTGCCAGTGTTAATAATAAGTAAGATATCGTTCATTATTTGTACTAGCTTTCATTGAATACCGAAAACAAATGTACGTACATTGGAAATAATCTAGCTAAGTTTTTGGTTGTTGAGAACTCAAGAAGATAAATGCCTAGTATGTTGAATGATACTTAAAACATTGTTTCAAACAATAAAAACAACTAAGTTATAATAGAGTTTTATCCACTCTATAGATCCTATCAAATCAGATAAAATATCCGTTTACAAGCCGGATATTCAATTTACACATAATAGCAAAATCATTGCTATGGAAGTAATTATGTTATTAGGCGAGAGAGATATTCCGCTGCGGAATATGTTCGTTACTTTATGTTGGGAAATCACTTTATAGGCTCTGTTAGTTAATTATCTGTGAAATATCAGTATATTGTGGTATTAAAGTATTTGAGGAACCTTCTAATTAAACAAAATATCCCCAAAAGAGTAAACGGGAACTATGTCGATAACTTGAACAATATATATATATACATATATAGATCCAAACTGTAGTTGCAGTTGGAAAGGGATCTTCAATCTTTTCTATATATGGTTTTCATTAAATAAAAGCTAGATTTCTACAAGTCTTAACAGCAAACACGTAGAATATCATATGGTAAGCTGTGTAATACCCAAATCACTTCTTTTACACCATGCACTACCCAAAACAAGTTGTCAAAAAAATGGATTTTTTCAAGGTTTATCATATCTTCAGGAGTTCTTTTTGTTTCTTTATTTATTAAACATAAGAGAATCTAGTTACTAGTTATTGGTATCAGTATTTCTAGATCCCAACATTACACATAATGATTTATAGTTATTAAGAGTTACATCCTTGAAATTGAATTAAGAAAATCTTACTGCGTTTTTTTAAAAGTACTTATCTCCTGTTTGGATCATATAATGAATTAGTGTCTTATGTCACGTGTAGAGCATTGCAAGTAGAAGTGTTAAAGGTCCAATGATAAATTCACAAGAATTATATTTATAACTCTGAATTTACTAAAATAGTTGAATATAATATAAGTATTATCTAGAATATAATATAAATAGAATCCAGAATATAGCTTCATATTTGATAAGAGTAAAAGTTTTCTACAGATATATATATATATATGTTTCTACCCTCATCCTTGATAATAGGCTTCATGTCGCAAATATATATTATATCTATCACGGGTTAACAACTTCGTGTTTCATATGCATTCTATGTTGCACTGTTATAAATTTTAGCAATATTCCTGTCCTATGTTAAAAGTTGAAGAACTCAAAAAATAGCTTTATAGTTTGTTCAGTGTTTTTGCTGTAGGTCAAATTAAACTTTACCAATGGCAGAATCAACGGAGTAATAATATACCTATTCACAAAACTACCATAATCAGTTCTATATAATCTTTTTTCAATTATTCTGAGCAATTCTAAACTATTCAAATATCCAATTATAATGAAATATCTATAGGAAATGCTATACTCGATTACTAAAATATCGGATTTCTTGCGTCTAGTAAACTAAAATTTTCTAGAGCAGAAATCACGCTATTGCACCACTCGTTTATTATATGACAAGCTAGTATGCTATGGAAAGTTAAGGGTTAGCTATTCTGAAAGATGAAAGCTATCTTTCTAGGTCTTTTAGTTACAGCCAATGTATTACCAAATTAAAAATTTCTTTTCAGCAACTTATCCAATAAAATTGATATTACAGTCAACTTCAATCGTAGCAACTTGATCAGCTCTTACCGATTACTCATCCTATGAAACCCAATTTCTTAAAGTAACCTGTAAAAACAACAACAGAGCCAATAAGATAACGGAGTTCAACTAAAACTCCAATAAAAAAGAAATCATTTTGCCCGAACTCGATCTATTCTTTACAGGCCGGGTATAAATTTGAACCAAAACCTAGCTTGTGCGATAGATTCCGATATGTCATGACAGTGATCTAGGATATTTTGTACATGTATTCAATTTGCCAAGAAAGAACTTATATCCAAAATATTAGTGCAATGTACCATATTGTCACAGCATTACTTAAGGAAGTTGAGTTTAGGCATTTTCATTTCATCACGATAGAAGTATGGGGATTGGCAGCTCTAAAGCCTTGTATGTATATCGTTTCGCTGTTTTGGACCCGACTCGGATTCTGACGCAATTTTGCTATGTATAAGAAATTTTCATCAAACTCAATCCTAAATAGTTATTATTGATTCAAGTATAATAATTAGTTACTTATACTCGTCATTGAAATAAGCAAGCATTCCATCCTGCTCTTACCATACGTCACTAATTGGGTAAAACAATTAAATAACAGTTAATTTCTTATAATTAAGAACTTCCAGGCCTAAAGTAGATTTAATTTTAAGCAGTGTTAAAATTAATAGTTTAACTATAAGGTATATACAAAAGTACAAACAGCAAGCAACCTCAAAGCAATTGAGTTCCAAAAGCAAGTAGCTGAATTAATTAAAGCCCAAATCGTTTGAATGTTAAAGTTAACCTACTATTTATTCACCTAGTAAAGGAAATTTCACGTTAAAAAATATTATTTTATTATAAAACTTACCTAGTTTTCATGTTTTTAAGATATGACGTTAATACTAGCTAACCGGGAGTTTACAGTAAATTGAGTCATATATTCATGGAATATGTTAAAAAGAGAATCAAACACCGTAACAAGTTTAATTATTACAAAATAGGTAGCTTTGTTTGGATATTGTATCATATAGCATTTTACTATTCGTATGAAAAATTCGTGGTCTAATGATTTTGTAAAATGAAAGATTACCGAGTATCCATTGGTCATATGATTCAGAAGAAGCACATATATTGACATTATATATAATAATATCTTTGATTAATCTTAAGAATATGAACTTTAGAGCCAATATAAACTGGATTTAACTTTCTCAGGATAAATTAATACTCACTAGAGCTCCTTTCCATGTATTATAAGGATAAGTTTCAGAATACATACTTCCGTGATATGAATTGTTTTCTTATTTGATACGTTAAATATGTGAAAAAAAATATTGTTGCTTAGTTCTATAACTTTCGTCAATGTTTACTACTTTGCCTATCGTAATTTATTCTGGTGATAATAGATATTAGCGAGTCATAGAATCTGCCCTTACGTATACTATATGACAAGATTCACCATCACAAGTATCTCAACACTCATTAAAAACTTAACATAAATTTTATTCTAATACCATAAAATATATGTCACCATATATTAGGCTATTTTTTGAGGCTACAGTTCTTATATGAAATTAGTTAAATCTATTGAGAATATCTTGTGTCTTCTCGATCTATGGTAAGAAGTTAACTCATTCAAGAACACCCAAATTCCAGTTTTATCTGTATAGTATTGGATACTCTTTTATTTTTATTTAAGATAAAAAACATTGTCGTACGTAAGCTTTTACTGATTCGATATTTCTTGTCAGGGAGATATAAAATATTTCCTAGGTACTATTATTTGATAGCCTTAATTTGCAAGCTGCTGGAGCCACGGTTTATATGTTAGTTGAAGCAACCACTTTAAACGTAAATATTTTATAATATATTATTCGAACAATAAATATGTAATCTTTAAAAAATCCAAGTGTAAAATACAGATACAAACCCTTGTCAGCATGAAAAGAATTAATTGTATAAAATATCAATAAGACGATATCAGTCAATAGCTAGAAAATTAATGTTCGTATATATATATTGAGCTCTGGAGCTCATTTATATTTAATTTCATAATTTCTTGTGCTTTTATGTAGCACTTCTATTTTATGGTGACTTTCTCATTCAATTTAATCCCTGCAATAAATTGCTATCTAAAATTAATGATATGGACCTTGTCACAATTATAATTAAACTATTTCGACAGAGCTTTCAGTTCAAATCGGTTAATCAATATTGATACAAATTAATACTTATAATGATTAACCATAACATCGACAATATTCACAAGCTATAGCTACCTTTAAATCCTCTAAAACCCTATAAATTTATGTCTTTTCGAAGTTCTTAACATAATTATTTAAATTCCAGTTTTCAGAATTTTCTGGTTGCTCTCTAGTATTTTTTAGCTTGTTTCTTGCTGTTTTATTTTATTTTATTATACTTAAGATTGTTTTGCTCTTATATTCTAAAGGCATATGATCGGCAAGTATGATAAAATCGTATATTCATTGTTGGATAACAACATATGACTATCATGTAGGGGGTTCAAATTATTTATTTTGCCAGAGAATATAAAAGAACGTGGTAACGTCATGTTTTCCAAAGTTTATTTGATAATATGAGTGTGGTATGACTTATGCTGTAGTTATTCAGATTTTGATATACTTTTATTACTTCTTGGTCGCAAGAAATCTTAAACCAAATACACGGTGTTTTGATATATTTGAAGATATTTTATCATAACAAAGTTAATTTTATTTTTTTTGCAAACAAATTTGCCAGCATAGAAGAAACATATTGAAAACTATAGATGTCAGACTATTTTTCTAAATTAAACTGTTCTCTTCAGTAATTCTGCTAAGTTTAGCTCTTATTCCAATCTATTACAAATTTGAAGCATTACATAAAATATAGAACCATAAAGCGTATTGTTTTATACTTAGCTGCTACATCACAGGCTGTTACAAAACTTAATATGTTTAGATAAGAAACAATATTTCTTATTAAATTGACTAAATTCTAAATATAATAATATCAGAGTTGAAACTCGTTTTACTACGAGGGTATTATTAATGTTATCAGATAGTTTAAAATTGAGTTTTATTTTATGGTTATCTAAGTTACAGTCAAATGCCATTAGTTGCGGTTAGTAAACAACTCCTTGGGGTTTCGCTTAGGAGACAATTTTGTACAACCATATATCCGCAAACTCGTTCTCTAACTATTTTCCATCTGGTAGGATACATTGTTTAATCCATTCAGAAATACTAAATATTTAACTGTGTATATTTTTAGTATTCGTGGAATATAACAAATAAGTTATTTTATTAGTCGCTATACGGATAATAATCCAATAAATAAATAACTTTTTAGCAGACTTGTATTTTTCAGTTTCATCGTTGAGCTTCACTAAGGATCTGGATTATCATTTTATGAGATATTATGCCAATTAAAGTCAAAATAGTGTTACTTCCCGCTATCAAACTTTCTGAAAAAAATATTAGATCAAGAAGATCATTCATTGGTGATGATGACCATTCTATTTGAAGTCTGGGTTACATATAGTAAAAATGAATCTATGCGAGAATAATTAACTATTTTTTCTTTCTTACAGGTATAAAATATTAAAAATTTATTTTCAACAATACTTTAATCATTACACCAAGAAAGAGATGTATAATTGAAGAAGTTATCACTATTTTCCAATGTATATAATAATTGTATTTGAAATGTTCAAATTTGTCAAGACTGTACTTGTTTCTTATGTATTTCAAGGTATTTTTTGTTGCAGATAACTGATATGAATGGAAACTAGAAATAATTTATCATATACTAGGTCTAAAAATTAGCTGTTTTCCCGATTTACCATCATAAACCTGGTAGATACGGCTATTTGAATACAACATTTGTTGAGAGATAATATGATGCTTAAGAAAAATTTAAACAAAACCTACTGAAGATATGCGAGCGTAAGTTTTACTAATATAACCTTTTTGCTGGTTATATTATATTTATCTTATCTTTTGGGGTGTTAGATATTACAAAATATTTTAATATTTAATTTGCTTATTAAATAAATGGAGAGATCTGTATGCATTTCCCAATCTTACTAGATTCTCTCAAAAAAATACAAACAAAATTGTACTAATTCCGTATTAATAGATTTATCAGTAAGAAAAGAATCAAAAAAGGGTGTTGGTTATCGTGATTTAGGTCCTAACTGAGGTGAACAGGGATATTGTATTTTCTGAAGTTTCTTATAAAATTAACGGAAAAGATACTTCATAAATTCCCCAAACTTTTATGCCTTGTCTTATTATAGTTTTTTCAATACCTAAAAATACCTTATCCAATATGTCATACTGTAAAAATCCTCTAAAACGGTTACTATTCGTAATGAGAAATATTTATGAAGTAACTAAAACAACAACACTAACATGCTTTGCCGAAATAACCACTGTGCGATAAAATTTTGAAAGGATATCTTTACGCACAACTGCTTTAGATAAAAATTCTTTTGAAACAGTTTTAAATATCAATATTAATCCATATAAAGTAAAAAAAATCTAAAAAAAAATTCTATAAATATGTTTCCTGAATTGTAAATTTGTTTAACGCAGCTGCCGCAGGGTAAATCACATGTTAAATGTAGTAGAATTGTATTTTGATCAACCAAAAGTACATAATTTGTTTATTTTATTGCAAATAAAAATGTTCAAGCAAACTTTTGAACAATTTTATTATCAGATTATGACAGACCACTGGATTTAGATATAGATTCATGTGGTGATGCTAATTTAATCATAAACTTACCGGCTTATATACACTCTATATCCTCTAAGTTGAAATAGTTCAATAAATACGAAGTCCAAATATAGAGCAGAAGCTACTTCTGTGCAGTGCTCCTATTTAAAAACCTAACTAAATATCTTAAATTTCAATTAATTAAATGTTAGCTGATTACACAGTAGATATCAACATATATATATATGAATAAATATGAACTGTATCAAATATTATATTTAGACTTAATAATATCTAGCTTAAAACCTTTAGTTATATCGAATCTGCCTCCTTAGATGGAGCCTATAGCTTCATAACAGCTAATTAAATGCGTTAAGACACTCTTAAGTTGCGCTCAAAAGCAGAATAAGAGTAGAATATAACCAGTGCTACAATTCAGTTGAATATATATGCGTATATAGAAAGATGACTGAGTCAGATTTTATTATGTTGATGCCTACAACAATTGAACTTTAGCACATTCCAACCAGAAAATTTTTAACAAGAAGATGGTGTATACTTTTCAGTACAGGACTCAATTTCTTGCTATCCATAGATCTCGTAGTTTCTGCCCAGGGGCTATCCGGTAGATTCCTTTCTGCGATTAATCAAGAGAATAACAAATTGGTATCATCATGAAGGAGTATTTCTTATTCAGACCAATGCTGTGTGCCGCAATTGAATTCTTTTAAATAACTTTACACACCCTATTTTTTACGAGGCATTGGGCCAGCAAGTTTAAATTTTTATTTCTCTTGACAAATATTTAAGCTGTTTAGTATCTTGTTGTTAAGTTTTCCCTTGAACTATCTACATCAAATTAAATAATTAAGAGATGAAACTCATTTACTGAAGTTAATGGAAGATCGAACAGAATTTAAATTCAAATCAAGGCACACACATGTATAGATAATCACAATAGGATCTCTCTTGTATTCTAGATCACCAATGGCCTCAGTGGGCGACAGTCGTCAAAAAGTGTATATCTTCTGCTAGATTGACATCTTTATTCACACCACAGTACTTTAGATAGAATGAAGTATATTGGTATAGTTAATCTCAAGTCATTTAATTCATAAAATCAAATAGAGTAGTCTTTACTTGAAGTGAAACCATTAGATGAACCGGGGTATAAATTATAGAGTCTTCTCAACAGTGATCATGGTTGTTGCCATTATGTCTTGGTACACAATAATGAAGATTTTTAAATTATTTGCTAAATTTCTCCACCTACCAGGCAAAGTTAGGTTATTAAACTAGGATATAGCGAGATTTGTTATAGGTAAGTGAATAATATTTCAGACGACCTCAAGGGTGGACACTCAAATAAATATGATTGGCAAACATAATGTCATCAATTATTTAGGAGAAGTTAGTCTTTATATCAAGGTAGTTACAGAAAAAAGACCAACGTTTGATTAATCCCAGATTTGTTAATATTATTCTAGATTCTAGAAAACTTTATATAATAAGAACAAGTTTTAATAATAAAAGTATCGCATAGTTGAACGTATTTTGCAAATGTTGCATATGAACCTTGGATAAGGCCGATAAGGAGGAAACTGTAAATATTCAGGTTTTCTGTGATAAGATCCATACTTCTAATTATTTTTTTTTCTAATGAGCTACTTAGTCAGATGAATATATATAATAGTGATGCAATGAGGAAGTTTTACATGATGTTTCATTACGTTCATGTCGAACCGAAGGTTTGAAAATAGTCTTATTGTTTTTAATATCATTATTTCCTATCATGTATTCCGCATAGGTTCTATTATTAGTGTAATTGTACAGCCTCTTCCTAATTCGTTTCTTGAGATGAATATGGTCTAAAGTGTTGTGTTGAAAGAATTAATAGCCACTGAGTTTTTATATTTATGATATATTGTACAAAAGTTGCACGGACTAACTCTTTCTTACTGTATGTCATAGCCTTAGGCTACAATATACCACGGGTGTTTCTCCAAAGTTTTATTTCAGTCTTGCAGCTAATGAAGAGTTGTTAGCCCCATCTTCATTTATCAAGGCATAAGAAAGAAGAAAAAGAATTCTCTATTTGTAGATTGAGACTATGTCTTATTTAAAGTTTATTATTAACAACCTATTTCGAGATATCTGGGCCTAGGTTCTGGTAAATGGCGATAGGAATGATGATGGTATATAGAATCATCTTAAGTGCTACAACCTTCTAATGATTATTTCTGCTAATTGCGCCCAAAATTTTCTGTTAATGGGTTCAAAAGAATTTTAATGGGGCTAAAAGGGGCCAGAGTCTTAATGCAGCGGTGAATCGAAGCTCAACAGTTTCATAAATACGAACCAGATTCTTAGAATGTGACCTAACCAAAAGTTCTCAATATTGTTAGGGGTTGTCAGGCCAAATTTGACTTTCAAGTTGAAGTATGTATTTAGAAAACATCTAAAGCATGAAAACAGACCAAACTTTAGAGAGTATACAAATTTTGAACTTTAACCTTAAGTGTACGTTGGAAAATGCTTTTTACCGAAAATGCCAATGTTTTAACCAAGTTTCAAGTATAGAGCCTTGACTATGAGCAAGATTGTGACATAAGGGCCTAAGTAGAGCGCTTAAAGTTGCGCTCTATGAATTGCAGAGCTTAAGAGCGGTTAATGTGTCTCATCTGATGAACCCAAAAGAGTTCACTGCAATGTAAGCCCAACGTAAGTTTTAGGTAGGGAAGTAATGGGGGAAATAAAGAAATCATGAGCAACACTGAAAAATAAGGACATTTCAGCTCTTAAGGCTATTATCTGTGCTATGGCTCCAGACTTAGTGGTCGTTGAGAGGTAGTTTGGAAAAATGAGTAATTTTCTGATTGATTGAAAGATTCTCAAAACCACTTTGGGTGAGAAATGAGGCAGGAACTAGGAGATTAATGAGGATTTTTTAGTGAAAATTTTACTTAAGCTCAATAATGGAGGAAGATGCAATAGATTGAGGAATTGAGTGGGCTACTCATTGAGATGTATCACGTTCAGAACGTCGTTTCGAGGTTTTTCAAACCTTGAAAATTTTTAATGATTAAGTGCCAAACTTTGAATTCCTAGTTGCTCAAATTGGAATATTCCTCAGTATCTCTCTTCAGTGCATGAAGATGAATAAGATTGGATGTTGAATCCTGTGGAATATTATGCCCCAAGTTACAAACTTTCATTATTAAGGAAATTATATTCAACGCTTAGAATTCTACACTTGATGTTTGTCCAGCCGAGAGTCTCCAGTCAAGAAGGCAAATCAGTATATTGGTAATGCAAACCATTATAGCCCTACTGTATTTGGTCGTAGGTAGCGGGTATTCCCCAGCAAAAACTTTCATTATCATAGTACATAAGAATTATATGATGAGGTTGTATGGTTCACATCTAGTTATACGATTACTCGTGAATCCTGGGCGAGTTTGTCTAACTGCGCTAGTTCCTTACTTCTTAGTTCTTATTATCCTATGTTAAGTAATTTACAGTATTCACTGGAAAACAATGGTGTGTGACTGGTCATTTGAACCGATTTCTGATAAGAAGGGTAAGTAATATAAACAACAAGGGAGAATCCAAGTATTTTCCAGGAATAGGAGTCAGTCCACTGGGATTCCTGGTGTCGGGTAGTAAATGCTGAGACAAGAGGTGAGATTCATAGGTGAGAATATTCTTAATACAAATTGTTGCTCATCAATAGTTTAAACCCCCCAAGAGAAAGGGATTATCATGTGTTAAATAAAATTTAAAGGAGATCACACTTCTAGATATACTCCACTTACTTTAAGTCATATTAGTGCTTTCCTTACTCTTGATGGAGTTTATATCAGTACACCATGTCTTTCTCTAGAAATATCAGAGACGAATATATCTCCTAGAAAATGTTAAGCATAGATTTCATTGATATTTGGATAGGCGAAAATATAGTTTATAACTACATGAATAAAAATACATCTGTTCAACGCCAGAAGACAATAGGAATTAGTTATACATTAGAATGAAGTTCATCTAATGACAAAACCACTAGTTCAAAATCATCAGCTTTTCAATTGGAATAACTTAAGCCAATTATTATGCTTATACTTGAGAACCCAGAGCATTGGAATCAAAATTATTTCTAAATTCGAGGGGAAGAGAGTTTGTATATATTCGAGACAAGACATTAAGTAGCGTCTCGTTATGATTAAAATTTCTCGGACCATGAATCCTGACACAAAAGTACAAAAACATCCTTCCGGTCAGGATAAATTCCAGACTAACTAGAAGTTAATGCCCTAAATTCTGGATCGTAGAACAATCTATTTCAATAAATATTGCGTAACAGCCTTAAACAGAGTTAAAATAAAACAACTAACTCTCTTTTAGTTTCACCAGGTATAAATTTAGCCAAAAACTCATAAATAAATAAATAAAGTAACAGAAAAATGAAGTCAACTTCTATGAAAATATTTGCTGCGTTTATTGATAGAAACGAAGAAGGAGATTTGATAAGTGAGAATATATTATCAAAAGAGTGTTTTGACCACTGGCTGTCCTCTCGGTCGTCTTCTGTCAAATTTCCGGTTGGTGCTTTCAAGCGAACGATTTCCTCACATCTTCGTGCTGTAGATGGTCGAGTTCCTTTTGATGCTGATGTAGAAGAAAGTTTATTAAAAGAGTACAGAAAACAAGACAAACATGGGTATAGAATTGATCCTTTTTCTTTCTTAAAAAAATCTGATTACCAACCAAAGTCTTTTCGTGGTTGTTGGGTTAGACCTTTACCATATCCTTTTGGTTATCATGAAAAACAAAAGCATAGAGTAAATCAACTTGTACTTAGAGAACAACCTCAGCCGATGAGTAGTGACCAGTTTTCAAGATTGAGCTCATTATTGAAGATGGAAGTAACAGATTTTTGTAATCTAGCTTTTGCAGCTGAAAATTCAAATAGTCCTTTCTTTGCACCTGCAATTGCATATCTCTTACCTAAAATGCAAGCAGCTTCACCGTATTTTCGTAAAAATTTTTTAGTTCCAGTTCATGAAGAACAATTTTTCAAGAAATGTTGTATATTTTCTCCTTTCTATTATATTTATAGTTCCCGTCCTGAGAGTTAAGGTGTGTCGACATACATTTAAGATATTGGAAATATGTGATGAAACAATTAAGATATTTGGAAAACTGTCTCATGTTCTTTCTTTTCATTCCACCGCAGTTCAATTTTTTGCTGGTTTTTGTTACAACTTTGATCAAGCAATGAAATATGGATATGTTTGGTCGAGAGGAATAGTAACTGTAAATGGAGAAATGTATGTTTGTAAATCTTTCAACAGAATACAGAGTGATAATTTTATGGAAACTTTTTTTCAAGTTGATTTGGATGCTCCAGTTTATGATCATCCAGCACAGAAACTTTTTCTATGAATTTAAGGTGTTTTCACTCGTCAATTAAAACTTTTTTGTTAGTTTTGAAAGCTTTTCACTTGTTTCAATATCTAGTAGTTTATATTCTTTGAAAGATATGCACTTTAAACATTATTTTCTTGTATTAGTTACTTTAAGTAACTTTTTAAGCATCAGATAACTCTTGAAGTATATACATAAACAAATGACTTGTTCCTTGGAAAAGGTTCTCTTTTATTAAAAATATTCTAATAAATTTAAAAACAACTAACTTTTGCGCGAAATAAAGTTGAATGGTTGAAGATAGCTGTATAGTAAGATTATAAGATAGAAAACAATTAAAAGTATTTTGTTTTTTCGGATGCTTTTAATCTACCTTGCCTCACTCTTCTATGTCATGTTTAACCAATAATAGAAACGGTTTCTGTAAGAATCTTCAATATTGGTTCAATAAGTTTAAATTTAACGAGCAGCTTAGAATTTCGATTTCAAGCTGCTTCATTTCTCTTTATTTTCTTTGTTTAATCTGGTAGTATAAACTATATGAAACCATTGAACACCAGTCAAACTAAATGCCTACAGTATAATAGTAAGTCCTAACAAAATAGAACTTTTTAATAAAAGTGTTCATGAACATGAACAACATATCTCGACATTTAACTTTGATTGCTTTGCAATTGACTCTCTCTTCAATTCTCAGGAAATAAGCCTTGGTCAATATCTTCCTCACAGATTCAAAGCTGATGTCTGATAATTCAACTTATGAACTATTAACTTTTTGCCAATTAGTTCATTTAGTTATTCCTCCTTTTCATAGACAATCTAATGTCTATATTTTCGTTCTACAACACTAATTTCCTTGGATGAACTTTCTTCATCTTTGGAAATAGAGTGGAATATGTCCTTTATAGTGATATTAAAAGATAGTTATTCAATTCCTTGGAAAAACCTCTCATGTAACAGATAAGTATAAGCAGTATGATAATATTGTTTTTCTTATGGATTTTGACTGGTAATCTCATTTCTTAGACTTTTTTTCAGATCCAGTAAAAGACATAGATTTTGTATCCTCAGATGGTCCAAGAAGGGAGCTAACCTTTTTCTTATGAATTTAGAAAATAATGAATAGATTTAAAATGTTTTCATAACAAGGCTAAAGATTCATAGGTTTAATTTAAATTACCAAACCAGTTCAATACCTAGATTTTAAGGTAATTGGACTCAAAGCTCTCAAAAAACTCTGAACTTAGGTCATTATCTCCAAGAACAATGCTTCAATACTGACAAACATTTACTGCAAATTTATTTGTGAATTCGTTTTTCTTGTGCATAATCTCTGAATGCACATTTGTAAGATCTTGAGCTCTTGAATCATGCCACAAATATTAAAGCCAATAAAAACTTAAAATATTTTTAGTACTCAACGTGCGGGAGGCATCTTTCCCAGGCTTATTCACTATGAGTATTAATTCTCCCAAAGGCACTAACCCGTTTTTTAGGGCAAGGTTCCGTTTCTTATTTATCTCTTGTATGTTACTTTACATAGTGTATCGTTACGAGAGATTTGAATTGTTAGTTATATTAGGTTAGATATATAATTGGTTAGGTAGATCAATATGATTGGATGAATACTATGACCATAAGAGTAATAATGAGAATCCAACGAAAAAGAAAAGGAAAGAAAGAACAAAAGTCAAGTTAAGTTTAACATTTAAGAAGGAAAGCAATTAATACAAGCACAACTGGTCAGGGAAACTAAGAAATAACGTTCACGTGATACCTTTCTATTTGACGCTACAAGATACCAAATAGATCCAATAGCAAATGTACAGGTTATATTGGGTAGAGGTAAGATTTGCATAGCCTTAGACGAGCTTTATTAAGGCACTAAGGTTACCTTGGAGATGTTTCCAATCTATTTTTGTTTACTAATCATCCTATATGGATGAAAACTCCCTTTAGCCCAGCTTAATAAACTATTGAGAAACACCTTTCAGCATGTACAATGATTTTATTCATAACTCTAACCATCAGCTCACAGCCATGAGCTTCATGAAAATATTCTATTGTAAAATATAGCTGAAAAAATAATTAATCTTGAAGATTGTTTGCCTTTGGAATTTACTCACTCCCTTGCTGTAAGCCAACAATGTTTCAAAATTTTTCTTCTATATATTCTGTTTTGATTCCGTTATGGGATATTTGGATATGTTTTTTTTGAAAATTATAACTAGGACAGGATCTAGATTAATGGCTTACACAATTAGAATTAAGCTAAAAGGAGATGTTTCGCTGCCTGATAGATTTTTCCCTAAATGTGGGCCAAAGTAGACTATAGAAGCTAGTAACCAAGGATACAAGACATGATAAGGTAATACTGTATCATAGTTGATTTTGTTTTGAGAGGAAGCACATCACGATTAATAAAGCTGTTGTATTCTTTGCTAAACCTGTTTCTTTGGTGATTAGAGGATTTATCTGGACTATTGGTCATAGACTTACAGATTTACTCATGAAAAAATACTGTGTTTTTCTTTTGCACCTGTTTAGTTAGTAGGCATTGGATTTGATTTATTCATAAGTTATCAATAAAAATTTTACCCATATTTTTCTTATTAATTACCTCTGGTAATTCTCCCACTATTCGTGTTTATTGTGGATAATAAAATGATTGCCAAGACTTAAATGGACCATACGGCTCTGGTCCAAGCGGCCAAGAATCTATACTTCATTTTGCAACGTATGAAATCCTTCGGAATACGGAGCATAAGGCCTTTTCGTATGTATCTCCATGCGGTACATAAGTCGAATATATGATCATGGATCGTTTAGGTCAAGTTTGTGTCGCCCAATCTATTATTGTAAATCAGAATAAAATCAGAATAATTTGATGATAATGAAAGTTCAAATTCTATTATTGACATTGAGAATTAAAATAACTTTCAGGTAATTATTGATAATTCTTTTCAAATCCAATGCCTAATGGGTAAAGATATTAAATATATTCTAAGTTCTTTAATGAAAAATCTTTCATTTGCTACCTTAAAATAATTCTCATTTATTTCTAAATTAACATGTCGTAGCTGCAAAAATTATAAGCTTTTTATCTTAGTCAAAAGATTAAGTAATAGGATATGCTGGTGAGCCAATTTTTCTCGATTGCAGTCTCTTTCTAAATTGAGCTTAATGTTCCTACTTCCACAATTCAAATATATTAGTTTGCTTCATGATTGAGAAATTTATTGGTATATTCTTGGCAAGGTATCCATTATTACCCAACCAGATGTCACCGATGTTCTATCATGTGTAGAGAACTTCAGTGGCAATAGCTGGGTGTTCCCATGTATATAATCACCCGGTAAATTATTGCAAGAAGTAAATGCAATATCAATATACTTTAAGCTGACATACTGATTCTACAAATCTTCAGAAATTTGCTTCTATATAAAATAATAGTTGAATCAGAGAAAATAACCATTCGTAACTTATAAACTGCAGTGCCATCTATCCAACGTTCTACTTTTTCTACTCTGAAAAAAGTAAGATGTAGCAACATTATTTTTTTTTAACATAAAGAGTTGATATCAAAGAGATGTGAATCCTTTTGCTCTTTATTCTTGATATGAAAAATAATCGCTATAGATGGTATATAACCCCTAAAACATGTATTAATCAGCATTTGTCACATATTATCGTTTTTTCAAGTAATCGACAACAACATACGGAGCTTCAAAATAGGTATATGATGATGCGACGCTAATCACTTACTAATCTTCAAATGATAACATCTTTTCTTTCAAGTCCACATACAAATTAACAAGTTTGAACAGATCAATAAATCATCACTCTATACATATTTAAATCTTTCTATCATTATAGTGGAAAAAATCCGGGCTATGTTGTTCATGAAAAAGTGAAAACAATTCGTATAATTTATTGAAGACATTTTAGGGCCAGGTTATATGTCTTTTATCTGGTAATTCACAGGCAGGCTCAAATAGATTATTGACTGTTTGTCAGCGAAAATGCCTTGTATAAGGTTTGATTGAAAAATCCCGTTATCAGTTAGTACCAATGATGAACATATTCTTTGTAGAACTGTACATAGAACTTAAGTTTAAAAGGTAGTACCAGTTATTGTTTGAATCTCTATGCTTGTCTAGCTCTTTTGAAATAGATCTAATTTGTTATAATCAATGTTTCCATCTTTTTGTATTGTTTCCTCTCTTAACTTCATTGTGTTGTCGTTGATTTATTTGAAAGTGGTTAATAATTGTTATAAAGATTAATACGTTTCCTATTTTTCATGGATAAACAAGGACTCAATTGATACTGTTTTCTAGTGCCCAGGTTGCATTGCTTGTAAACCTAGCTTTTTTGAATACGATAGAAATATAATGAAGAATAAAGCACCACATATCTCGTTACAAGTAAAGCAATGGTTTTAGGCAACAACAATACGTTCTTACTAAATAGGATTGTAATTGAATATAACTATATAGTTTCTCTCCTAAGAGAAAGAACTGTAGAAGAAGATTCTGTTTTAAGCCTGTGAGAGTAATATCTTAAAATTACAAGTTTCTTCCGTGGCTCAGTTAAATTACTGGATGGGATAATTCTTATCGAAACTATATAACCCTTCTAAGAACAGCTCAAGATCAAAGCAATCTCTAGTGCACATTTAGAATTTCAACTAAAATTAAAATATTATTATAGCCAATGAAATGTGGTTTAGTAATTCGATTATTGAAGGAATATAAGTATTGAAAATGCTCTTGATAATTTCATTAGCTAATCAAGCGTTAATTTATATATTTTGTGATTTAAAATTCTTGCGAAGGATAGATATATTCTAAATAACTTCAATATTACTATTTTTCGTAATCAAAAAATTATCAATGTCCGCAGTTTCAAATTGGTTATAATAATCCAACGAGATATTTTCATTACCGTAACTTTCAATTCGCTATTATTATTATTTTTATTGATATAGGTGTTCAGAAAGGGTCCCATCTAAAGATGACATCATATAAATTCGATACTTGATCAACCAATTTTGATTCATTGCTCAGATTTAAAAATTCTTCTTCACAATTAGAAAAATATATTCCATCTATGATTCTTTGATATAGCTGATAAGTTTCTGTAAATAATATATGGTTTAGTCTAATCAAACAGAGTAATCCTTACTCGACTTAGCAAGAATGAAAATGAAACCGGGGGAGTATGCTTAGTCAGAATCAAGGAAACAAAGTAGAGGTAAACCTATTATAGAAATTATGATGTGCTAAATTCCTGAATTCAATGACCCGTTATACATTACCACTCGGGGTGCTGATGCTATTGCTGTGTACCACGTAACAAACCAGTTCTTCAGTCTTGTAAGATTTCTTACCTATACAAGATGATGTTGTAACTGAGACAGGAAAGAATTTATATTTGATTGATGAATCGAAAAATTATTTATTCTGGAGAAACGATCCATTTATTTTATTTAGTAAATTAGCAAAGATGAAGTCAGATGATGTACTTTTTCTACAAATTCATATTTTACTTGATTTTCAAAGCTTGTATAATTATATTCATCAAACCAATACCCGTTTTTCATGATAAAGTAGTATAAATTCCTTTATAAGTGATATATAAAGGTTTATTGAACATAAGCACCATAGTGATCATTTATGGGATCTCGGTTGTTAACTATAAAATACGAGTTGCAATCGATGAGGAGTTTATATACAACTGAACAATTATCTCATCTGCTAAAATTTAAAGTATAACATCCCTTCAATTTTATTTGTTGATACTTTTATCATATGTATTAATAATAATTAAATTTAGCAAAGGGCTGTTGAACGTAAATTAGAGCTTCAAGCTAGCATTTTTAGGCGCTATTCAACGATATTCCTGCAAATTAGATTAAATAAAAAGGAGAACATTCTATATTTATAATTTGGATAAATTAATTACCAGATTCTTAAGATATTTTTCCTCTAAAACTTTGTAGAATCTATATTTTAATAGATATAGATAGGTTAAGGTAATTCCTAAATACTGATTTTATCTGATAACTAAGAATTAACGATAGCTGTAATTAGCGGAAACTGTCGAATAATTTTCTTATGTTTTATAATAGCTAAAAAATTGTTCCTGGGTTTTCTCTGAATTGTTTTATTCTAGTTACTAATTTTTAACCAAATCTTATTTTTATTTATATTTAGTGCATGGAGAGGGTATTTAATAAAATTCAAAGCTACAATATCCACATAGTTGACGGCAATCGACTGATTTAATGTGAATTCGGTTTTAAGATTGATTATGTCAGGTGGTAGTTATAATAGCAATTAAAATCAACTAGAGAGAGATTAATCCAGTTGACAACGGAATACTTCAGGTTATTTCCACTGGAAATAATAATATTTACTCTTGAGCGCTATTAACCAAGCGCGTTGTCCTCTCGCTGCTCCCAAAACTAAATGTAATCAACCGATGGTAGATGATGGCTATTTTCTAAGCTTTATTTTCTACAAAATTTTATATAGCAGATAAACTAACCAGGCTTAGAATTAAATGTTTTGAATCCATTTGTACGACATAATAAAATTTCGTGCTTAACTGCACGCGCAAAATACTCAAAAAGTGTACTTTGGGCATATTTTATGAATCTACTTATAACCTAATCATTGCTAATATATGCTCTGTATGATAGAACCATTATTTTCTGGGTAAATAAATTTTTAAAAAATATTTAAAAATTATGAGCTAACTGGATAAAAAAATAAAAAAATCTTGTTTGAATGGTACATCATAGTTAAGTTATTTTTTAGGGGTGCATTTTTTACTTCTATGAAAATAAATAAATGTAATATTTTGTAAATTCTGTCTAATTTTTCTTTTTAAAACATATTCGAATTAAACTATTACAGTGACAAGAAGAACCATATAAAACATTTGGGTATGCTCCAGTTTATTTTGACGTTTCGGAA
The DNA here is from genome assembly GCA_015227615.1 of Labyrinthula sp. Ha. Taxonomy (NCBI): domain Eukaryota; class Bigyra; order Labyrinthulida; family Labyrinthulaceae; genus Labyrinthula; species Labyrinthula sp. Ha. The sequence continues at coordinate 26,575 of JAALGZ010000028.1, read as the reverse complement.
GCCCACTATTCCAGATGATCTCGTTTTGACATACAAAAAATGTATATGTTTATATTAATGCATCCGAAAGTGCAATATTTTTACCTTTTAAAGCTCTTAGTTAGATCAAATAATCTTTTAACCTAGCAGTAGGTGTTCTATATATATAGGGGCAATTCTGAAATAGAAAACAAAAGAATCAGGGATACAGATAATAACTTGCCAGCAACAGCCACTACCGCTAATTTAAGTTTATCTTGTTTATAACTATTCAATATATATATATATTTCAAAAGAATTAGATATCAGGCCGTCCATATGGGATGACCCATATTTAAATCATTTCTTGAAGTATAGCAACAGTGGTTAATAGTTCATAGAAGAGTCTTATGTATGTTTGGAAGCTATTTTCGTGGCCAGAATTCAAATACAACTTACCAATTAAGTTCAAAATGACATTTTATTGCAATAAATAATGACCGGCTCTCTCTAAAGTCTTAAATTATGGATAATCTATATTGTCTAACTGGTTTTGGCCGTATCAATAACCTCATTGATTTGTGGCTTCTTAGCGAGACTGCTTTATCAGTTACATCGACGGAACTCTTCAATAATAGACTTTGCATATTTATACCATCTTCGTATTGACAATTTTTACATCAGCATTTATAAATGGTCAAATGATGCCATACATGGTTGCGAGATATCCACATCCTTTTGAAACCAATTATTTCATGACACTAAACCTCACAAAAGGTACCTATATCAAATTTTAACCAAATGTTTCTGATTTCACAAAAATTGTAACACTTTCTTTTGAGACTTGTTTTGCTAAATATTTATTTCTATATAGTCTATACTTTTGAATGCAGATATATTTTTTAAAGTATGGAAACTCTTAATAGTTTATAAATGTCATGTCTAGCATAAGAAATCTTGGTCCGTCTAATTAAAAGATATATTATCCTACTAGAAAGTCGACTTTCTCTGAAAATGAACTGCGAAAAGTGCTAATAAGTCAACAATTTTGTCTCTACGATCATTTTTTCTAATATTTACCACTCTTAGTGATACAGATATTGCTAGTCTCTGATACATTAATGCCAACGATAAAACTCATTTTTATGTGCTCCAATCAAACCACAGCTAAGTTAATGAAGATTTTATTACCTTCAATTGCAATATATATATTAATACAGTTGGTCTGTTAAAATTTTCTAAGTATGGAGTACCCCTGTAGTCGCGGTCCCAGCTTCAAGGGGTTTGAAAACTGTTTTAGCGAGAGTACTAGTCCCATCACCCATGTGTACAATGACATCTATTATATCTGCATCAGTTCCAATTTTAGTAGCTCATAGAAAATACTCTTGCATAACAAATAAAAGTCAAGACTATTGCTCCTAGGTCTCCCCTATATACATGTACATGTGTTTATATCGAGATTTGCTTTTACGTATATTTCTCTATTATCTGCTCTGACTATTTCCCTAAAATTATTTGAATAATATAGAAATGCTTGGATCAAATTGTCTTCGAAAAACATTAAATAGAATTTTAAACGTCATCATATGTTCAATTACTTCTTATAATCTGAGATATATCTTGTCAAACTTGTATTTTTTGTATGGAGATTTTTAGAACCAATAGGACTTTGTTAAATATCTGCTATATCAGCTCGCCATCTGCTTCTATCTGCTATAAGGTATTGGGATTTTATGTAGTACTCAAATACATCTATCTTTTTTGCATAAATATATAGGCTTACTGAGCAACATAAGGGGTAAGTTTTATTCACTTTCGGTGCCCTGTTTTGAGCAAAATCCGGATCATAAACAGCCAATAGAACCCGTAAGACTAGAATGAGTTCAACATAGAGTTCAAATTCACTCTTTTTATATAACCAAACAACAAAAACCTCAAAATTTACTTATATCTTTCCACCACAATAATAACATACCTTTTCAACCTTTTTAATATATAAGACATCCTCATTCAATCCGTCATGGACGTAACTTTATTCTGTTTCAACATATTATACTTATCTCTTGCACGACCTAATGCCTCCATGAACTTTTTTTATAATTTTTAATATTCTTGAAAGGTAGCATAAGTTAAGGGCTTTGTTTGCATCCAGACTGTGTATGATAAGATATAGTACCACCATTCTAAGGTTAAATGAACGAGTTCAGGGTATACGTGTTCTTACCAAAAATTTCCAAATCAACAAATTGTCGTAGCATCAAGAATCCATATTATAACAAACTATTCAACATTAAGAAATTATTTCGTTCTCAGAAAATTCTAGGACTTTTCCTATGATTCCTGAACCCGAATATTGAAGAGCTAAAGCGGGGTTGGAATAATATTAGGAAATAAAAACTAAATGTAAACTTTTGAAAATTTTATGTAAGTCAATCAAGATGGGGTTTTAGATGGATTTCTCAAGAAAAAACTTACTGGTTTTTAACCTAATGGAGTCCTCTTAACATAAATCTTGAAATGTCAGGACTTTCAATCTATCTCATTCAAGTATTCAAACATTTTAACTGATGGATTTGCGAGAGATTTTCTGTGATCTTTCGGTTTCAATATCATCACTTATTCTTTCTACTGACAAATAGAACTATATAATCTGTTCAATCAAGACTCTAAAAGGTAAAGTAGGAGAGTCTTCAATTGAAAGGCCTCTTCTGTTGATCAAATTATTGCAGGAGACTGCAATAACCTTATCTCTTGGTGATAGCCAAGTAACCCTTAACTCACTATTCAAACTTCGTAATCTCAGATGCTGTCGTTAAGCCCCTAAGAAATTTCTTTCCAATTATTGCGATCTCTAAGGCTGTAGGTTTTCTTCGATTTCTCTTTTAGGAAAGAAAGTGACCAGGACTTCAAATTCAACTTATTGTGACTAGGAAAGCAGGTACCTTAGTCTAATCTAGAACACACCCAAGAAAATTTCCCAACACTATCTCCATTATAAGAAGATTATCTAAGTACAAATGTCACCCAAAACCTCGAATAATTCACTGCAAGAAAGGTAGTTTAGAGTTTTTGTGCACTTTGGTATAATATGCAATCGGGTTGATCCGATTAATGGCTGATTCGGACCGATAATACAAAAAAAGATTTCAAATTAGTTCCTTTCCGAATATAAATACTTCACCTGATAATGTTTGAAATGGCTAATTCAACATGATCTTTTACGTTATTCCTTTAGCATTTTCTTGCTATCCGGTTCCTATAAAATAAAACTTCAACTAAACTTGTTTTTTTTAATTGGAATCCATTAATAATATAATCTAGCTAGCTAACTCTTTACTTAATACATTTCCTGAACTTTTCTTAGTCCTCATAAGAGAACTGCTCATATTTCAGTGATAAGCCTTAAGATATTTTAATTGAAAATGCTAATCTACGCTGTTAAGTCGTAAAAATCCGTAATTCCCCTTAAACATGTTTCAAAGACAAGTTTGATTTGGGATTCGAGTCATCACAAAGTATCCCCAAGCTATATAAGCATAACTTATATTCAATGTATCTTCGATAATATAATGTTTCTGGAAAGCTTGTAAACCAAACACTACAAATCAAGCATAAATATCATATCCTGAAAGAACAAAGAGTAATATGGAACCAAAATTCCGTTCGTTCAGAGCTTGACTGTATACATTAAATAGAATTACCGTATTGATGAAATTAGATATTTTAGTAATGGTTTTTTCATTATCCACGGGTTTTCTTAGAGTATTCTCGTGGCATATAGCTTGTGTCTATAAGTTTGAGGTATAAGAAACGGAAAGTAACAAGTTAATTTGTGGAAGCAACTAACTGACTATTAACTAGAAAGGGTACCAAGGAAATTTTGGCTATGAAAGCAAATTATTAAGCTACCGGTATCTATAAGCCAGTCGTCCCAATAATAATAGCTTGACGTATATGCAAATCCCTGCAATGACACTAAGAAAAAAGGCCTAAGTATATCGAACCTCAGCACAAGACCATCACTTACATATGTGATGAAGTAGCACTTGTGTAGATATTGATATAAGCTTTGAAAAAAAGCTTGAAATACAAATATTTTTTTTGGTTCTTCAGGCGCCAATAGTTACAGCTGTGATACTTGTAACAAGAAGAGCAACACAGATATCCGCAAATTCATATCCAAGAATAGTACCAACTACCTTGGAGCTGGAAGCAACTGAGCACAATAAATAAGATTGTAAACCACCTAAAAAACAATAGTAAGAAGATAATGTCAACCTGTTTCAAGCACTGGACTTAAACCCTAGTACAATATTGCAGCAGAAATAGTGTGATAGAGCGACGGTAAGATGTTCACATTAGAATTAGACCGATGACATGATCTGAAAGACCTGAAACATGAAGTAACACTGGTCGAAGTTGTCTTAAGCTGGGGTTAATGTGTACCTTTTTGTTTATTTATCTCTATTTCTTCTATATGTTGTTCTTATTTTCTCTGGTCAGTAAACATCGAGGGCCAGGCAATCACACAGTAGATTTTAAACAGAGTCAAGTATACTAATTCTGTGAATATGGTTATAAGACAGAGAGGTGTTTAGAGGTAAGAACTCGGTTATAACTATGTGCTAAAGGAAACTTCGTCAAGGGTCGATTTAATAATCTTCTCAAGATTTTTCCTCTTGATACTTTTAGAATATAAAATCTAAGCTAACGGGCCATATGGCCTGGAAAAAAGGTTTGCCCAAAGTGGACACGAATCCTTGAACAAAAAAAGTTTTCGTGAAACAAATGAATTCAGAAGAACTACAAGTTAAAGCTGATCCAAAGTTAATCTCTCTATTTCTTCAAGCAATTTTTAATCTTAAATACGAGAAAAAACAAAATTCTGATTCCTTTAACCTCGTACAAGTCCCCAAAGTGTCAAATGTTTTCATTAGAGGTCAAGAGAAAAACCTCTCCGAGAACAAAACTGCAGATCAACTGCTTAGTTTGAAAGAAGTAAAAAAATACTTGGATAGAAAACAAAGATCTTCAAACACTGATTTCTTTAAATACTTAGTTGAATCTTACAATAGACTAGTTGCTGAGAAAAAAAAACATGAACAAAATGCAACAAACATTACAGGACTTGAACTTAGATCTGCAATTGAACTTGCACAGATATCTCATGATTATATCCGAATTGCTGGTTCTAGAATTCTTCGAACTGATCCAACAGATTCGCCAAATATATCAGACGCTGTGGATTTTCTTTCAAGTGGAAAAGGACACGAATCACATAAATTAATCTTTGAAATTGCCGAAACAGCAACAGATGAGGAAACAAAAGAACTTGTGAACGTTGCTTCAAAATATTTAGCGCAAATGATGAGAAAAAGAGCAGATGATGTTGTTCCTTATGCGTTCGAGTACTTGCGCTGTCTTCATGTCTTGCTTTCAGTTCCACACTTTGCGAGTACATTTGGGGATTTGTTGAAGAAAGATAGTACAGCAGATTGGGGAGAAAAGAAAAGAGTTTTTGATGATAAGAATCCTTATGCGAATAGACTTCAACATCAAAGAGCAAGAGCAGATGTTTCAGAAACGTTTATGCGGATGATTAATATGATAGGAGATTTTCAAAAGGAATCTGGTTATGAGATATCAAAAGGAAGAAGAATGGAAGACGAATCTGTTTTCGGATCTTTCTTTCTTCCTTCGATTTATACGGATAAAGTTATGCAATATATGTTTCCTGAGGTTCGCAATTTAACAAAGTCAGATTATGAATCAAAAAAAATGAGAACTCTTGAAAATTTACAAGCAGTGCACACAGCACAATTTCAGATTACAAGACTGGTTTTGAAAGGTGGTGCTGAAGCGAAAACAAGTTGTTTGGATTGGTTTTCTAAGATTTTATTTTATAATGAAGAGTTGGAAAGAACGCAACCTGATCCAACCAAATCTTCAAATGTTGGGATGATGATGAACGTGACTGCAACTTTACTTCAACTTTGTAAACCCTTTCTCGATCCCGAAAAATTTGACGGAAAAATTAAGTTAATTAATGCTGAATTTGCTTGCACTTCAGATGGATCAGTAACAAGAGCATTTCCTCAAGATGTAACTAAATTAGGTAAATTAGATGAGGATGCTGAACAAGTATCAGCAAACACTGTTGAAAAAACAGAAAGTGAGTTTCATCTTGTTACTCGATGCTTTTTTTATGCTTTACGTGCTATGCATTTAGCTCCAATTGCACAGATGAGAAAGTTAAAGTCTCTTGAAAGACATTACAGTCACATGAGATCTGCTTTACCAAGGGAAATGTTTGCTCCAAATGCAGCGGAGACACCTGAGAAGAAAACCTTGTATCGAATTTTACGTGAAATTTATGCAATTGAATGCTCAGTTTTTGAACCTGATGTTATTTCAACTGCAGTAAGTTTATATGCTGGATTAGGAAGTTGGTTAATTCACCTGGCAACAGGAAAATCTATGGATGAAGTAACTCTTCCACTTCCAAAGTCTCCTAGTCCTTTTATACTTAATCTACCAGAACATGTAATCACCGATGCGACTGATTTATTCAAGGAAGTGTCCTATCATTCAGCTGGTTTATTAGGACTTGGCGATAGTCCATCTCTTAAACGCCTGACTGATTTCTTTGTCGTGTTTATGGCTTCCCCTGAATATGTTAAATCTCCTCATGTGAGAGCTGGATTTGCAGAAGCTATATTTTGTGGATTACTTCCTGATAGCGAGAAGGAAAATGAAAGAAAGTCATCTGAGGATTCCACACCTGCGGAGCAAGAATCAAGGAGTTTGATAATTGGGTGGCAGTGTTCGGAATTAATAGCTAAGAACTTAGCTCCTGCTTTGTTGTTATTGTACGGAGATGTGGAAGACACTGGGTATTATGAGTCAACAGGACATCGACATCACATTGCGCTTCTATTGAAGTTTCTTTGGAAATTTGATCGGCACAAACCTGCGTTTAGGGCATTTGCAAAAAGTTCTGAGAATAATGAGTTTTTGAAATTTGCGAATGGGATCATTAATCAGACGAATGATGGAATAGCGGGATCTCTGCAGAGATTGAGGGAGATTAAGATCTTGCTGACTGAGATGCAGTCGACTGCTGTCTGGGGTGCGTTGTCTGAAGAGGATAGGAATCAAAAACAAGAAGCTCTAGAAGAAAATGAAAGGCATATTTCAAGCACTTTATTACTTGCTAATGAGGTTACGTTTATGTTGAGGTACTTGGCTGATGATGATGTCTTTGTGGAAGCGTTTATGAACTCAAGTCTAGCAACTCGATTAGCTGGAATGCTTATTAGTGTTCTAGCAAATATATCAGGAAAACATGGTGTAGATTTCAAGATTGACAATCCTGAAAAGTATAATTTCTTTCCAAAGGAATTGCTGTGTAAAATTGTGGAAACTCTTTTGCGTTTCATTGAAAAAGGAGGTCAAGATTTTAAAAGAGCTATAGCTGAATGTGGATTCTACCAGTTTGATGTATTAGAGAGAGCTGCTGTTCATGTCCTCAGGTATGGATCCGGATACATTCTCCTTAAAGGTGGACCAAAGGAAGTACATGAGAAGTTTGAGAAATATAATAAAGAGATCCAGAATATAATGCAGGAAATGGAGCAGATGGATATTGAAAGAGGTGAAGCACCTGATGAGTTCCTGGATCCTCTTCTGTTGGAAGTAATGTCTGATCCAGTCAGACTGCCCACATCGGGCAAAGTTATTGACCGGCAAGTTATCTTGCAGCACTTGCTGAATGATAAAACAGATCCCTTTAATAGGATGGCATTGGATGAGTCAATGTTGGAACCATTACCAGAACTTAAGGCGCGCATAGAGAAGTGGAAGCGAGGGGAATAATGATGTTCTGTATAGGTCTACAAATCTTGATATTGTTAAGCTTTGGTTTCTTTTCTCGGTTTGTTTTCTTCCTTTTTGTTCACCTGAGATTTGTCAATTCCATTGAAACATTCTATCTTTTTTTGAGAATATTCCCTTTTTTGCAAGCTTCTCTTCAACTATCTGTTCTTTCGTCTTTTCTTCTTTCTTTTTCTCCATTCTTCAATGCACTTTCGTGGAGATTAAATATTTCACATTAATAACTTGCTAATAATATTAAACTATACATTATCTATCCTAGATATTCCATTATTTGATTGGCTGGGTTTTTGGAACCAGTAAATGATTGGCTCAATATATAGCTAATAGCTATTAATAGCCGTTGAAAAGAATAGAAAAGCATCTACAATAAATTATGGGAAGGAAAAAATTCATAGATAAAAAGAAAGCGCATCACTTCAAGTTGATGCATAGGTCAAGACAAGATCCACTTTATCATGTTCCAGAGAGTGAAGGAGGAAGTAAGTTTGTGCTTGAACCTGCTGATGAAAAAACATATATGGCTATGGCTGAGGGCAGATCGAATCTTTTGGAAGTTATAGAGGCACATGAGGCGAAACAGGAACAAACGTTTGAGAAAAAATTGGATGAAGTGGATGAGCTTGGGTTTCCTATAGATGGCTACGATTATCACCAACATCTAGCTGAAATGTCAAACCAAGGGGTGTTTGTCAGTCGTTCTGGAGAAGTAGTGAAGTCTGGGTTGGATGAAACAATCAAACAATCCGGTGTTTTGGCTTCTGCAGATGATAAATTGGAAGCGATTCTTCAGAATGTAGTTGTTGATGGCGATCATTTCGATGAGGATGTTAAGAAGTTGTTGGATGAGGAATTGTTTGGTGACGGAGCTAAAACAGAGAGTTTAAAGGGGGAAGAGTTGTTTGATAAACTAAATCCTGATCCTGAGAAGCTATTAGATGATGATTTTGTGCAAAAATTAGTTGAAAAAGAGAAACAAGAACCAGACGCAGAATTCGATTTCGAAAGTCATATGAAGAAATTAATGGAAGAAGCAGATTGCGAAGAGGAAGTTGAAATAGATGAAATCTGTGATGTGCAAGAGAAGAGTGAACTAGATGAGATCTTCGAGAACTTCATGGAAGAAGAATATAATTCCGAGCAAGAAGAAGAGCACATAGAGGAACTTTATAAAGGGGTAGACGCCATAGATTTAAACACTGATTCAAAGCAGTTAGATCAAATTCTAGACATAGACAACCTTCAGATGAAACTGGCAGAAAAGGGATTAGCAGGTCCTAAGTCAACCGTTCTACAACAAAATACGTTCAAGCAGGCCAAGCGAAGGGTAAAAGATGTTGCTTTGGAAGCTGTTCAGAGAGAGGAAGGCAAAGAGGAAGAGAATTTAGATGAAATGGATGTTCTTTCTGTTGTCAAAAGCTTTGCTGCTCCTTGTTACAAGTTCAGAGATCCAAATGCAAGAGTTCATGATTGTCAGACTATATTATCAACATACTCGACAACCTCTAATCTACCTTCGGTTATTTCCATGAACAGAAGAAGAAAGGAAAAAGTCAAGGCCATTAATGCCCTGATAGAAGCTGAGGAGGAGGTTGTGAATATCCCTGAAGTGATAATTGAGAAAAGAGAAAAAGGTGAGAGTAAGGAAGAAAAGAAAGCGCGGAAACAGCGAGTTAAAGAACTAAAGAAACTCAGAAGAGAAGAAAAAAAGATGAAAAAAGTTATGTTCAAGGAAGAAAAGCGGAACCATGTATACCAGAAAATCAAGCGAAAGGAAGCTGCCGTGCCTCCAGATGGCGTAAGCACCTTTCGGATTGGATGAAGTTAAGAGTCAACCTTTGGAAGTAGAAGAAAACCTCGTAAGAAGTAAAAAGTCAACAATAGGAAATTAGTAAGAGATCAATCTGGAAAAGGAATAGTAGATCAAAGATATAGGATGCAATTAACTTACGACGAAATTCTCTGTCGTGCTAAATTACTAAATCTAACTAGCATCCCACGCTTCGTGAAACTAATCACAATCTCCCACATTTTTTTCCATAGAGCAGCCATAATCTAAATTGAATAATTCCCCGTCTGGACATCTGCAATAGTGTCTGTTGTCGGGTTTCTCGAAACAGTTATCAACCTTTCCTGGAACAATAACGCCATCAACTTCGTCACACTTTTGCAAAGTATATTCATCCAAACAATATCTATAATCAGAACTTTCTGCAGAATAACATAAATTTTCTCCAGTTGTACTTTCTTCTGTCGGAGCTTTTGATGGAGAATCTGATGGGAAAAAAGTAGGTGTAGCCGTTGGAGAAAAAGTAGGTTTAGTTGAAGGAAAGTTAGTTGATAGATATGATGGAGAAGAAGAAGGTGTTTTAGTGCTAAGATAAGTTGGTGCTGAAATTGGAGAAGTTGTTGGTGTTTCTGGGTTCGTAATTTGTGAAGTTTGGTTTGAAGAAGAAGTTAGGAGGAAATAAATAAGAAAGCAAGCGCTTATGATAAGAATGAAAGGGATAAATAAAAGAAACATAATAAATTTTTTGTTTTTCTTTTTTTCCTTATTATTTTTTTCAAGAGTAAGTTGATTGAAAAGGTTGACAGATTTTCTTTTTCCGGTTTGGAGTTTCTCGTCGTTTTCAATAGACTTTATCATAGTCATAAAAGGTGTAACACTTTCTAATTCACTATTATCATCCATTATGAATTTATACTTTGTTCCTTTTCCATCTTTGATATCAATTTCATCTGATGGAGTGTCTTCTAGTTTATCTAATAGATTTGTGTCTTTATTTTCTTTCATTTAATATGTCTTATTCGTACTTGTGCCATAGCATAACAACTTTGGTTTATTGTACTGTTTCCTTCTTACTTGGAACTAATATTCTAAGTTACAGTTTAAGGGATTCATTGTCTTCATAGTTAAAAATGATTATCAACACACTAATACATCTTCATTGAGGAAGAAGTAGCCTGTTCTTTTGGTATAAAACCAGATTTTGTATAAAATTACTTAATTTGCAATCAACAGTACGTTAAGATATGTTATTTCCTCAAGAGCATATAAAAGTAAAAAAAAGAAAACACAAAAGTTGCTGTTATTATTTATTTGTAGATATATCCCACCAGAGAATTCATCAAAAGTCGTACTTTTGGTAAAAAACTTATCAGAAGATGCTCTAGAGTAAGTACCACTGCATCACTCGATAACCAATTGCGGTATGAAAAATTCGGAGCTTCAACGCGCTGGGTGAGCGACACTGTTGACAAAGCCTGATTATTGTGGGCGACATCCTAGGATATAGATAGGAACGAAAAGCAGTTAGTTTCAAAAATAGATATTCTAATCTTGGACTTGTATATACTCTACGTATCCTCTTTATGGATGTTCATTTTAAACATTTTAAATAAATACGAAACTGCTACTCCTTACAGAGGCCAAACTCTTAATTCTTTAGGAACCTGTTCAAACTCTATGAAGTATTATCTTTCTTCATTAAGAAAGAAAACTAAACTTTGGTATGAGAACAATAAGAAAAGGGTGTTTCAGATGTAAGGAGATGTTATATAAGGCGACTATTCTTGTAGTTAATTGTTTAAATATGAGTTAAAACAATTGAAATAACCTTGTGAACAATAACAGCGCACGTTATTAACATGGGATAATTTCTTCTCTTTTCCATATCACAGGAGAAAAACCGAGAGCAGATGTTATCTGGTGTGCAGTGTGCATCTGCTTGCCCGCCATAATCTTAGAAGCATGTATCCCTTATGATAAAAGTCACCAATGATCATTCGCTACTTGTATTGATTAAGCTTTTCAGCGAAAGATTTTTATTTTCAATTCACACGATGTAACACTGATTTTGGCATGATTAATAATGTAGAGCTGGGGCATGGAACCCTGAGTCAGATACCTAAGATTTTTCTTTGTTTCTTCACTGTGGTGAGATCTTCATAAACTTGTGAAGCGGCTAGGAATAGGATTGGATTTATTGATTATTTGCCAATAAAAACTTTCCTCATATCCTTCTTATTTCTTTATTATGATAATTTTCAAATCATTGTGACTGATTATTGATAATTAGTTGATAATGAGAAGAAAATCAGAACCATTTGATAAATGCTAAAATCCCTTTCCTTTTTTGTTAACTAGAATAAATACAATTGTCAATAAATTTTCGATAGTTTTTAGCAAGTCCGATGCCTACTTCTTGATGCACAAGGAAATCGTAGTGACTAGCCGGAGCTTTTACCTCCACGGAGGCAAGTTCTCGCAGATTAATGATGTTGACTTTTGCAGAAGCAAGACCTGGCACAGAGTCCAATGTTGCGTGGCACATTTCTTCATAGCACACTAAATACTTACAACCTGAATATAAGATCTTTTATTTCTACAACAGAAGCTAATGATATCAATATTCGGGAACACGCGCTTTTGCTACTCTGGTCTTACAGGTGGAGTGGCTATGTAGCTAGCGTTATGATAATCAAAGATATGGAGATGAATATAATTTTAGGCATGTCCAGAATAAATGAGACTAATAGCCATTTTGTTAAGAATTAGTGGAAAATTACTAGAGATACTATTGTACCTGTATATACATGATGCACAGGAGATGGTAACATGTGCGACTCTAAGGGGCACAGCAGTAGAACTAGCTGGTTATCCATAGGAGAATGTTATATTCGCCTTACAAAGCTCAGGTGACACATTCCTGCCTGGGTACAGGATACCCATGTTGATGATATTGAAATAAGTGAACTTTTGGAATTATAAGAAGTGGACATAAAAACCATGTACAATCGGCTGAAACCGAATCTAAAACTAGAAATATCCAACATAAAATACAATAACGTATCACACAACATCATTAGCAAAGTTCCTTTCGCAGCAGATGGAAAGGGAGCAGCATCATTTGAAGAAATCTTCGGTTCAATCAGCAATGACAAGGTCGTTTTAACATTATTGTGGTCACAGCAGGACTGAACTTAAGGATTGTACAAGTAGAGATAGCCAACTTTTTCTTTAACAAGGATTTTTTGCTGTTTGGGACGCACTCTCACCTGGCAAGTTGTTACATACTTCTTCTGGATTGTTCATATGAAAAAAATTGATGTTTAAAGTCATTACGTGGTGAAAGTTGAGGTATGACATTAAATTTTAAACAATATTCTCTGTTTCTATGTCACACATCTACGTTTTGAAGACAATGCTAAGTAGGGAAAAATCTTTTGGTTATTAATGAGTTTTTCTGATAATTGTTAGTTTGGTTATGATTTCGTTTCAATGTCTTAACTGGTACCAAACCAGACCTTAATAACTAATACTCAAAAATACAAGAAAAACTTTCATTGATAAATATAGAGTGTATTTCACTTTCTAAGTACTACAACAACTATTTATATTTAGATACCCTTGAGTCATACAAGAGCTTTAAGGCAGCAGGATGCAGCAGATACAAAGACTTCGATCCGGTAAATCTATTGGTTGAAACCAATGAGAAAGAGATGAATACTTGTTTTTTCTATCTGTAGTGCTGCTCTCCTACATAATACATTCATGATACGCTAGTTGCGATCTTCGTTCAAGTACATAATCATACAAATTATGGCGTTACGGCAATACTCAATTTCCATGTACTACTAATTTGATTTTGCTCAAAACGGCCTGTACCCAAATTTAAGGACACTATATATCAAACTCACCTTAATATTAGCCTAGAACGAGTCAAAAATTATTCCTAGCTTTTTTCTTTTCTTTTAAGCCAAAGCTCTGATACCATGAAGACAAATTCATCCGCTTAGCATGAAATATAGGTTTTAATTTTTTCTCATAAGTTCCGTAACTATTCATCCCAGCTCGTGCTGCATCCTTTGCAAGTTTATTCAAATCAACCTTCTTCGAAACAAATTCTTCAATAGTCTTAAATTCTTTTTCAATTCTTTTAAAAACTTGCTTCTTCATCTGTTCTTTATCCGATTTCACCGCTGAGTACGTGATTTCATTATTCTTATAAATTATTGGATAAAGATTTTTCAAGAAAATATTTTTCCCTTGAATAAACTTTGTAAATTCTGCTTCATGAGTATTCAAAAACAAAACTGATCTTCCTTTGGATTTATTTCTTGCTGTTCTTCCAACTCGATGAACATAATCTGAAACTTCTGAAGCTGCTCGATAATTCACAACATAATCAACCTTTTTAAAATCCAACCCTCTTGCAGCAACATCAGTACAAATTAAAATTCTTGAAACATTATGTTCAAATTTATCAGAATTAAACTTAAAATATGTTTCCTTTCTTTCTTTTTGTGCTATTGATCCGTGAAGCTTAAAACTAGAAAAAGACTTGTCTAAAAATCCAGTAAGAAAAGAAAGAAGAAATTCTACTTCAACTCTAGTTGAAACAAATAATAATATCTTTTGTTTTTCTTTTTGTATGAAATTTAAAAAGAATATCAGATGAACTAATCTATATTTTGTTTCTGTTATAAGAGAATATTGCTCTAAACCTTCAGGTAAAACAAACTTTTTTTCAACACTTGAAATTTCTATTTTTATTGGATTTCTCAAATAACTTTGAATCAATAAATTAATAGTTTCATTTAATGTTGCAGAAACAAAAATCATTTGACAGTTTTTAAAAATTTCTCTATCTCTTTCAATAGCAACTTCATCCAGCTTCAAAATTCCAATTTCTTCTTCTTTCTTCTTATAAAATATTTCTTCTTCTGAATTTTCATTCCCTTTGTATATAAAAGTTTTAAAATATTTTTCTATTTCTGTTAATACTTCACTTATTTGAACACCAAAAGATTTATCACATAAACGATCTGCTTCATCTAGAACAATAAATCTTAAAGTTTCAACTTTTATTTGTTTTCTTAAACTAATTGTATTTTGAAAATGATCTAAAAATCTTTTTGGTGTTGAAATAATAAAATTAGCACCTCTTCTTAATCTTTCTTTTTCTGATTTTCTATTTTCACCTCCTGATAAAAGAACAGAAACTAAAAAATTAAACCCTAAAAGTAAATTATTTAAGACTTCATGAATTTGTTGACATAATTCTCTTGTAGGAGAAAATATTAAACAAAATATTCCACTTTTCCTATTGATTAAATTTGATATTTTATCTTCTGAGAGTTTGTGAAATTTTGGTGTCAGGAGGAGATCAATAATTGGTAAAAGAAAAGCAAGAGTTTTTCCCGAACCTGTTTTTGATTTTAAGAGAATATCTCGTTGAGAAAGAATTGGAGGAATAGATTTAAGTTGAACTTGAGTTGGAGTATTTATTTCGAAACGTTTTGAAAGATGGCGAACTAATTTTGAATTTAGATTAAGAGACTCAAAAGTTTCGGAAGGATTTATTAAGTCCTTTGATTCTTCTTTTTTTTTATCAAAAAATTTAGGTTGTATTTTAGGTGGAGTTTTAGTATCATTGCTTGTTTCTTCCGTCTCTGTCTTCTTAATTTTTTTTGTTTTAACTTCAATAGCGACAGGTTCGGTTGTTTTTCGCTTTTGTATCAAGATGGTAGATGGATTGTTATGTTTTATAGTTTCACTTCTTACATCTAATACTTTTGAATCATTGGTACTTGGTGTCCTGGGTGGCCTGTTCGAGGATATAGGAGGTATCTCTTTTTGTGGTGCTTTTCTTTTCTTGATGTTAAAGAACATTTGGGTGAGCCAGAGTAATGCCACAACATGATAATTTGGATAATTATATACTTGAACCAAGATCATGAGAGTATCACCGATACAGCATGTTGGAGAGCGGCACTTTTGAAAGGTTCTTAGAAACTAGTACACAACACAATATGGTAAATCATAAAGAATAAGATTTTAGAACTCTTGTTGTCCAAAAATTCCAAGTTTTAACATAAAGAAATGAAAGTCAGACTCTGCGAAACCGGCACGATCGGAAATAGAATGTAAACAGAAGATGTTAATTTGGTCATTTTTCTATTAGCCAGAGAATGAAGCGACGTACCGCCATTGGCATGTTGTGCATTCAAAACTGTTTTTTGTAACCTTAAGATATATTTAGAACTAACGAATTTGCCGAGTATTAGCACATGAGTCGAAGAGAAACCGCTCGAACAACCGATTGCACAAATAACATAGACCCTTTTTGAATAGATGAGGGGCATTTCTGTTACACTAAGCTAACTTTCTTTGCAACCCATTTACACTTATTTTGAATTTTCACTCTACCGCTAATAAACTATTATGAGTCGGAAATATCTATACTTGTCTACCGTAACCATCTGGCACTTTAGCAATTGTTGTCTTGCCAAATTGGGAGCAATATGATTGGTTAATGATGAATATGTTGAATTTAAGAGTTAATTGGGGCCGAGTTCTAGCCTACATGCTCGCACAAGTCCTACAGTGTTACTCTATTTATTGGAATCTCCTCTGTATATTTGAACTGTGGAACTAGCTTCTATCACTATGCAAATAGGATTTTTTGACTCCGGAGTCAAAAACCCAGGTAGAGTGATTGGTTGGGTATTAGTTTTTTTTCCCGCGTGTAATTTACACGCGGCAATCCATTGGCCCAATTTTAGATTGGCCGAAATCGCCATATCGAAACGTCAAACCCAACAAAATAATATAACCAAGAAAACGACCAAAGGCCTGTTACCTCTAAAGGGTATATTTATAAAGACCGGGGAAGTCATGAGAGACCTATCACTCACAAAGCGAAAGATTACATTTATTTTATTAATTTTTAGGTTCGTTTGGTTTTATATATGAAAGAAAGTAGGTCACAAAAAGGGGGGGGGATTAGCTGAAGTTGGGCAGGAAGTGTAGGGCTTAGATCAAGAAAAAGAAAAGGAGAGCAAAAACAAAGATCGCTTTGAAAATGAGAGGGAAAATGGAAAGGAAAACAAAATTTATATAAAAACAAAGATCGCTTTGAAAATGAGAGGGAAAATGGAAAAGCAAAGAACAAAAAGGAGGTTAATGTAGGTTCAAGCTGAAGTGTTTCGTATAGAGCTAAAGTCTTTAATTTTGGATAAAAACACTTAAGTTTAACAATTTCATTTATTAGTTCAACACAAATCTAAATCCTCTGAATTTCAGTCTTCAAAATTAATTGTCTTAAATTTGTAATTTAGTTAGTTCAAATATCTATTTATTAACGTGCACACATATTTTAAAGTTTCTGTATTCAACCTCTGGAAAAAGATTTAAATCCATCCTCATTTTCATGGAGGGCCGAGTGGGGAAGGAGGGCCGAGTCATGGGGCCATTTTTAAAGACGCGGGGAGCATGAAAATCTCTCCGCTACGCAAGGGTAATGCAAATTTACATTTTAATGTTTTTTAATTCTTAATATTTATTTTCTATCTTCTAGTACACTTCAATTTGTTCCCAGCCCCCTTTATATTTCGTCAAAGTATAAAAAAATGGAATTATATCTAAAAAAATAAGTTAATCCTTGAATTTATATTTACAAAAAAATAGAAACAAAAGAACAATTGCTAAAATAGCGATACAATATTTTTCTGATGTTTAAAATACTTAAGTTTAAAATTTTAATTTCTAAAGTAAAAATACTTATGTCCTTTTGAACCACTTGAAGCAACCGTTTGAAACCGTTGAAACGTGCAAACACATCTAGTTTTCTGTAACAACTTAAAAATGTACTTATATCTCTAGCTCTCTTGTTTTTGGAGCGTTTTCTAGGTCCTTTTCGCCTTCAAGTAGGTTCTCAATACCGTTCTCAATTTTTTGCAGTTTTTCCTTTTTTTGTTTTTTCTGATTTTGGATCAAATGGCCCACCTTTCCCCTCCGCTACCTCCAAACTTTCGTAAAGTATGACATTTAGCTATATGGCCCAAATTTCAAATCCAGAAATCACAAATGTCATTAGTTAGTTAGTTATTTAAGGATTAAATGGGCCTACTGGCCTAACCTTCTACGAGCCAGGTACTTACTACGCTCTTAACCTACTGAGAGTCATTTCCTATTATCTATATTCTGCTTGTAGCTGTCTTTACCTTATCCTGTTCTCTCTGGTTCTTTTTAGTCAGTTTCCAGGATGCCTAATTTCATTCGTCTATGATTGTATTACTTTAGATTGCGGTATTCTTAATTTCCTAAAATTGCAATCTTAAATCAAACCAAATTGAAAAAGATTGAAGTTGTCTCAAGCCAAGTTGGAGGAGCTCTAAGAAGACGACGGGGGAACGGGAAAGATGCTTTTGAAGGATGTATTGAGGTGTATGGAGGGTTGCTGAACAAGTTTTCAAGTGGCTATTGCTGATTTTGAGTAGAAGGTAGTGAAGTAGAATTTCTGGGTCATTCTGCTTCATCGGGTTCCGGCTGAGGTCAATCCAGGGTCGTGGGAGGCAAATTTCTGATGTCTGTGGTTATTAGAGGTCCAGTGGGGCATATTATGAAGGTTCCAGTGGGTTTCAGGTTCAGGATGTGGATGTTGGTTATTTTTGTGCTTGGGTTGGGATGGAGTTAGGGAGGTTAGGAGGTCCATTCTGGCTGTATTCTGGGGGAGAGGGAGCTGTGTTCCACTGCTTGTTGGGGTTGTAATATATTTTAGGTGCAGTTGTTGTTTTCAGTCGTGTTATTTGTGCATTGAGTGTTCCAGAAAGTTCAGGTTTCCTGTTATGTGGATGATCCAGAGAGTCCATGGAGTTCTTGCACATAAGTTAAGGGGTTGATGTTAGCGGGTGCAGTTCCACGGTATCTTGCTGCTTGTTCCAGATAGTTTTCTCTGCTTGTTGCTCTTGATCCTGTGCCCGGTACGTTATAAGTTCTTCTTAGACGTATTGGTTGGGGTGGTCCGTGGCTTGATGGATCCTGGATGGGCGGCACAGGATCGATATCTTCTTCTTCTTCTAGTCCAAGTTTTCGACATGCTTCAGTGGGGGATATATATTTTGGATCTTTCGGTTCTAGATGATTGTTTATTCCAGCTTCTCGAAGAATATGAACTTGTCTGTCAGCTGTTGCATCATTTGCATCTACATATTTTCTTCTCTGTTCAATTAGTAACTTTTGGATGTCCAAGTCACCTTCGCAGAACCTGTATTCTTGGATTGGCACGTTCTTCAAGATGGAGTTTATTTTCCTTGTCAAGAAGTTTAACTTATTTTTTACATCATTGTTTAGGGGCCAGTTGCCGAGGTTGTATATTCTAGGGGCTAAGACCATGCTGCGTGCTAGTTGTCTCTTCACTTTTCTGGTCAGAGTGTTGCAGGAGAGTATGTCCCTGTATTTAGTAAGTCTTGCTTCACATTTGTCCAGGTTGGACAGCACATGTTCTTGTGCTATTCCAGAGGAGTTAAAGACCGCGCCTAAATACTTCATTTCCTTTACTGGCTGGACTTCTTCTCCTAGAACTGATATTGGTTCAGCAACTTATTGCAACATCTTCTGGACTATATATTTGGTGTCTTTGACAGTTAATGTTCCTGCTCTTTTTCGATTTAAAGTTCCGTCGCAGAAACGGCTTTTAAGGTGTGCCTTTAGTGACTTCTCTCGATGGAAGTATCTTTGGCACTTTTTACAGAAGAAGTTAGTAAGGAGTTTATTTATAGTTTTATCTGGCATTTGTCCTGTCAAAGAATATCCTTCGTCTGTTAGTAGTATTTTTGTCTTACTCAAGTCTATTCTTAGGCCTGAGAGGGATTCCAGTTTGTAAAGTTGTTCGATGTAGAAACTTATTTGGTTCTTGTCTTCACAAAGTGCAACCAAGTCATCCGCAAAAGCTAGGTAGTTAAATATGTTTCCTACTATTTCTACGTTTGCCAAGGTACTTTTATCTATCCTTTTTATTATAGAATTTAGCACCAATATAAACATAGCTGGAGAGAGTGAGTCTCTTTGAAGTACCCCTCTTCTCAAATGTACTGTTTTGGACATATGTTTCCCTTCTGAGACTTTGACTGTAGCATTTTTATATAGAACACGAATGATTTTCCTGAGATTCCTAGGCACTCCATGCTCCTTCAACGATAATTGTATGAAGTCATGGTTGACTGAGTCAAAAGCCTTTTGGAAGTCAATGAAGAGAAGTTTCAGTTTTGTGTTCTGCAGCAGTTTTTCCTTCACAATGTTATTTAGGATTTCAATCTTGTTTATTGTGGAGTGCCCTGACCTGAAACCATCTTGATAGGAAGGTAGTTTGTTGATAATTGGTTGAAGTCGGTTGTGGATTATCTTCGTTGTCAGTTTGAAA
The DNA here is from genome assembly GCA_015227615.1 of Labyrinthula sp. Ha. Classification (NCBI taxonomy): domain Eukaryota; class Bigyra; order Labyrinthulida; family Labyrinthulaceae; genus Labyrinthula; species Labyrinthula sp. Ha. The sequence continues at coordinate 6,515 of JAALGZ010000028.1, read as the reverse complement.
GCTGTGTTCAAGAGTGCTATGGGCCTGTATGATCCTGGTGAATTCTTTTCTCCTTTTTGCTTGTAGATATGAATGATTTTCCCAAGGCAGAACTGCCTCTTCATTCTCTGGCTTAATGATGTTTTCCTGAAGAGTTCTTGGATTTCTCATAGTAGAATATTTTGAACGGCTGATGATGCTTTCAACACTTCGTTGTTGATGCAATCAATACCTGTGGCTCGATTATTCTTTAGTTGTCTTATGCATACCATGATTTCATCCATTATCGGAGGATTTGAGTTTATGTGTTCTTCTGGAGCCGGTTCATATATTGGTCTACAGTAATGCACCCTTTCTTGTTGGGTCTAGTGTATTTTTGGTATTGGTGGGAGTTGCTGACTGGCTATATAGTCACTGAGTATTTTCAACCTTTGGCACGTATCTACTTTATTTCCTTTGTCATCTTTAGTGATCCAGGCATAGGTTTTGGCTGTAGTCTTTACTAGATTCAGCAGTGAGTATGCTTCTCTTGTGCGGTTTTGCTCAAACAGGAGCTGTATTTTGCTAGCAGTTTCCATGTACCAGTTCCTTTTGTCTTTCTTTGCACTTCTTTTTACTGCTTTGGTGAGCTCCTTCCTTTCTCCCACTGTGGACGTATCCCAGAGTGAGTTCTTCCTTCGTAGCAGTTCTCATGTTTGATCAGATGTTTCTTGTTATACCGTGTTCTTGCTCTGCTCAGGTACAAGATCTTTAACCAACTTTGGAACAATCTGCGTCAAGGCTTCGTAATCTCTTTCTTCCTCTTTTAAGTTTAGGAGCTCCGGAGTAATCTTGTGGTCTAGCTGTTGTGCAAGTTGTTTGTTCGAGAGAAGCTAGGAGAGGTCTTTCCGGGGCGTTTTTTCCCATCTTTTCTTGCCTCTTTGGAATTTTCTCAGCTCCACCATAATAGCAACGTGATCAAACTTCTCTTTCTGCCAGATCCAGTTACTGATGTCTCGTCTTGGTTTGAACAGGTAAATCCTTTCTGGTATATTGGTGATGAAGAAGTCAATTTCCGATATCTTCGTATTATCATATCGGGAATAGAATGTTCCGTGTTTTTTCGCTCCCTTCTTCCCAGTTACATGTCTGTGATTAACAATTGAGTACCCTTTAAGTTTTAACCAATCCACAGCAGCTTTCCATTCGCGTTGCTTCTTCTTGAGAACCCCAGCTTTCCTTCTTTCTTTAACGTCGTTCTACTTACTTGAGCGTTGAAGTCTCCACCTAAAAGTAACGTCCTTCTCTTGTTCAAATTCCTTGTCAATCCGCTCAATTCTTTCAGGAAATCTCTGTAGGCTTCCCTGCCCAGTCCACAGTGTGGAGAGTAGCAGTTCACCAAGCTAATCTTTTTCTTGCCTGTACCTTGGAGAACTACTTTCAGGATCCTGTCGCTAGTACTTTGAAACGAAGAGACGTTGCAAGCAAGTTCTTCGGCCAAGTAGGTCGCTATGCCTGCAGCTCCGGTAGGCGGTTTTGAGAAAAACCACTTACCTTTGCTGCAGCTGACTTTCGCCGTTTCTTTCAGCGTCTTGTACCCATTTACGTGCAACTCTTGCAACATCAAAATTGACAGTTGCTGCGTTTTCTCTTCTAAAAGGTTAAGTTTTGTTGTAGTAAGACCACCTACGTTCACTGAGACTACAAGTAGTCTCTGTTCGCGTTAGCTCGCACACTCTAGGCCCTCCGTGGAGGTCGAAGTCAAGCAGCTCCGTTGAGGCAAGGGCATTTAACTGTTTTTCTTGCTTCGTGCCCAGAATTTACAAATGTCATTAATGCCTTAATTTCACCAATGCCATAAGTGGACACTCTCAAAAAAATTAAACCAATCACATGTCGAGTGTAAATTACACGCGTGTAAAAAAAGTGGATTCCGTGATTGGTTCCTTCATTTCCCCAAAATATTATCCAAAACCACAAACCAGTACCCCCATTCAAAAAAAAATAATTCAATACAATTAATACACCTAGGGCCAAGTTCTAGGCAAAAGAAAAGTACAGGATCGTGGATATAATCAACAAGAAAAAAACTTAATATTAGCAAAAGTTGGTACATGGATTGATGTTATTATTTTGAATAAAAATATTTCGTTTGTGCTGTCAGTGTTGTATATAATCTGTGAAAAACTGTTGAATTAAGGCTTTTCTCTTTATTCTCTTTTGCTCTAGATTTTCTTTTTGTTGGTGGTTGAAAATTAGATTTAGATTCCTCCGATAATTCTTGTACTAGCCCAAAGGCATCATTTGAATTTTGCCTTATAGGAACACGCATATTTGTATCGTCACAAAGGTCTCTTCCAACCCTTCGTATGGGTGCGTGGTGTTAACTTGAAACTTCCTTAGTTTATATTTCTGTTGGTCCTAACTTTTAGCTATGTGCCGTCGTAGATGGTGCCGTCATTACGGTCTATTACTAACTATATCTGTTTATACTATTTATCATGCACTTATGTACCTAACTAAATACGTGGCTGCTTCGCATAGTGCTATGCACTCAAGGAGAAGGGACGCCTACTTAGCCTCAGGCTCTTTAGGTGCATATTTCTTGTTTACTCCTGATATTTATACCTTAGACTCAGTTCCGTGCCCGTCTTCTAGTTCTGACCTGCCGCGATTGTTCAATAATCCTTTAAAAAGTGAAAAGTCTTAATACCTCCACATTGCAATTAGATATTTTTATTCAAATACTCAACCTATTCTCTACCACACACTTTTGTTAGATGATGGCAAGAGCTATTGTGATTCTTCCAAGTTGAACAGCTACATTTGGGTGGATATTCTTCATTTTCAACCACAATTTCTGTATGAAACAGTCTCCTAATCCTTCTAGTTGGATCAGCTATTTTGCATTTCTTATTTCCGAATTCTATTGTAGTCCATTAGTTTTACTCACTTTCAATTTAATTAACATCAAAGACTTCGCCTCTGCACGTATTCATACCTTTTGGTTAAGTTAACTTTCTTGATTTTCATAGTAGTTGAGGCAATGTATTTATCTACATTGATTTCATAGTTAATAGTTAATAGTTAAGGTGGGAGTAAGGTACTACATCTGCAAATCCGCCTATGCGTTTATCTTAGGGTCCGATGCCGGTCCGCCGCTCACTAGGGAAGCTTCCCGTCTCGTGCTCCTACTGTCACTAAACTAAACTGGTTTGTGGGATTTCGAGACACTATTGGCACGATCACGATAGTTTTCCCGTTGTACTCATTTATCGCATTTGATCTTACTACATAGTGATTTCCCAAAATCGTGATTTCCCAAGATTTTTGAATAATCCAAATCGAAATTAACAACTCACGCAAGAAATCATGAAAGAGATTGAGATATTGTCGTGCGTCATATCCAGTGTTCCTGATATCAAATAAATTGTTTCAAGTTCCTTTATTGATCATATCGAGATGTCCTGCACCAGTTTTTTACTTCTGTTGTCGCTCATCGTTCTGTTTTACAAGATAATCGTGGTTTATGAAGAGATCCAGATGGGCTTTCTCCAGTTATCCATCCAAGAAGCCACTGAGGCCAGAAGTTATTTGAAATGCACGTGGGAGTTGTATCAAGTGATGAACTAAGGTGTTGTTTGTGGTGGGGTTGGGCTGTTCTCCCCGGGTGGTGGCGGGTGAAGGGGAGGGCGTGGTTCATGGTGTTCTAGTTCTTCTCTTATTTGCTCCAGTGGTACGTTCAAGTCTTCCGTTGGAGTAGCAGTTTGTGGAAAAAGATATGCTTCAAGCTTCCTTGAGGATTCCGCCAGTTCCATATCTATTTCTGCCGTTGTGCATGTTTCCAGCCAGCTTTTTTGTTTTTCCTTTAATATTTTTAGGATGTTTATATCACCGGCTTTGAGGGTATTGGCCTGTTTCGTGTGTTCAAGTGGCTGCGTTGGATTAGGTTGGAGGAGGGTGCGTTTTATATCTCTAGAGAGTTTGTTCAAGGCTTTGGATGTATCTTTGTTTTCCATGTTCCAGAACTCGCTGCCATATTGGATTTTTGAGACCACGAGCGCTTTTACTATGTTCTTTTTCCTTCTGGCTGTCAGCATACTACTCCTCAGTATCGGTTGCAATTTCCGAAGAGTTTCCTGTACAGCGCGTATTCTAGCGGATGGGTTAACGTGGGTTTCAGCTATTGCTGTTATATCCACTCCAAGGTATCTAAAGGTTTTTACTCCTTTGATGGTTCCAAGGTTGGTTTCCAGGTTTTCTTCTATTGGGATGTTGTTGTAGAGGAAGTTTAGTTCAGCTGCAGCAACTGCTGTAGTGCCCTTTCTACTTCGAACTAACGCAGTCCCCGGTCCAAGACACTGTGATTTATGTCCTACAAGGGCATCTTTTGACGAGAAGTTTCTGGAACAAGACGTGCAGGTGTGTTTATTGACCAGTTGTTGTATTGCAGTGTCTGAAAGCTTATCTTTGAGCTTTCTTCTCCTGACTATTCCCATGAGTTGAGTTTTTGTATATTTATTCATAGACCAGACAATTGTGAAAGTTCTTCTGCACATTGGACAAAATGTTTCAAGATGTTTCTATCCCTGCTCAGGATACAAAGGTCATCAACAACTCCAAGAATATTTTGAAAGGAGAATTCTGCTTCTGGAAAGTTCAAGTTTATTATCTTTATTATCCTTCGAAGCAGAGAGTCCAGAGCAAGTACAAATAACGTGGGACTTAGTGAATCACCTTGTAGCACGCCTTTGTTTATTTCTACTCTGTCGCTTATATGTTTTCCTATCTTTACTTGGACTGCAGTATATTTATATAGATAAAGAATTATATTGATAAAATTATCAGGGACTTTTCTCTCTTTTAAGCCAAGCTTAAGGAAAGGATGTTTACAAGATTTATTTTTTTTGAATTATATAAAGAAACAAAATACCTTCGAGTTCTCCATTTGGATGAATTTAAACCGGTTCAAGAGAAGTTGATTATTTTTTTGCCTAGTTCCCGTGTTTTCTCGAAATTGAGACTGATAGCTTCCTACTGTTCTCTCCAGGATATTCTTTAATCTATTGTTTATTATCTTAGTGATTAGTTTGTAAGAAGTGCTAAGTAAACATATCGGGCTATAGTTGGAAGCAAAGTTGGTGGTTTTATTTTTTGTATAAGAATATAATGTTTCCAGGAGAGAGGGAAATGAGTTCACTTTTGTTTAAGCCACTTGGATCCAGAAATAGTTCTTCTGCAAGTTGCTGCAAGTATTTCAATACTATTTTGTTATTCTTTAGGATTTCGTTTGTGATTCCATCAGGTCCGGGTACTTTATAGTTCTTTAGTGTTTTCGCCGTCTCTTCAAGTTCTTCTAAAGTCGGAGGAGATATATTTGTATCTTCAGCTTTGGCTTCAGGAATATCCAGTTCAGTGTCCATGATGTTTCCTTCTCTGTTCCTTTGAGTGAGTTCAAGGTATTCCTGGAATACTTTTACTCGTTTTTTATCGTTTAGGTGTTTTCCATCTTCCATGGTAATGGTGCGTTGAGGTTTCCGCTTTTTTCCTACTATCCTTTCTGCTTGTTTGAAAGCTTCATGGATATCATTCTTTGCCATAGATGTATCTACTCTTCTTACTTGAAGGTTCAACCAGGCTTTGTAGTCATTCAAGGTACTTTTTCTTATCATCTTTTTTAGTATTTTAGATTCGTTTTCAGTTAGAGATTTCCACAGTCTTCTTCTTATTTCAAATAGAGTCTCTGTTCTTTCTGAAGATGTTTTGTAGAGTCTTTCATGTGCCACCAGTGGGATACAGTTTCCAATGGCTTGTTTTATTGTTGACTTGAACGTTTGAAAGTTTAGTCTTGGTTGTTTTCCAGAGTTATTGGGTGGTGGGAGCTTGGCTATTTCTTCTTCGAAACCTTGTCGTATTTCTTCGTTTAGCTTCCATCGGTTTGCGTCAATTTTGAAAAACTCTTTGTAGTTTCGATGCATCTTTGGTTTTTGGTTGGAGCATTTCCTGAACTTTTGTGAGACCAGTGCTTCAACTGGTTGATGATCAAACTCTGTTCTATTGTGAATTTTCTCTCCTAGTTTTCTTTTTATCCGAATTTTTCGGAATAGTGGGGTGCTGCCTTTACACGCTATGATGAAATCTATTTCTGAGCGTTTCTGATTGTTCTTGTGCTTTGAATAGTATGTTACATGACTTTTTGTGTTCTTTGCACCAGTAGCGAAGTATGAGTTGATGATGGCCAGATTGTACTTGTTCAAAAAGTCCCGAAGTATTTTGCCGTTCCTGTTTGTTCTTGTCGTGTATCCGTAGTTTCCATTGCTGGTCACTTCGTTGTGTCGTATTTGAGCGTTCCAGTTGCCTAGGATAATCATGAGGTCTTTTTTCCTTTTCAGTGACATCGCTTTCTGGAGTTTTGTTAGAAACTGACTGTATTCTTTCGCTGTTTTTCCTGCGTGTAGTGCATAGGATATTGATGATGTAATAGCTTCTAGAGTTAAGTTTAGTTTTAACACCTAAAATTCTATCTTCAGCAAATAATTTTTCTGTTTCTTTGTCCA